>CM029595.1:115118479-115681193 GCA_017311375.1 Mytilus coruscus
CTTCAAAGGGGTAACTCGAAATGAAGACCATATATGTAGATAATGTGTTAATGAAGCCTCGCAGCACACAATGCACTTTTGCATGGTTATTGCTTAATGCATATAATATTTTTGTAGTAAACATAAATATTATCAAAAAATAATTAAGTTTTTTGATCAATTAATCGAGAAACGGGAGGCTTATACAAATAAAAATTAGTTGACGAGATTACACGCCCATACACAGAATTTTTCAAAAAAAGGGGGGTGGGGTGTGTGTACCATACCTAAAACTTTAGGGGTGTACATTTTGTTGGGGTAACTGGGTTTCAACACAAAAAAAAACTAGGATTTTTTTTTTTAAATCTCAGAAAGGGCCGTGTATGGGCATGACTCAAGTATATATATATATATGGCATATATATTTAATATAAATATTCATAGATGTGGCAGGATCGACTTTAAAATAGGGTCTGATCAACTGTGGCCAGGATCGACCTTATAAATACATGTATTATAGCAGTGATAATTTTAAATACCTTGTAAACTACACCCTTTTTCTATTTCTGGAAGCTCCAACTCCCATGTCACCTGCGTGGAAATGCCGTATGTTTTGACACCTTCTTTGGTCTTCTCCGTTCTACTTATTTTAACTTCAACTTTTTGCCCAAACCTCTTTGGAGAGCTTCCTCCACAAGGCCGGTCTGTTCTTTTAAAATTGTACAAAAAGTTCTGAAAATGTTCACATCCTTTTTTTTTTTTACACTGACCCTCTTTCTCTCTTTTCCTCCGATGAATTTATTTTCCTGTCCAAAACAGGTTGGATCAACATAAAATATTACAACCTCGACAATGTTATTGCCGTGGCTCTCAGCCATGGGGGCTGCCATGTTTGCACTAAAAAATGACCTAATTGCACTTTTAAAACTATCGCGCCACTTCAACTTTTTAAGCCAAGAAAGACAACTCAATGGAACTCTTTATTTCCGTAATGGAAAAAAAAAATCACGAGAACGAAATATATGTCTCAATCACGAAGAACGAACATAAAACTCGAAAGAAAACGATTCATGAACAATGCTTTCATCACGAATCACGAAAAGTAAATCTGTAGAAAAACGGATCACGATAGCGAAAATGCGCCGATCACGAAGAAAGAAAATAACCCATCAGGCCCCTCACATAGCACCATTTTGAGCATTTAATATTTTCTTGCAGACACTTAATAATCTTAAATCCCAATAAGATTTTATGGCCCCTCACACTTAGTCATGGTTCATTAACTTTGAATCTTTTGCATAGTTTAAATGTTATGAAAGTTTGAGATAAGATCAGTAAAAGGTAAGTCAATCAATTTTGGTATGCACTTGTATTAACATTGGCATATTTCATTACCGCAGAGATTGTTTGGCCCTGTACCTTTAGTCACATCTTCGCTAGCCAAGGGTTACGATCTGGTCCCCTTCTTTCCACCTTGGCAGATTAAGCCAACATTTGTGATTACAATGCTGTGCCATCTACCGGAAGATCAAAGTCATGCCCATTCCGACATCATCATTCTTGACCAATGGCAGCACTTGAACTCTCCTCAGTGTAGAGGTGTAAAAATGGTTGTGTCTAGTGTTTACAAATTTCGTGAAGCAGGAACTGAAAATATATGTTGACATCCCAACATTTGTGCAAGAAACATACCCAGTCACTTCAATTAGATGATTAAGAACTTTAAAATTGTCACCAAGTATCATTCTGTGTTTTGGGGGTAAAGACTTGTTGCACGATCAGCACGTGGCAAATGTTTATTTACATTTTCTACATTTACACGTGATCATCTTAAAGGTGCTTTTAGAATGGATGCAGCCAGTTACAACTGTGACCAATAGAAATCAATACCTTGTCTCCGAAAATCTATCTTAATCCACCAAGGGTGGAGAGAAGGGGACTTGATCGTAATCCTTGGCTAGCGAAGATGCTTTAGTCATGGTTAATTGACTTTGAATCACCACGATTATAGCCTTTTTGTGCTGAGGTGGCATATAGCAAACATCAATCAATATTTACTTCGAATGTAATAGTTTCAGTATTTTCATTATACTAAATATAAAAATTACATATAGGTGAAACTTATATATGTGTCAACAGTTTATTAAGACATCAGCGGCTTTGTCAAACCCCTTCATTGAATTTTATAAAGTTTTGACTAATCAAGAGATAGCATCCTGAACAAAATTATTTTTTTTTATTCATTTTTGGGTAAAGATTGCATGAAATGCAATCAAACCTCTATGGAACAGACTTGATATCTATATCTCCCCAGTTTGATCACTACCGTTGATAGTTCAAACAAAATAGTGCAATGAAGTGATCAACCTATCCAGTCAATGTCATGCCATTTATTGATGATATGTTATACTTTTATATTTAAGTTACAATATGATGTGTATTTGAATTACCATACTTGGCAAGAAAACTTTTTTTTTATTAAAAATTACATAAGTGAATCTGTTATAAAAATAGGTTCAACCACAAATGTACAATCATGAACAAAGGAAGATAACTCCAACTCAAATATTTAACTTGTCTAGCAAAATGTAATTCAAGTTTTATTTAAAAATTCACAAAATTGCATATTGAAAGCCATCTTGACCCTTCAGTGCTCACAAGCAGTTTGGTTCTAAATTTTACTGATGAATGGCATGAGTTTTTTTGGTAGTCAACAATGCACTTGTAACACTGACAACAGCAGTTGCAGGCCAAACACAGGTTTCTGTGATCCCTTTACACATTTATATCTCTGTCTACAAAGTAGTAGAGGCAAGATTAAGGTGTGCAGTTTCTTTTGGCTGTGTCAGCATCTACAATTTGTTAAAGCTGTCACTGATGATAAATCAATGATTTTTGGTATGCAGCTGTATTAGGTTAGCACATTGCATTTATATATATGGAGATTATATGGCCCTGCCATATCTACTATGGTTTATTGACTTGGAACTTTTTCATAGTGTTAATGTTAAAGTTTGTGATAAGGGATGCCACTTGTGAATATTTTGCATAGTTTACATGTTAATGTAAATTCAGAAATTATTGTGTGCATTTATTATTACGTTTTTTGAAGAATAAACAAAAAGCGAGATTAATTATTATGATTTTAGGAAAAGCTTCATACAGATATATGTATCAGATAGTAGAATGTGTGTTCTTATTAATGTGATACTGAATGAGTTGCATTAATAAAAACCTCGCAGTAATTTCTAAATTTACAGTAATTATTCTTGTCATTTTAATTTTTAATCAGATTTTCGAAAGGAAAAATCGGTTATTGATTTGGGATGTACAGCAGGCGGACAGACGGGCGGGTGGCTGCCAAACAGTGTCAGTTCATTAACATGCAAACGCTTTGACGATTTTTTTTCAAATTTGGATATGTTGTATCCTGTGACTAAAATTTAATGAAGGTCAAGTTCAATTTTTACGATTTTAGCTGTTCTCAATTTTGAGTAATCAACTTTTTAGTATCCAGAAGTTATACTTATTTTATGATTGAGTTATTTCCTTTGAACAGAAATTGTGATTTGAAATTTTATTTTCATTAGATAATAATCTAATTTTATTAAAGGATATAATTCATTAATATTACATTACATTGTGTAGATAAAATTGTTGACATTGAAAGATAAGTTACAGATCTATATTAATTAGTTTGTGACAAAATATTGGGAACTATTAATTATATATATAAGGTTTGATTACACTAAGTGTTTTAAATAATTTTCACCTGTTAATAGATAACAGAGCATCTGGTAAATATCTTATCACACAATTATAATTGGAGTGACACAGATTTATATGAAAATTTTCTGTTTCCTAAGTGTTAATGATAAGATCTGTAGGAGTCAGACTGTATAAATAAAGTTTGAAATTTACTGTTCATTATTAGACATTTTGAAGATCATTACAGATAAGTTTTATAGATTTTAATAGATACATGTATTGTATTAATGATAAATGATATTTTGGATTTTTTTTCTTCTTTTCTTTTGTAAATTGTTTGAAGAATTTTGTGGTTGGTTTGTTTGTTATTTTGTATAAACTTATTGTCTGAATGCTATATATATATTTTTTTTGATGAAGCAAACTCCTTTAAAAACTAAGCTTAGTTTGTCTATTAATAAACATATATTTAGATTTCTGATTTGGGCCCATTTTTCAAGTTGGTCCAAAATATGGGTCCAAAATTATACTATGTTTGATTTCAACATAAATTGAATATATATAGGGTTCTTTGAAATGCTGAATCTAAACCTGTATTTGTTTTCATTATTAATTAGATAATAGCCCATTGAGGTCCAAAGGGTCCTAAATTAAACTTTTGTTTGATTTCATCAAAAATTGAATTCTTGGGGTTCTTTGATATGCTGATTCTAACAATGTTTTTAGATTTTGGATATTGGACCATAATAGGTAAATGTCTGATTTCAAATTTTTCAGTTCTTTGACCACATCAATTTTGTGTCACAAACCTATGCTGTGTCAAATATTCAATCGCAATCCAAATTCAGAGCTGTTTTAAGCTTAAATGTTGTGTCCAACTTGCTCAACTGTTCAGGGTTCAACCTCTGCAGGAAAATCCGGTTTGCTGTTACTCTTACAGCTTCTTGTTACATTTGCATTTAACTATCAAAATTACATACAGGCAAGACATATCTCTGTGTCAACAGTTTGTTTAGATAACACTGCATTTTGAGTGCATCCATGCTTTAATTACTTATTCTTTGACCGGTAGAGTCAGTAAGCATAAATGCCAAGATATTGATCAATGCTTCATGGAACCTAATGTAAATTGTTTTTCAGATGGTGTCACATTAGATCAAGAACTGGTGTATGGAGCTGTGGACGAGTATTATATGGAGAAGATTCTGCCAGAACCAGGAACATGGGTAGCTGTAGAGGTCACCACTGTGCTAAACCCTGGTCATTTCTATGTCTCACTGCCTTTTGGAAAGTCGGCTATTGACAACTTGAAAGAAAAAGATGGTAAGTCTTAGAATAAAAAACTATTTACATATACTCTCATCAAATAGTAGTTCATTTTGTTGTTTGCTTGGTCTGGCTACTTAAAGTAGTTAAAATCTAATTCTCTGATAGGAAATCAGCCTATATTTTATACAATGTCATGTGTGAAAATCTTCAAATAACTTTGAAAGCAACAATTTAGGTTCAGATTTGATCATATGGGAAAAAGGTCTATAGTTTATAATTGATGCTTAGGTACTATATACCATACATATTTAAGTTTTGATCAGATGGGAAAATATCTATAGTTTATGATTGCTGCTTTAAAGTACTATATATTTTACTATTGAAATTACAATAAACTTACTGGAAAACATTCAGATTAAATTTGATTATATATAAAGTAGCTGATAGCATGACTAGTTGCAGGGGGAGGTGGGGGGACACAGGAATACCGGGTGTCCATCCATCTGGTCTTGTAAGAACTCTCACATGTAAAGTTCTTGACAGAATTTTATCAAACTTATATCGAGGTTTTTATCAGCAATGTCTCTGAAAATGTAAAAATTGGATGCTGATTAACTATTTTTATGCCCCACTTAGGGGCATTATGTTTTTTGGTCTGTGTGTCCGTCCATTCATTCATCCGTTCATTCGTTCATCCGTTCATTCGTTCATCCGTCTGTCCCCCTTCAGGTTAAAGTTTTTGGTCATTGTAGTTTTTGATGAAGTTGAAGTCCAATCAACTTGAAAATTAGTACACATGTTCCCTATGATATGATATCTTTCTAATTTTAATGCCAAATTAGAGTTTTGACCCCAATACTCAGTCCACTGAACATAGAAAATGATAGTGCCAGTGGGGCATCCGTGTACTATGGACACATTCTTGTTAAAAGAGTTATGCCCTTGGAAATATTAATTATATGGAAAATTACATTGTAAGAGCTCTCATGTCTACAGTTCATGTCAGAGGTTTTTATCAATATTATATCAGAGATTTATATCAGCAAGGTCTCGGACAAGTTCAAAAATCAGTGCCTATCAACTATTTTCAAAAGAGCTATGCTCCTTGGAAATATTGATTATATGGAAAATTGCATGGTAAGCGCTTTCAAGCTTACATTTCTTTCAGATACTTATAAAAAGTTTTAAAGAACCATGAAGAAATATTTTTTTAGTTATTGCCCTTGGACAGATAAAATATTTGCAAAACGGGGGACATTGGAACTCTGTTCTTTTATATTTGTTGATATCCTGTTAGACTTGACCTTGAAAGTTTGTTATTCTGCATAGATTTTTTGTCAATTGGGGGTACAATTTGCATGACATTGTATGAAACTCCTTGTCAGTATAAGTAATAGATGTGTGAAGTTGTAGCAAATGTATTTTCATGATTTATATGATACCTTTAAAGCATTGCTTTCAGATTTTGTTTTACATTTCACATCTTCTTATGACTATATATTGTTTTGATAAATAATATTTCACCAATAGAATATTTTTATTTATTATAGAAATAGAAAAAAAGGATGATTGGCAAATGAATTTTGATCAGCTTATATCAGAGATGCAGTAAGTATAATACATTCTATGCAGATGCAACGTTACCCCTCCTTAGTTACTGTGCTGAGTAGGGGTATAGAAATGCTTGGTTACCAGAATTAAGTCACACTTACCTACACAAATATTTAAAGTTGTACTTCAAAATCACTGTTTGCTAAATCTAATGTTCATGCTCATGTGCATTGGTCCACACATTTTATCTCTCGGTGTATCTAGTAGTTTACACAAGGAGTAATACCACCATTGTTTTTTCCCTGTTAGTCTGTTAAATTGGCACTTCTCAAAAAATTGTGCAGAATTTATCTTTGTTTCAAATGAAGAAATACTTGGCATGAGGAAAATTTTATCCTGTCCAGTACTACAGACAAAATTTCACATAACATAAGATAATAACCGTCACTGGAAGTTAACCAATCAAACTTTCACCCGTTTTTTTCCTGTTTACAAGCTTTAGTAACCATCACTACAAAAGTCAAAAGTCTGAAAAGACCAGTTTTTGTCTGAATTTGCATGAATTTTACTCGACATTCTTAATTTGTCTAAATAATTTTTAAAATTCTTGACATAGTATGAATTTGTCTAAGAAGGTTCTTGATTTTTCTTGACAAGTGTCTTGACAGTATGAACATTGTCTTAAAATTTCTCGACACTTCCTGTATCATCTGATAAGAGTCTGGATTAGTCTCGACCAATTCTTGACTGTCTTAAATTTGTCTCGATCTGTCTTGACATATTCTTGACATTCTTAATAATGTCTGAATATGTCTCGACATATTCTTGACATTCTAAATAATGTCTGAATATGTCTCGACACATTCTTGACAGTCTTAAATATGTCTTGACACTATCTCAACAGTATAAATTTGGCCTGAAATGTGAACAGACTTATTCTGCACTGTTTATGACATTCTATTGCTGTTATTTACTCCTTTTATTATGGCTAAACTAAACTTTGAAGAATCAAGGATCAATTTGGTATAGTAAGATACCCTTTTGGTGCAACTAAGTTGGAATACCCTGAATAATTCCCATGTAGTTTCATTTTGATTTATTTTAATTAAACATTTAATTAATTGTTTTCACTTGGAATATAAGTCAAAGTTACTAACAAACAGCATTTAGATTTTTGCCGTTCATAAAAATGCCAGTCAAATTTGCTTTACTAAAATAGGTGTCTTATAGGCAGTTTTAAATGTGACCATGTGTCTCTTTTGGACCCCACAATTCATCTTTTGGGTTTATGTGGATAAAAAGGGGGCTTTCATTTAGGTCAAAGAATTTGTTCCCATCTTGATTCAAAACCTTATTCATTTTTAGAACAACCCAAAACATTTTTATTCAAATTTTAGTGTTGAATTTTATAATTTTTATCAAAATAAATATTTGTGATAACTCCTTCCTGAAAAGAAAACGAATGTTTAGAACTATATTGTGCATGTCTGTTTGAGATCCATTTCATAAGACCAATGATTTCTATAGAAATCATTGATGGAACCATTATAAATACATTTTTTATTATTCCTGGAGTAGATAATAATTTTCTTTAAATATTTGGGAATTATTCAATTTGTTTTATGTTAAAATAATTAACTTCATAATTTTGATGAAAAAAATCGATTTTAATTCAATTTTTTTTCATCAAAATGATGATTTTCATTTTCATCTATCAACAAACTTTCAAATTGTAGTGGCATGTTCGGTCAACTGATAAGTTGTATGGCTGATTACAGGTAAAGCAGTAATTTCTATTTGACAGTTGCGTGTACTCTTGGGTGTGGAGTACCTTAATTTTATGGGAACATCCTGTCCATGTGTAATACTTAATATATATATTCCAACAGATGACATTACACAAATTTTTCTTCTGTTAAATGAATGATTTGTATATCATCATAATTTGCTATTTATATAAACCACATTTTGGTATAATAATTATTTACCATATCAACATTGAATATTATGAATGTAGAATGAAATATGTCTACAGTATGATTGGTTTTAATCATTTAATTTATAAGATTTAGGAATCAAAATTTGTAATTATTTAAAACCCACATTCAAATTGTTTTATATCAACACACCCTCATTTGAATTATTTTATACTTTAGATTTTCATAGCCATATTTGCATTTGTAAAAATATTTATTTACCCAAATTTTCAATTATTTTACATGCCCAACTTTTATTTTTGTTGTAAGAAGTGTAACTTGGAACAGTATATCATATAAAGAGAAATAAAGATTAAAGTTATATCATGAATAATGGTCATGATTTGTAAAACCTGAGACTACTATAACACAGAGATTGGTCACTATCGATTTATCGGATTATCTGTGTCTCCGGTATAGTTAGCTACGTTATTTTAACGTAGTTTCGTATTTAACCGTAGTTTCGTATTCGACCGTAGCAGACGACATAAATCACCACCTAATCACTGAGACTGATATAACAGTATCGGATATTATTATTTTCTTTTAAAATAAATTAAAACAAAATTGAATTAATCCAAAAAGGAAAATAGTTTTTATCTTTCAAATGTAGTTATCTCTATTCATATTTAAATTTTGTTTTAATCATTAATAATTTGTTAATAGTTTCAGGTTGTTGTTATGCGGCCACTCTTGAAAATGTGAATGTGATTAATCTTATCAATCTTACAGTTACATTGTTTTGCTACACGTCCGTTAATTGTATCTAATATACAAATATTTTACCTGTAAAGACAGGTAGTCTCAAAAGCATGGGAGATGAATTTTGTTTCACAGCTGGGTGCCCAAGATACACGAGGCTCCGTTTATTGCAGTAAACTTTAAAGTTTTATTCTATACTTGTAAAGGTTATGTTTCACTGCTGAGTGCCCAATATGCATGTTTATTGTAGTAAACCTTGTCAAATATCGTCGGTGCACTTGTGGTAGGATTCAGGAGGGTGTGGATGGGGTTTTATAGAATAGAGAATAGAGAATAAGGGGCAAAAAAAGTATAGAATGGAGAAAAATGGACCGACAAATAAAGAATAGAGAAGAGAAAATAATTAGGTGATACAATTTAAAGAATAGAGAAAAATGGTATAGAAATTATACGAAATAAAGAACCCCCATCCAGACCCTCATTCAGATTATTCAACGTAAATTTTATTTTTCAAACCATTTTTTTCGGTTTCAACCCCCCTCCTCTTTTTTTAAATTTCAGTCTGATAATTAGGTGGTTTTTTTTATCACATTCCTTTCTAAAGAATCAGTTTAATCAGGATGCCTTTCTTAGTATACATGATAATTAAAAGGTTTAATTATTCAATCAATTTAGAACAAGTTTTTGCGACAATGTAATTAGCGGCGATCACAGAAGAGAGAAAAAATATCATTAAAGGTAAATGAGTAATTTCCTTACGTAACAGATCAGCAAAGATGTTATAACTTCAATGGGTACACAAAGCAAACATAAGCCCTACAAATTATATATATGTTCCCAAAATATCGCCGGCGTTTTCATTTATCAATTCACAATGTCCATTGATTTTTTATCTTGGGATGATAGTGATCTCAATCTTGATCTTTTACTTGGTGAATATACTGCATCAGACGTTGAATCTGAGGATGACTACGTCCCTGCTGCAAAGACTGCAAAAACTCCAAAATAAGTATCAACCGCAAGTGCATGTAAATCCGAACGTGAAGCTATATATCAGTGCCCCGAGTGTGACAATACATATTCTTCTGTTTCTGGTTTCCGTGGCCATTTAAGAACAAAGCACAGCCTAAGCAAGATAAAAGGTATGTACTCTAAATAATCTTATTTCTCATTCCATTCTCTATATGTATTTCAATAGAATACTCGTCGACAAAAGACAGGTCACATTAAAAATAAAGTGCCAAAAATAAAAATAAGGAGATGTGGTATAAATTCAAATGAGAAGTCTCTCCACAGAGACCAAATAACACAGAAGTTAACTAAAGGACATCGTACGGCCTTTAACAATGACCAAAACCTATACCACATTTTGAGCTATATAAACATGGTAAAGATAGTACATTGTTGTGTCCAAATCTTGTGTTTAACGACAACATTTACCACGAAATGCTTAAACAGGAGTTATTGTCAAGAACCAAAGCAACAATTTTGAATTAAAATTAAAATCCTTTTCAATTTGATCAATGAAAAGACTGGTGGTTAAGAATTGTCAAGTTTTCAATTTCTAAGCTACATGAGAGCGTCAGTCAGTGGCAAATATTTCTCGAAATAGGGTTCATTGCGTTTTTACAGAATCTTTATGACGTACACGATTTTCTGTATCCTAGTGATTGAAGCTATACTAAGTATCTCAAAACTCAATTTAATTTGTAATATTAGTTGCCAATTTCCAAATATAGCAACGCCTCAACTGAAGTTCCTTTTTTGGTGAAGTGTATTTCTGGGTGTACTAAATGTTGTTATATATAATTAAATATATAGTGTGGCTCCAGGTTTAATGACGAATCGTAAGATATTCTAAATGAAGAAAGCTTCCAAATTGCCTGACTAAATAATCAAAATATCTAACAAATTATCTCTTTGTTCACATAAATAGAACAGCATTTGTGTAAATTACGATAACATTTTTTCAACACCAGAAATATTGACCTCTTTCATAAACCCAAACAAGGAATTTTGTGTTTCAATATAGAACCAGAAAGTTTTTTAAAATTTGATTGATTGTTGGTTGCTTAACGTCCAGTGGTTTGAAAATTTGAATATTGTCTATTGTTAAAGTATCGTATGTTTTAGTTATAACACTATGCTCTTCATATATTTTTTGTAACCCAAATAATCGAGCCACTTGGATGAAGAGTTGAGAACTGCATTAACCTAAACCACAGCAAATATAAATGTGCTTGTTGCCGGCATGATGCTTTATAGGTTCCCTATAACATTTTTCGTTTGGGTATCTGCTTACAGTTTTCCATGTGAAAATTCTGAGAAGCCAAAAAATTGCGGAATGTGTAAATAAATACGTAGCAATGTCAGATCTAAACAAGAATGTTAAATATGATAGCACATGATGATGTCAACCTTTCTGTAAATTCAACTTCGAAATGAACTTTACAACTTCTGTTTAAAGTTTGTTCTTATGTTGTGTCGTTACACCAATGTCCCATGCTAGTTTTTTTTATGTGCCCGTCTCAAGTCAGGAGCCTGTATTTCAGTGGTTGCCGTTGGTTGATGTCGGTCATATTTGATTTTTTTGTAAATTGCTTCGTTAATGTAGACTCTTCGTTTTCTCTACTGAATTGTTTTATATTTTTCATGTCGGGAAATTTTGAAGCACAGTATAAGTTTTCTCATTGTTGAAGGTAATTACAGTGGATTCCAATAGCTTACATCCACATCAATGAACTTAATTTAACTTAAGTAGTTGACTGATTGGCGATCATTATTAAAAATCAAAATCTCCTTATTTTTACTTTTATTAAAACGGTACTTCGCCCTTCTTCCAATGCGTGATTTCTTTCTGGCAGGCATTCTTAATCCTACAATAAAGAATATATTATGAATAAAAAAAAGTCAAGTTTATAGCATAGGCAAATCAGTAATTTGTTAAGACAATAATCTGAGATAAGGCTCAGCAGTAATTGAACAATCATGTCAGTATTTATCAAAACATTTAAACTGATAAAGAAAGCAGACCAAGGTGCATGTACTAAGAATATCATGTTTGGGTCTGGTATTTAAAAAAATATATATATATATATATGTCTATAACTCTTTACTGCATATATATTATCAACGGAACAAAATATAAGTCTGAATTTCTTAAATTAACAATACAAATTGACCTATCACTCAGTATCAGACCTCATGTTGTGTGTATGCACCTTGTCACGTGTGATTCTCAGTTCTGCATCGAATTGTAACACTGATACAGAAAAATGATATTTCATATAATTACAAATTTTACATCATTACACAGGTTTATTATTAAGGCTTGCAAATGAAATATCCGGAAAACGGATTGTTCATCTGAATGTAAGTTATGGGTGAGTTGCTCACTGACCCGATCCCACGGACTGGTAATAACTCGAGGTTACCTTCCGGTTTGGACAGTAAATTCAAGTCCATAACTGCACTTATTTTATTTAAAGTGCTTATAAACAAACATTTATGTTATTTAAAATCTTTAATTCACACTTATCGAAACATAAAATTCTTTATACATCCACATTTGCTAATTATTAAATTCTCTTCCACTGTAAAAATGGCGGATCGTATCCTTCTTGTCAAAACACTTCGGGTCACGTGCCGAGTCACGTGATCGACGACTTAGAATTAATTACTATTTGACTGGTCAGTACGGGAAGTGACCAATCTCTGTGTTAAAGTAGTCTCAGGTAAAACTAAGAACTGTCAAGTAAATTTAAGACACAATTCAAAATGTTCAGAATGTGTCGAGCCATACTGAGAAAAAATAAGAATGTCGAGAATATGTCGAGAAATATCAAGACAGTATTCAAATGTCAAGAATTTGTCAAGAAATTTTAAGACCATATTCAGAATTTCGAGAATATGTCGAGTAAATTTCACACAAATTTAATATAAATGAGAATTTGTCAAGAAAAATTAAGACACGAGTCATACTTTTGGAGAATGTCGAGTAAAAGTTCATGCAAATCAAGACAAAACTGGTCTTTTCAGACTTTTAGACTTTTGTAGTGCATATAACCTCAAGTTTCCAAAATATTTTATAGAATCACCAAATGAAAAAAGAATCGTGCTTTGAAACTCCCAAGATATATGTTTATGACTTTTTTAACTGCAATGAAATGTAGGATTAATTTCCTACAATTGTCAAATTCAAGGGACTTTTATTTTTTCAACCCTTTTTCATATGAAACCAGATGTGACGTACTATGATTTGGTGGTATTACACATGAAGCCATCTCTCTGAGAGAATTCCTGTGCACTGATCCTTTGTAGTTGTACCTTCTGTTATTTTAACAATAATCTTAAAGATAAAAGAATACATTGTTCTGTTTATACTTTTGACAGTTGCAAACATTCCAGTTTACCAGAGGTCAAAATTCGTACAAAGAGACCTAAAAATCAGAGGGTTCCACTAGAGTTATTACCCTTTGATCAGTGTGAAGTGGCAAAATTTGAACAATGGATTTTTTTACACATACTGTTTATTTTTGTTTGGCAATAATTACAAGCCAGAAGCAGTTTCTAAGAACCATACAATCAATTTTAAATGTCCTTGTAGTACATGTAAACAAAAAAGTTATTGTTTTTAAAATTTACTTTATAAGATAAACACTGTTCAGTTATAATTGGAATACTACATGCATTTACATTTCTTAGGGAGGAGTATAGTAAGGGCAGCCATAATGAAGACACAACAGTTGACAAAGCACCAGGAGAAATAGTAGCTGCCAAGTTTACATCAGATGGAAAATGGTATAGAGCACGGGTTCTCATTGTCGAGGAAAATAGACTGAGAGTAAGTTTGAAATACAATAAAAAACATGATATCATATAGTATAAGATTTTTTTACATTTTTATGTCCAGCCTAGGATAGTAGCAATGAGCCTGATTCTTTCTGGTCTGTGCGTCCATCTAATATCAGGTTGATGTATTAATTGAATGTAGTTTACACATGTTCATTATTAGGCTAACTTTTAAAAATACATGTCAATTTAGGATAGTGCAAGCATGGTATCCTATGAACTCATTCTTGATTATTTGCCCCAGCCACTTGGGCTTTGTGCGAAATAGTAATATTATAGCTATATAGAGGACTTTAGAATTCATGCACTTTCCCATTAATTTCCTACGTTACAATGCATTGTGTTATTCTGTCACAGTAAGAACTGATTGTTCAATGACGTTGTTTTTGCTGATTGATCTCAGGTCAACAGATGTAACTCATTCATAAAAAACAACTCGAGATTTGGTACATTCCTCTGTCTGTCTGTCTGTTTAAAGGCAATAATACTCAGAAATCATTTTGAGATTTGACAATTTTTTCGATTGACAGTGAATGGCATTCTTCCCCTCATGCATGTGTGGTTTTAGAAATAGTGTTTTGATGATGCAAATATATATATATGACTTTTATACCCAAATCTTTTTTTGTAGCAGGCAGTATAAAGTGATGAGGGAGTTTGTCCTTCTGTCTGTCTTTTATATCCCCATCTCATCTGAAACACTTGACTAAATTCTTTGAAACTTTTAAAGAATCTTTCTCACCTGTTATTTCATTTTTTCATCTGAATGATATTTGGGGTTAACTAAGTTATGACATGAACTTTAAATCAGTTCTCTATAGTAAACATTTGTATGTACTTCTTCTAAACCTCAAATAAAAATTTACTGAATCTTCCTCAAAATCTATACCATATAATACCATTTTGCAGTTTTTTTGATTTTTTATCGAAAGTATTTTTAGCTTACCTGGCTGTAATGGGCCGTCGTTGTTGTCCGTCGTCGTTAACTTTTACCAAAATCTTCTCCTCTGAAACTACTGGGGCAAATTTATCCAAACTTGACCACAATCATCATTGGGGTATCTAGTTTAAAAAATTTGTCCGATGACCCTGCCTGCCAACCAATATGGCCGACATGGATTAAAATAGTACATAGAGGTAAAATGCAAGTTTTGTCTTTTATTTTGAAAACCCTTATAAATAGAGGAAATCTGACAGGGCAGAAATGTTCAGAATATTGAGTTCTACCTATTGTTCATATATGTCAAAACTGTCAGACAACTTCTTATAGGAGTTATTGCCCTTAATTGACAATTTTTTTTTTTTTTTCATTTTTGCCTATTATCTTGAAAACTATAATAGATAGGGAGAAACTGAAAAATGCAAAAATGATCAGCAAAACAAGTTCTACAAACAAGTCTACATGGTTGAAATCGTCAGTCAGCTCCTTATTAGAGTTTTTGCCCTTTGATGACGATTTTTACCAATTTTTAGGTCGCCTGGTCCGAAGGGCCAAATGAGCTTTTCTCATCACTTGGCGGCCATCGTCCGTTATTGTCGTCATCGTCGTTAACTTTTTACATTTTGAACTTCTTCTAGAGAACCACTGAATGGAATGAAACCAAACATGGCATAAATGTTCCTTATGAGGTGCTGACCAAGTGTTGTTACTTTGTAGTCGATCCATCATTCAAGATGGCCGCCAGCAGGGGGACTTCTTTTAACATAGGACCCTATGGACAATATATACAAATGTCTTCTTTTAGAAAACCACTGAATGGAATGAAACCAAGCATGGCATGAATGTTACTTATGAGGTGCTGATCAAGTGTTGTTACCTTGAAGCTGATCCATCATCCAAGATGGCCACCATCGGGGGACTTCCTTCGTTTAACATAGGACCCTATGGACAATACATACAAATGTCTTCTTTTAGAGAACCACTGAATGGAATGGAACCAAACATGGCATGAATGTTCCTTATGAGGTGCTGAACAAGTGTTGTTACTTTGAAGCCATTCCTTCATCAAAGATGGCCACCAGACAGGGACTTAATTTAACAAAGGACCCTATGGGAAATACATACAAATGTTTTCTTTTAGAGAACCACTAAATGGAATGAAATAAAACATGGCATGAATGTTCCTTTTGAGGTGCTGACGAAGTTTTGTAACTTTGTAGGCGACCAATCATCCAAGATGGCCGCCAGCGGGGACTTAGTTTAACATAGGACCCTATGAGAAATACATACAAATGTTTTCTTTTAGAGAACCACTGAATAGAATGAAACCAAACATGGCATGAATGTTCCTAATGAGGTGCTGGCCAAATGTTGTTACTTTGTAGCCAATAAATCATCCAAGATGG
The DNA here is from genome assembly GCA_017311375.1 of Mytilus coruscus. Classification (NCBI taxonomy): domain Eukaryota; kingdom Metazoa; phylum Mollusca; class Bivalvia; order Mytilida; family Mytilidae; genus Mytilus; species Mytilus coruscus. The sequence continues at coordinate 115,134,862 of CM029595.1, forward strand.
CTGCCTGCAGGGAACTTAGTTTAACAAAGGACCCTATGGACAATACATACAAATGTCTTCTTTTAGAGAACCACTGAATGAAATGAAACCAAACATGGCATGAATGTTCCTTATGAGGTGCTGACCAAGTGTTGTTACTTTGTAGCCAATCAATCATCCAAGATGGCTACCAGCGGGGAACTTAGTTTAACAAAGGACCCTATGTGAAATACATACAAAAGTCTTCTTTTGAAGAACCACTGAATGGAAAGAAATAAAACATGGCATGAATGTTCCTTATGAGGTGCTGACCAAGTGTTGTTACTCTGTAACAAATCCATCAACCAAGATGGCTGCCAACGGGGGACTTAGTTTAACAAAGGACCCTATGGGAAATATATACAAATGTCTTCTTCTAGAAAACCACTGAATGGATTGAAATCAAACATGGTATGAATGTTTCTTTAGAGGTGCTGAACAAGTGTTGTTACTTTGTAGCTGATTTGTCATCCAAGATGGCTGCCAGCTGAGGGAGTAAGTTTAACATAGGACCCTATGGGAAATACATACAAATGTTTTCTTCTAGAGAACCACTGAATAGATTGAAACCAAACATGGCATGAATGTTCCTAATGAGGTGCTGACCAAGTGTTGTTACTTTTATAGCCGAACCATCATCCAAGATAACCGCCAGCAGTGGACTTAGTTTAACATAAGACCCTATGGGAAATACATAGAAATGCTTCTTCTAGAGGAGCATTGAATGGAATGAAACCAAACATGGCATAAATGTTCCTTATGAGGTGCATGAAGTGTTGCTACTTTGTTGCTACATTATTAGGGTATCTATTATTTTTACATGATTTCCAAAACCATAGTAGAATCAGGTGAGCGACACAGGCTCTTGAGAGCCTCTAGTTTGTTTTGCCTTATATCTTAAAACTAATAATAGATAGATAGAAACTTAAATAAGCAAAAATGATCAGCAAGACAAGATCTACAATTTAATCAATATGGGGGAAATTTGCCGATGACTCATTATTGGAGTTATTGCCCTTTAATGACACTTGTTACCATTTTTGTTCTAGCCTTGACGGAGTCAAAAAGCGAGACATAGGTATGCTGTTGTAGGCGGCGGCGGTAGCGGCATCAACAATGTATTAGTTTGTGATTAAGTCTAGTTTAAGGTGAACCACTAGTGGTTGGTCATTGATATTTGGTATGCAGTTGTATTAGCACTGGCACATCTCATTTCCATGGAGATTATTTAGCTCCGCCCCCTCAGTCATGGTCTATTGACTTTGAAACTTTTGCTTAGTTTACATGTATTAGTTAGTGATTAGGTCAGTTAATGGGGAACCACTGGAGGTAAGTCAATGATATTTGGTATGCAGTTGTATAAGCATTGGCATATCTCATTTCCATGGAGATTATTTAGCTCCACCCCCTCAGTCATGGTCTATTGACTTTAAAACTTGGCTTAGTTTACATGTATTAGTTTGTGATAAGGTCAGTTCAAGTGGAACCACTAGTGGTAAGTCAATGTTAATTGGTATGCAATTGTATAAGCATTAGTACATCTCATTTCCATGGAGAATACATGGTCTATTGACTTTGAAACTTTTGCTTAGTTTACATGTATTAGTTTGTGATTAGATCAGTTTAAGATGAACCGCTAATGTTAAGTCAATGATATTTGGTATCCAAATTTATTGGCATTTGCAAGTCTCCTTTCCATTATATAGTCCCACCCCCTCATCATGGTTCATTGACTTTGAAACTTTTACATAGTTTACAAGTCAATGCTTCTGTTTAGGTTTGTTGAAAGGGAACGACTTATGATAAGTCTATGGTATTTGGTATGCAGTTGTATTAGCATTGGCACATCTCATTTCCATGGAGATTGTTTAGCCATGTACCTTCAGTCATGGTTCATTGACTTTGAATATTTGCATAACTTACATGTTAAAGTATTACTATTTTAATTCCAACATTTGCATTATCAAAAGTACAAAAAGGCGAGACATATCTCTGTGTTAACAGTTTATTTTGTGTTTTGCTTCATATGATAAACATTATAATAGATAGAAAGACACTTTAAATCACAAAAATGATCAGCAAGGCAAGATCTACTATCAAGTCAAATTTTGCCAATATAGTTATTAGACTGTCACTCTTTATAGAAGTGATTGCCCTTAAATGAGGATTTTTTTACCCTCTTTTGTGTTTTGAGCAAAAACTAAAGAAGATAGAGAGAAACTAAACAGAATAAATGATCAGCAATCCAAGATCAACAAAACAGAGATTTTTGTCATGAATTCTATTCTCGTCTACAATGTTGGAGAGTGTCCTTTGTTGAATATGCACATAGACCAAGGTGAGCGACACAGGCTCTTTAGAGCCTCTAGCTGGGGTTTCCCATAACAGATCATGATCTTTGCCATTGTTTTTTTTTTTTCAGATTGTACCCATTTTGAATCTGAAATTCCTCCTAAACCCCAAAAACAATTGTATTAAACGAAACTTAACCATATTATGCCATTGTGCACCTCCTACTTTTTTATCAGAATTATCTTTGGGACTTCATAGACTTACCATATTTTTATTTGGTTGGGGGAGGGGGAAGATGGCTTTTTCTAGTACCTTTGGTTTAAAATGTAGTTTGTAATAATTCTGAGCAAATTCAATCCTAAGTTATAATTTAAATAGCCTTTAAGTAAGAAAATGTCAGCGTTGGCAAGAATGAGGTAATTGTTCAATGAAATTTTAACATTCTGTATTATTGATAAGTCGTCGGGAAAGCTGATTTATGATACTGATCTAATTCATGATCAATTACTAAGGTAAATGACCTATGATTTTATAAATGATGCAGATCCTAAAGGGAATTGACATTTTATATGGATAATTATTAACATTTCCTTGTCATGTTGCCTGCTTGTTGATTGGATTTTTTTTACTTATAATATATTTCAAAGACTTATTAAACAATTTACTTCTATTTGAAACTGTTCAGGTCTAAAGCAGGAAAAGCATTCAAAATAGCTCTGAAAGATGAAAGAGTTCTATGTTGATTGTAACATTATTACCCTACCTGTAAATGAATTTTGTATAATATATGCATGGTTATCTTTAATTGCTTATGTAAGTATCTCTCCATATTTTCTAATGATATGGAATTAACTGTTTGTTACTTTCATGTCATGCATATTAAATTATTTAGCAAATTTATCTCTTTTTTCCCCAAGCTATTTCCATTTATAATTATTTATACTGCATTTTGATTATACCCTCTCAGGATGACAGTTGTTTTAGAATGAACTTCGATAATGGAAATGTGGGTAAATCATCTCAAGACAATGGGTGTGATGCTGTTGGACATGACTTGCAACCTCATGGTCAATTTTTTGAAATTTTCATAGCATGAACATATGCCATGTCTCAATTGTCGTTTTCAGGTGTTTTTTGTTGACTTCGGAAACCGTGAATGGCTAAGATACAACTGCATAAAATCAATTTTACCAGATTTTCTCCATTTACCTTTCCAAGCTGTAGAATGTTTCCTTATGCATATAGAACCTCTTGGTGCAAAATACAACACAGAATCCAAGTAAGTTTTAATTATTCCTATTTTCTGTTTTGCACAAGAACACCTGTCACCTGTTTGGAATAACTAAATATTACTATTATTTATGTGATTTAGTACTGGCCACATAGCAATCTCCTTAAAACCCAGTAATTTTTTATGTACTTATTCTATATTCTAAGATTGGCCAGAATTCTGAATGTAAGGCATGTGATAAAACCGTAGATGCATAAATGACTTGCTGAACATGCTGAAAGTATAAAATAACATTTTGATCATCTATAAACGTACTTTGAATTAAAATGAAAAAAAAAAAAAATCAAACAAGAATTTCCTTGAACTCTTTATGTCTCTTTTACAGGTATAGATTTAAAGAATTGGTTGACAATAAAGTTCTTGTGGCTTTTGTGAAGACAAGGTAAGCAAACGAAGGTGTTAATGTAAACTTATTGTTTTGCACTGGAAATAAAATGCATTTTTACACTATTTCTGTTCTCTTTTAAATTGTTTTGCACTGGAAATAAAGTGCATTTTTACACTATTTCTATTGTCTTTTAATATTCATGACTGTCTCCAAGACCACTCCATCAGGAGGCTCCTTGAAATTGTTATAAATTTCAAAACTTCATTGGTATTTGCATGTTGTCAAATATCATACTTGCCAACCTCTGACAATGAGAAATCATGTCATGACATGACATGACATGTCAAAAAGCGTGTGAAAACGCGTGACGAAGATGCAGACTTTTTTATATGAACAATGTTCATAATTTCACATTATCATGATTATACAAATTTGTTAATCATGTTAATATATAATAAAAACAATATTCTAGAGTAAACTTTTATTGTATTCAACAGTGGTCTGTTTTGCTGCTTTTAAAGCAACACCCTAGGCTTAGGCATATATTCAAAACAACTGCCAGTTTGATTACATTTACTTAATAACAAGGCACACAATATATCATTGTCGAGTTCTGATCAGAATTCAGTGTAGATTTCTTTATAATTGAAAATGTTCTCTCACAGTCAGTATTGATAATTGGCTGAACTTAAATAGCTTGATCAAGATTTGAAAGAGAGTCATAACGTTTTTTTGCCATCTAAAATGTCATCTATTATCTTTGCCATTGCTCCCAACGAACTATATATGTTGCTATTGTCTTTGAGACTTTTGTCTGGTCAAAATTTGGTAGATCATCAGAAGACAGCTGGTACTATGAGAACTGATCAAACAGTTTCGTGATATTTCCATCCCCTTTGGCCTGTGGAAATCTGTTGGCTAGATTTGAAACTGGAAAAGAAAAGTATTTTATTATTTGATTACCATTAAGCATGTTAAATGCTTAATCAAATCGCTACATCGTAGTTCTCCTCTCACATGTATTGTTATGATTGCAACATAGGGTGCACAATGCGTTATTTTAAACTTGAACTCCCAAATATAATTTGTAAATCTTGAAATTTATCTTGGTACGTACACATCATTTTCGCTTAGCAATCGGCTCTTTAGACGACGGTACAGGTCCTGAAAGCTAAACTATTTCTGTCGACATTTCCCCTAAGTGAATTTGAAAGAAAGAAAGTCACAAAATCGTAAAAACTAATCACAAACTAATTACTTTAAGGGCTTTTGCTGTTCGTCCTTACAGAAAAATAAACAATGGCGACGATACAATTACTTTGAAATTTTCGGTATTTTTTGTCTAATAATGAAAAAACCCGAGAATCGCGATATCACTAACGACCAAAAAATCAAAACAACGAAAAAGCGTGTAATTGCGTGTAAAGTGGCGAAACGCGTGTACACGCCATGTGACAAAATCCTCGCATGTAAACCGTTGAAAAAGCGTGTATTACACGCGAATATCATGTCAGTTGGCAACTATGAAATATTATTGACCTCATTTTTGTCGAGCCTGCGACTTTTGTCGCAGAAAGCTGGACATAGGGATAGTGATCCGGCGAAGGCGTTAGCTAACTTCTTAAAAGCTTTATATTTTACAAGCTAGAAGACCTGGATGCTTCATACTTTGTATATAGATGCCTTATGTTATGAAGTTTCCGTCTGTCATATGTCCATTGTCCTTGACCTCATTTTCATGGTTCAGTGACTACTTGAAAAAAAAAAGTGAACATTTTTTGTAGTTAATTTCTTTCTTATTATGAGTAATAGGATAACTATATTTAGTATGTGCGTACCTTGCAAGGTCCTCATGCCTGTCAGACAATTTTCATTTGACCTTGACCTCATTTCATGGATCAGTGAACAAGGTTAAGTTTTCGTGGTCAAGTCCGTATATCAGGTACTATAAGCAGTAGGTCTACTATATTTGGTATATGGAATGATTGTAAGGTGTACATGTCCAACTGGTAGGTGTCCTCTGACCTTGACCTCATTTTCATGGTTCAGTGGTCAAAGTTAAGTTTTTGAGTTTTGGTCTTTTTATGCCCCCGCCGTACTTACGTACAGACGGACAAGGGTAAAACTTAATGCTCCCTCCGCTACGGCGGGGGCATAAATGTACGTCTGTACGTCCCAAAATTGGTTTCCGTTCTCTAACTTGAGTTTGCCTCAACCAAATGTTATGAAACTTATACACAATGCTAATTACCACAAAACACTGATCAAGTTTGAATTTTGGTGGCGTCACTTTAACCGTTCTAGAGTTATGCCCCTTTATAAATGGAAAAATTGCAAAATTTTTAGTTTCCGTTCTCTAACTTAAGTTTGCCTCAACCAAATGTTATGATACTTATACACAATGCTTTTTACCACAAAACACAGATCTAGTAGAATTTTGGTAGCGTCACTTTAATCATTATCGAGTTATGCCCCTTTATAAATCGAAAAATTGCAAAATTTTTAGTTTCTGTTCTGTTACTTAAGTTTGCCCCAACCAAACATTATTTTCTAATACTATATGCAATAGGTCAACTATATTTGGTGTATTGAAATATTTAATGATGTACATGTCAGTCTCGCAGGTTTTATTTGACCTTGACCTTATTTTCACGGTTCATTTCTCAGTGTTAAGTTTTTGTGTTTTGGTCTGTTTTTCTTCAACTATAAGCAATAGATCAACTATATTTGTTGTATGGAAGGATTGTAAGGTGTATATGTCTGTCTGGCAGGTATCATCTGACCTTGACCTCTTTTTCATGGTTCATTGGTCAATGTCGTGTGCACTCTTGTTCAATGTATAAGTTATATAATTGTACTTGTTAGCATGCTAACTTCCTCTGGAAGGTTTTATTTTAGATCATGTAGATGGTTTCTACTTGTCTGCACTTTTTTTATTAATTGGTGTTTAATGCCACTTTCAGCATTATTGTCTATTTCGTGAAGGTCAGTTTTTTTTTATTGATGGAGGAAATCGGAGTGCCCAGAGAGAACTGCTACCTTTCACAAGATACCTGAAAATCCTAGTAAATTAAGATTGGAGTCAAGGTGCCACATGCAGACTTACATGTCTACCCTTCACTACTTTTTAAATGTTTCCCTTGATTCATATTTCATTTATTTGTAATTTTCATTCCTAAAAATAAATTGGATTTATGGGATCAGGGTTATAAATTAAATGAAATCTTACAAATAGTTTTGTTGAAAAAAATTGTTAATAACAGATGATATATAAATGTATATAACTCTCTTTTCTTCCAGAAATACTAGAAAAACAATCAGATTTGTATGCCACCGCTGTAGGTGACGGGGGCATTAAGTGTTACACTTGACTTTCCCTCCTTTCTGTCTTTCCGTCCATTCCATTTTCATTTCCGCACTCTAACTTAAGTTTGCCTCATGCAAATTCAATGAAACTCATACACAGTGCTATGAACCACAATGCACAGACAGAGTTCGAATTTAGGCAGTGAGTCATATACCGTTCTAGAGTTATGCCCTTTTTAACTTGGAAAATTGCAAATCTTGATTGGGGGCATAAGTGTCCTCAGACACATTCTTCTTTTATTGAAACAGATTATTCAGTAGTTTTGTATTAGAAGTGATATATCATTGAGATATGCTATGATTTGTATCTTTATATTGTAAAGTGAATATTTTTTCAGGTCCTTTAATGGTAGTATTTGGGTAGACTTGTATGACACCACAGGTGATGAAGACATTGACATTGCTAAAGTTTTAGTTTCTGACAAATTAGTCCAGGACACTGGATCAACAATGACAACAAGTAGTAAACAAAGTAATCACTCGAGCCAGACCTCACTGATCTTAGTACCAGGATAAACTTGGGCAGGATTACATTTCTGAGTGAGAAGAAACTGACAAACTTCAATTTCTAACTAGTCATAATTGCCTGTTTTATATTATTGTATAATTAATTATTTTAGCTCATCTGGTTTAGTTATGCACTATTTGGCATCTATGGTTCTTCTATGACTCCTGGGAACCTCTTGTTTTTATGCCCCATTTATGGGCATTATGTTTTTCCGTCTGTGCGTCTGTTTGTTCGTCCGTCCGTCTGTCCCGCTTCAGGTTAAAGTTTTTCAGGTTAAAGTTTTTGGTCAAGGTAGTTTTTGATGAAGTCGAAGTCCAATCAACTTAAAATTAGTACACATGTTCCCTATGATATGATCTTTCTCATTTTAATACCAAATTAGAGTTTTGACCCTAATTTCACGGTCCACTGAACATAGAAAATGATAGTGCGAGTGGGGCATCCGTGTACTATGGACACATTCTTGTTTTTATACGACCGCAAACAAATTTTGTGGTCGTATATTGGTATGACGTTGGCGTCGTCGTCCGAAGACACATTGGTTTTCGCACTCTAACTTTAGTTTAAGTGAATTGATCTCTGTGAAATTTTACCATAAGGTTCAATACCACAAAAGGAAGGTTGGGATTGATTTTGGGGGTTATGGTACCAACAGTTAAGGAATTAGGGGCCAAAAAGGGGCCAAAATAAGCATTTTTGTAACTTCCAGACATAACTTGTGTGTTAGTGTATGGATCTCTCTGACATTGTACCACAAGGTTCCATATCACAAAGGGAATGCTGGGATTGATTTTGGGGGTAATTGCCTCAAAATTTTAGGAATTAGGGGCCAAAAAAGGGGCAAAAACAAGCATTTTTCTAGTTTCATGACAATAACTTGTGTGTAAGTGTATGGATCTTTCTGAAATTGTACTACAAGGTTCCATATCACAAAGGAAAAGCTGGAATTGAGTTTGGGGGTAATTGCCCAAAACGTTTAGGAATAAGGGGCCAAAAATAAGTATTTTTCTAGTTTCCAGACAATAACTTGTGTTCAAGTGTTTGGATCTCTCTGAAATTGTACTGCAAGGTACCATACCTCAAAGGGAATGCTGGGATTGATTTTGGGGTAATTGCCTCAAAATTTTAATACTAGTGATTATCTCATTACATGTATACATAGTTGATTGATAGATTTCATACTGTCTGCTCTATGGTTACAATGTTCTAAAAATGCATCAAGATTACGTATGTCGAAATTGTTCAGTACTTTCATACATTCGTAATTAACATGTACTACAACTTTCAGTTCTTAGCTACTTGTTCGATTAACATATGACTAGGTTACGTGATACTTAGAGTACTCAGATGATTACTTTGCAACTTATACATTGATTAATATCTCAAATGTAATCTGTTAAATTCATTAACGTCGTTACATGATTCGAATATTACTATTACGATAACATTATGTACTACTATGATGTCTGACTAGTATGGATACTACTATACTAATGGTTACTATATAGAGTCTATTTGTAATACTAACTACTTGTATTTGTATAGCATCTAAGTAATGTTTTAAGAAGTATAGATTCCAATATTATTAATTAAAGTATATATCATAGTTCGAACTTATATGACTAAGATCTGTATGTCTGATTATAAGTGTCTACTATGTCATAATGTATAGTAATCGTATAGCATTAGACTAGTATACTGTTATCAGTACGTACTGTGTACGATTTAGTACATTATGTAGTAAAGAAATGTACGTTATTAGTACATAACATTGTAACGATATCTATTAGACAGTATTGCATATACCTAGTTTTAGCTACGTAACTTCACTTGATTGTACGTACGATACATTACACTGATAAGTCTATGTAGTATTAGATCCGTATCACGTTACTACTTGTAGATATTTACGAAATTTCACATCTAGTTTAGTAATCTGTATCTGAATAATCTACAATTTGATAATGTATTCAAGTACATCTTAATCTATTAGTCTATTATGAATATTTTGATTTAATGTACTAGTACGAATTAGTACATAGATAATTTCTTAGTTAATGATATCAAAGTTATGAATAGATCTATGTTTGCAATCGATATTAGTTATAGTTGCACTATTTACTAGTGTATTTCATTAGTTATTGATTGTAACTATGTTAGGCATTTTTAAGTACATATAGCTATTTGAGTACTGTATAATTATTAGATATCATTATTAATTAATGCGTCTTACATTATGTATTGGTAATTTACATCTTATCTATGTATCTATATCATAAGATTAATAATTTGTATCTATTATATTAATGTTATCTATGTTCATATGACTATATGCATTTCTAACTGTTTATAATTATGCTCATTTATTCATATTCATACATATCTGCTGATTATATCGTAGTTTAATCATTTATATGTACTATTATATAATCTTACTGATTTCATATTGTCGTATGTAATAATAGTATATTAGTAAGTTATTAATCATTCATTATATCTTGATTATAATTTTATGATTCATACATAATTATTAATGTATTAAATATCAATAGTATTAGATATAATCATTATACTTATATTACATTTTTACTATCTTATATAGACATCTTACTTTAATATAATCATGTTAAATATGAAAGATCTACAAAAATGCCAGTATCACCAAAACCATTGGATAACTGAAAGTAGGAGTTCTTGTCCTTAAAAGATGATTATTTTACTAATTTTCAGGTTTTTGCTGATGATCTTGAAAATTAATAGATAAGTAAAACTGGAAACAGCAAAAAAGATCAGCAATACCAGAAAGATCTACAAGAATGCCAACATGCCTAAAACCATTGGCTGATCCCTTTTGGAAGGAAATGCCCTTAAAAAAAGTTTCTTTCTCATAATTTTGAATTTTTGGCTATTATCTCTAAATAAAACTATGATATACATTGAGGAATTTAAAACAGGGAAAGTGACCAGTAAAACAGCAATACTAGATCTATAAAAATGCCTATATGACCAAATCCATTGCATGACTTTAGATGGAACTTTCACTTAAATCATAATTTTTGACTTATCTTTCGAGTTTTGGTCTATATTTCAACATTTGACAGGCGAGTGATTCAGGACCTAAGGAGCCTCCTGGAATAAAAAAAAGTTTACAAAAAACTGAACCCCAAGACAAATTCCAAAAGGGGGAAAGTCCATAAAAACTGAAAAAATCAAATGCTATCAATCAACGGAAAAAGTGAAAACAACTGTCATATTCTTGACTTGGTACAGGTATTTTGCGAAGAAAATGGTGGATGAAATGCTTTATAGCTAGCCAAACCTCCCACTTGTTTGTTACATTGATAAATCAATGATGAGTTTATTTACAATATAATTCTATGCGACTGTCATGCAAGTGAGAGGTTTAGCTAGCTATAAAACCAGGATTAGTCCACAATTTTCTACATAAGGAAATGCCTGTACCAAGTCAGGAATATGACAGTTGTTTTCCATTCGTTTGATGTGTTTGAGCTTTTGATTTTGCCATTTGATAAAGGACTTTCCAATTTGAATTTTCCTTGGAGTTCGGTACTTTTGTTATTTTGACTTGGTACAGGCATTTCCTTATGTAGAAAATTGTGGATTCATCCTGGTTTTATAGCTAGCTAAACCTCCCACTTGTTTGTTATATTGATAAATCAATGATGAGTTTATTTACAATATAATTCTATGCGACTGTCATGCAAGTGAGAGGTTTAGCTAGCTATAAAACCAGGATTAATCCACAATTTTCTACATAAGGAAATGCCTGTACCAAATCAGGAATATGACAGCTGTTTTACATTCCTTTTTCGTTTTGAATTTTCCTTGGAGTTCAGTATTTTTGTTATTTTACATTTTACTGTCAGTATTACTAAAATTCTTACTATCCCTCCCATAACATTTGAATGAATTTTCTGAAAACTGTAATTTTGTTCATTGTAAGTAGTAGCATATTCAGTTGAATAAAGTAGGTAGTAGTAAAATTTTCACTTTTTTGCAAAATATGAAGTTTTTAATTCTTACACATGCAGGGATATATACATTCTGTAGCTTAAAGCATATGAGAAATAATGACAAAGGTATTTAGAGACTAATTACTGTTTAACTGGTTGTAATTGCATTTAAATTGTAAATAAGATATTTTGTATTTTTGTTTATACAATTTTTCCAAAATAAAGGAGATTTTTAGTTGTTTTAAAATCCTGTTACTTGTCCAAGAGGTTTATTGAAAGCCATGTTCTAATGAGGGTACTGTTTCATACCTTATTAAATATTCAAAGGAATTTCTTTTTATATTACCTGTTGTCAAGGTTCATTATAAAAATTAGATGTGATATGATTGCAATTGGCACAACTATTTACAAAGAACCATTGTTGGTTTCAAATTAATATTGGATTTTCCCAATTACCAACTTATATTGCTTCTGTACCTGAAAATAGAACTTATATTATGAAAACACTTGCCATGAACTTTATCATAGAATTTGCAGAACAGCTGGTGATCAATTGACCCCAAGATGTCTCTTGTTGAAATTGGATTTAGTTATGAGAACTGTTCTAGCCAATTAGCTGGTTGATAACATGAAGATTAAAGTAATGTCGTTCTACACATATACTAACTTTGGCACAGTAGTCATTGAAACATATCTTGAGGTGAACATTAAAGGCATATGAAACAGTTTTTATCCCACAGTGATTTTTTTTACAAAAATTTGCATTCGAGCTATTTTTCACCTAGTCAATTTATATTTGTAACAAAAAATATACTTTCATGTGCTACTTTTAAGAGATAAATTGGATTGAAATTTAAGATATTTACTCAAATAATTTCAATTTCTTGGAAATTTCTATCCTTTGGACAGACATACCTAACTTTTTAGTTTCAATTGGATTTGTGAGACTCTGGCAGCATCGCATCAACAATGTATTAGTTTGTGATTCTGTCAGTTTATGGGGAACAACTTGTAGTAGGTCATGGATATTTGGTATGCAGTAGTATAAGCATTGGCACATCTCAATAGAAATATTTGGCCCCGCCCCCTCAGTCAATGTCTATTGACTTTAAAACTTTTACTTAGTCTACATGAATTAGTTTTTGATTATGCCAGTTTATTGGGAACCATTAGAGGTAGGTCAATGATATTTGGTATGCAGATGTATTAACATTAGCACATCTCATTTCCATCGTGATAATTTTGGCTCTGCCCCCACATTCATGGTATATTGACTTTGAATGTTTTGCATAGTTTACATGTTAATGTTTATGATTAGATAAGTTTAAGATGAACCACTATCTTAAATGTTAGGAAATTGTAATTTGCTAGCATTTGACAAAGGTGGAAGATGCACCTCAACCCTGATCAGTGGGTTTACTATGTAATATGGGGGTGAACTAGCTGACACATGGTAGAGTTGATGGGTCACTGATGGGTGTGGGGGATTGTTGAGGTATTTCCTGGCTGTGGTGGTCATCATCAAGTATATTACAACATATTTCAAAAACACGTCTTCCATGGTAAATGTTAATTATTACAACATTCAAATATAGATGCATATGCACAATCCATTTCACAAATACAGTTCTTGCCTATGTAACCATTATGTTAAATTCATCATCTCAATAATACCTAAGCTTCAATTTCCCCTCTTAAAACTATTTCCCTTCTTTTTATATTGATTTACCTGACAATCACAAAATACAATGATTGTCCAATCAGATTTATAGTCTAAGAAAAAAAAAGGTTGAACTATTTCTATTTAATCCCACTGTTGACAACATAAAATCTAGTGGGTTACCAAACATTAATTTCAGACATAACATTACATAATAGATACATTTTACCAAATGTCCATTGCTAGAGGAAGTGTGCACGCTGTACTATATAGCTAGGCGATCACACTGTCCCCGTTATCAGTGGAAAGCGCTATATTTGGTCCTCCCAAATCTCGTTTTTCAACTATGGAATCATGGGTAGAAATATTATCAAGCAGATAGCTGTTAATTAGTCTCCTTGAGTGTTTGATTAATTATCAGTAAGTAAAGTTATTTAACTTCATTTTCAACATTTAGATAATGATATAAGTTTTATAAACGAATACATTGGTACCATTTTTAATCGAGCAAAGGCAAATGAGAACTATTAAATCATATAAAATCTGCCGTGTCGGACTAAAAATGTATCGTCGATTTAAAAGATATAGTTGTTTTTGTCAAAATATAGTCATAATTGCCTCCTTTGCTAAATAGAACGTTGTGTTGACGAATTATGTCTCGGTTATTTATGGCATCAAGGAAGCTATATACAGTGATGTATGAGCAAAAGACGGGGTTTTACCGAAATACATTTGTCAAAATTAAACGAACATTTGTTACTTCAGATGACTTCGAAACAATTTCGAATTTCAAAAGTCTCTTGTTTTTTTAGCTATTTTAAAGTAAGAGACATAAATGTCCGTCATTACGTTTGCAATCATAAGATCATAAGGTTTATAACGTGAGTGTACCCATATTGCACCTATTTTGACAGTTTTTTCACCTACCTTTATTTATGATCCAGGCAAAAGTTCCATTCTGAGTGTGTTTATTTTGTTGATGTATCATTATTTATTATATGGTTCCACCAATTTAATTTTGAATCTATTGAATCATAGAAAAATGGGTTTGAACAGACCTCCAAACGATTCATGATTCTGTAATGAGGAGTACCCAAATTGCATTCATGCTTAAATTCACATCCTTAAAACTCAAATAACAGCTGTTTTGACTTATTTCTTCAAATATTTAGAACAATTTGACATTAGGCCATGCTTAGTATTCATTTTTTAAGAAATGGATGCTTCTAACATATTTTATTTGCTCATTTTTAAAAGATGACTTTTTGTGGACGTCGCATGGCGACGTTTCCGTAGATTTTACTTTTTCAAGTGAATTCTTCATCTGTTGATATATACTTTGAACGTTTTGTGTATATTTAAATATGTTTACCTATATTGAAAGCCGTGTATAATGTCAAATCATAAAAATACAACTTGTTTGGTCTCTAAGAAAACTTGTAAAATTTCAGCTGGTATTTTTGCTAAATAGGTGCAATTTGGGTAATGTGACGTTACGTGAGTCAGTGTTTCAACATGTCAGTCCCGTTTTTTTTTCGTTTTATACTCACAACACTGAAGACACCTGCATATCATGCGGATTTAAGTTTTGATTTATCGTGTGTTGCTAGCTTAACGTTCAGTGGCAAATATATCATGCATATTACATCAAAGAGTTGTCGCAAGTGTTATTTAACGTGCAGAGAGCGTACCATTCATCCTGAATACGCGAGGTACTAGATTTAAAGTCCCTCCTCCAACCTGACGCGGCTGCTACTAATGTATACATCCCACACTTGTAAGAAAGGGTTTTACTGTTGGAACTTGACCAGACAACTCGAGGGATTACTTTATTCCTTTACCCAACTCAACCCTCGTCATATTTCAGTATGAAGTATACTTACATAAAGAATATATATTTATTACTCATTTGTTTGCAAAGATCGTGATCGCAACTTTTCCTATAATTTTAACCTATAGCATTAATATGTCGAACGCACTTGTTGTGAACTGCATTTTTTACATGTATTTTAACGGATAAATGTAACAATATCTGACTGAAATGATAACCTTTGTTCGTCCACACCATGATCCGAGGTAGTATTACCGTCAAGATCTCAGTTACGCAGGATCCGAATATATTCGAAATGGAAGAAAGGGCATATAATTATTATCCCTTCTTTTTTTTTCAAAATTGAGGGTACAATTTGTTAATTTTGCTAAAAATGGCTATATCTGCAGAATTCCCGTGGAACTGTAACAAAAATCTTATTTCTTGAAATTTGTAAATCGTAACATATATTCTCAAAATAGATATAATAGAATGTTTATTCCTATTAAACTCATTCCTAATCCTGTGTGACTTAAATTGTACTCTATATGGATACACAATTTTCCGACCTAATTTTTACTTGCCAACTTTCTAATGGCAATTTTTTTCACAATTAACTCTGAAACCAAACGTGTATTGTATTAAGAAGTGAACTTTTTTATTCCGTCTGACAATTTTTCTACGGTTATTGTAGTTTTTAAATTGATAAATAATACAAATATTTTTATTATCTAATATTAAAACCTTCATAATGACTCATGACACTGATATAATATGGCATCTAGGATCTGCTATTCATTAACACGTCGATGGTCAAACATTATTTTCAACTGTGTGCTAATTAAGTTACAGGGTGTTTTGCATAAATTATCTCTACCCAGAATGCATCGCAAAAAAATTGGCCATTGATGTTTGTTACTATAAATAGCAATCTCGCTCAAATCCCGTTTCAATCACAGTTGGAAGTACGGGGACGACTTGATCGCCTTACTATATAGCGGGTGGCACACTTCTTCTAGTAATGGATTTCTGATTTTACTTAATCCACTAAGGAAATTACAGCTTTAACTAAAAGTTTCTAATTCAGCATATTTATCTTTTAATTTCAAACTTATTGTTAAAGACCAAAACTTGTATGATAATAACAATAGAAATATCTTAATCCTTAATCTCAGATGTTGAACACAAATCTAATCTTGATATGTTTGCAAAGGAGTAAAAATTAGCACAAAGAATTTTCTAACTCCTACTTCTTACAAATTACAATGAAATCTTAATAATAAAAATAATTGGAATATCTTAAACTTTTAACTTGAAAATGAATATGAATTATCTTACGGAGATAATTATAAAGTATTGCCATTGAAAAGTATGTCACTTTTCACTGGTGATATACTTCAATATGAGTTCCCTGATATCTGAATAATCAATAAGTATTGACATACAAACCATCAAATTATCATAATTTTACAAAGAAATAGTAAAAAAATTCATAATATTCATTTAAAGGTACATATAAGTAGTCATGATTTATATTTAATTAAATAAACAATATCTTCATTTAAATTTACTGTCCACATAATAAATGAAAACACATTGTCTAATTTTGTTTTTGTTCATGGTTTTTGTGTTTTTAGTAGATGCGCGAAACCGGATATTTATCTGGAAACAACATGTTCTTCCTCTCAAAAGAGTGGTACCGGAAGTGTTGGCTCCTATAACCAGTCGCCTGGAATCAAAATTTCAATCCACATGAAATTTCCATTATGTTTTACTTAAATGGATGTAAAGCTGAACCCCAATCACATGGCAGTTTATACAGGCACATAAGTGTTTTACATAAAATTGATGTAAAACTGAACCCCAATCCTCATGAAGTTCATATCAAGACAAATGAGTTTACATATAACGGATGTAAGCCGTAAATTCCGTATCAACATGGAGATCCGCTAGGACAATGTGATGTTTTACATTAACGGATGTAAAACTGTGAATTTAATATCCACATTGAATTCACTGAGACTTTCACAAATATGTTGAACCAATGTCGCCATGGCTCTGATATGCATAAGAGATAAAGCAACTTAAGTGACACACCATTTAACTTAAAGGCCATAAATATCTATTTACTTGATATAATTTTAAAATAAACATGGCCAAACATGATAAAATCATTGGACAATTTGCTATGCAATAATCGAACTTAAAAACACAATATTTTCAGGAACTTTCTTTTTATCAAAAAAACGAAACAATCATTAAACAAATCGAAATAATGAACTAAAGGCAACAGATCCAGATTTTAGAATATAGTTATAAACATGACTTATCATAGCACAGGTTCATCAATCCTATACTAAGGAAACAAAAGAAACCTTCCTAATATAAGTTTGGCTGACTTGGTCTCTGTCTAAATCTTATGACTATTGGTGTTATGGAAAACACTTAAGTCTATTTAAAATGACAATAACATGGACAGATATGTGATTAATTTACAAGTCCGTAGAAAAAAACTTTTAATGAAACAACAAGTGCACTTCACTGAATCCAGCGCTAATGATCAGTACATGTAAAAAATAACTTTTTCCTAATAAATTGTATAAACCATGTTTATTCTGTATTCTAAAATACTATTTAAAAACTGTAAGAACTGTATGTACTTGGTTAAGAAGTTATAAATTATGATAAAGTTTCCTTTTCAAAAATAACTTTCCTCATATTTTAGAACAAAAGAAATCTTTTTATTATAAATTAAAATTTAATGTAAGTTGTTAACAAGAAATAAGAAGCAATGAAAGTCAATATGCCTAATACCTATTGGACATCTGATAATTAATAAATAAAAGATAAAAATAAAATGTGTCGAATGTGATTAATATAGGTTGCACTCACCAACTGGAGTTACCAAGGGATTACTATCTAGTGGTTCCCCAAAAACTTACCCAATCACAAACTAATACATGTAAAGTAAGCAAAAGTTTCAAAGTCAATAGACCATGACTGAGGGGACGGAGTTGAATAATCTCCATGTAAGTGAGATGTGCCAATACATTCAAATGCATCTACATACCAGATATCATTGACCTAGTACTAGTGGTTCTTCTTAAACTTACCTAATCACAAACTAATACATGTAAAGTAAGCAAAAGTTTCAAAGTCAATAAACCATGACTGAGGGACTGGGCATAATAATCTTCATGGAAATTAGATGTGCCTATGCTAATACAACAGCGTACCAAATATCATTAACTTACATCTAGTGGTTCCCCATAAGCTGACCTAATCACAAACTAATACATTGTTGAAACCTCCTCCACCGACGTCGGAAACAGCATACCTAGTTCTCGCTTTTGACTTCGTCAAGGCGAGACACAAAGCCATCAGATTGCATAATTTATCTCGAATTAATACATATATGTCAAAACATGACCTCGCAGATTAGATGGACTAAAGACTAATTATTTATCATGATAATAAAAAATAACCTTAGTTAAACACGCGTGGAAAAATAATGTCATATTAAATAAATAGTTGCCAGGAACCGGAAATTTAATTACATACATTGTTATAGTCTATGAAAAATTATTTAAAATGTTTTAAAACCAATTAACCGTAATCATACATTAACGAGCTTTGTTGTGCATAAAGTAGGGATTATAACTTCGTGATCAACTCAAAACTACTCAATCGGCATCTTTAATCTTTTTATATTTTCTCTTGCAGAAAAAGATTGAAATTAAAGAAAATTAAATCTAAATTTTCCAAAATCTCTTGTATACGAGAATGAACAATTTTTTAAACTATAAAAACCACAGGAAAAAATTATAACTACAAAAAATTAAAATAGCAAAAATACCGAACTCCAATTAAGGAAAATTCAAAATGGAAAGTCCTTTATCAAATGGCAAAATCAAAAGCTCAAACACATCAAACTAATGGAAAACATAATCATATTCCTGACTTGATACAGCCATTTCCTTATTTAGAAAATGGTGGAAAAGACCTGTTTTTTTAGCTATCTAAACTTCTCACTTGTATGACAGTCGCATAAAATTTAATCTTATTGACAACAATGTGTAAACAAAACAAACAGACATAATAGGTAACAATGTCAAAAATTGGGGTACAGCAGTCAACATTGTGTTATAATCTTAATCACTATGAAAACAAACAACTATGTCAACAAAGAAATAACTTTTATGCTTCATTGGTCAATGTGAATTTTAGTGTTTTGGTTTGATTTTCAATTACCATACACAATAGGTCAACTTTATTTGGTGTATCGAAAAATTGTAAGGTGTACATGTCTCTCTGACAGGATTTATCTGACATTGACCTTATTTTCATGGATCTTCAAAATGTTAATTTGATGTGATACTGGTATTAAAAACTTTATCTTTTTTACTTTCAAGGTAAAATAAATGGTCAGTAAAGCAGTCGAGACATTTCACCGTGTGCACTCTTGTTAAAAATAGGGGTCCATGTATTCGTTTTCAAGCTTATGGTTTAAATCAGTCGAAAATGATTCTTTTTCTGTCACAGTTTGGTGTCGCAAAAAATAACATCCTACATTAGCAACGTCATAACCTTCCCTGTAACTGTTTCGTATACCCTTTAGCTACATTGGTATAAGGACTTCAAATTGAAAAATACTGAAAGGCCTTTTTTTAACACAAATCATGGAGTGGATTAAATTATACCAGTAGAATTCCATTTTGTGTTGGGTATGGTAAGTTTTAAAAATCATTATCCAATAGGATATGACTTTTGCATGGTAGATTTGAAAATTCCATTCACTCAGAGTATGAACTCATCATTATTATTACCTGATAGGAACATCCTTCAGAGCAAATATAAACTCATTGACTCGATTATAAGGCAGTCAGAGGAGTTTGTCTTGAATTGGCCCTAAAATCAAACTTTGTAATATCACACGTTTACACCTATATTTGGGATCTTAAGTATGCAAAAATTGATGAACTCAACACTTGCGTTGACTGCTGCTTGTTTTAACAATGTTGACAGCTTTAAAAATATGTTTCACACGTTGACTGTTTATAAGGATTTGTAAGGCATATTAAATACTAAAATAAATGACACACCCTTTGAACAAAATAAAATCGTTATAAAAGACGTATATGGATCAGATACACATCCTTACAAAATAAAATGGTGGTCCTTGCATGTGGCCAACGTCGTGTACCGCAAAATCTATTAAAATTTAGGCTAAAATTCTTCTTTTTCTTCATTAGGGTCCATAATAACGACGTCATAATGACATCACAATTGTTCTTATGCTTCAGAGCTTTTTATTTTGTATTTGTCAGATATTTTTGCTATTTTGTCATCAAGTTTTATTTGTATTACTAAATTTCAGTTTCACAGAATTTTAGGGCCAATATGGACCATTCGTGAACCTACTTCTTTGACAAAAAAGCATAAGGAACAGATATATATATATTGTTCAAAAGGGTATTTGCGCATGAGACAAGTTGAGAGAAAGTAAATTTTCATGAGCCTCCAGAATTTTTACATGGCAAGCAATACCAAATCTGCCAATAGTGAAGCAGGAACAGGTTATTCTTCCGTAACATTGAGATCTTCCAAAGGTTTTTGTTGCTCAGTCTTTAGTGTCTGTAGGTTTTGTTGAATATTGTGCATCCTTGTATAGGTTTCTGGTCTTCTACTTTATATATTGAATTGCCGGTTTTGGTATTATTTTCAGGAACATTTTAGCAAAATTAACACAGCACAAGTGAAATTCTGCCAGTGTACAGATATTCATACATACAATACATTTTCTGAGCGAATATCATTTAACTTTTCAGCATGTTTGAGTTCCATCAGTACTTTGTGTAGGTTTTCCGTTTTACTACATTTAGTTTCATATTTGTATATTTTATGTTAAAGGATATATAATGATTTAAGGACTTTAGCCCCCAATTGTACCTTCTTTGTATGATTATATCTCAATTATTGAAAAAGGTGAATAAAATATTGCACATGGGGATTCTTATTTGTATAAGAGTTTTATATTTCAGAGGGTAGAAGAGCTGGATAATTCATATCATGATTCATAGTTCATTGACTAGTTATAAGTAATAAGACAACTATTTCTCGATAAAAAAATGATAGAATTTATCTTCACCCTTATCAATTTCTAAACAGTTGCGATCCAATGCAGCAGATTCTAGCTTACCATATAATTCATAACCATTGTGCAGAGCTTCGTATTGTTAGTATACTGTTGTCAGTTTGTAATGGATATTATTTGGCCCCGCTCCCTCAGTCATGATCTTTTTTTTTGTTGAAACTTTTGCTTAGTTTATATGTATTTGTCTGTGACTAGGTCAGTTAATGGGGAACCTCGAGTGGTTGGTCAATGATATTTGGTATGCAGATGTACTAGCACTGGCACAACTCATTTCCATGGAGATTATTTGGCTCCCTCTTCAGTCATGGTCTATTTTGATTCGAGCTCACTGATGAGTCTTTAGTAGACGAAACGCGCGTCTGGAGTATATACAAAATTTCAATCCTGGTATCTATGATGAGTTTATTGACTCTGAATATTTTGCATAGTTTGCTTATTAAAGTTTTTTGATTAGATCAGTTTAAGATATACTCCTAATATTAGGTCAATTATAGTTGGTATGCAGTTGTATAAGTATTTACAAGTTTCATTTCCATGGAGATTATATGGCCCTGTGGCTCCTAAAGTGTGGCTTTAGGTAAGTTTAAAGGAACTAATTAAGTCAAATACTATGTAGTTTTATAGACATTGGTATTTCTCATTTCCATAGAGGTTATTTTGCCCTTTACCTTCAGTCATGGTTCATTGACTGTTTTGCATTGTTTCATCTTTTTAATAAGCTTTGGATTGTCAAATATTTTGACCTCGAGCATCACTGAAGAGACATTGATTGTCGAAATGCGCATCTGGTGCAGAAAAATTGGTACCGTTTATGTTATTACATGTTTAATATTGCCATTTAAATTTCTTCATTTGCATTTTACTGTCAAAAGTACAAAAACCTATAACCCGTATCCTAGCCATAAACCAAACCCTAACCCAAGCCCTATCCCATACCCTTATTAACTCAAACCCTAACACATAAACGTAGCCCTTATCAATACCCCTAACTAAACCTTAATATTTGAAGGCCAGTTAACCGGTCGACCTGTTGATGCGTCGACCTATCGACCAATGAACTTGTCGAACTGTTAAATGGTCTACCTGACAACCTGCTGAACTGTAATCTTATAAAAACCGATCATTCAATAGCTTTATTTTAATTCAAGCTAGACAAAAATTCATTCTTTTAATATGCTATCCAATTAGTATAACTGCATTGTGTCTGAGGTCTTTTACAACCCTTTTGTATCTATCTTGTAAACTTGTATTTTTATTAAACCAATTTACTCAAACTATTAAAGTGGTATACCGATGAAACTACAATCACGCATTTTATACTTGATCCGTTATATTGATGTGATTTTCTCTATAAAATGTTAATTATGGTATCATATTTGAAATAATCACTGCATGATCTGTATGTTCAACGTTATAGGCTTTAAGTGTTAAGCCGCTTATTATCTATATAAGAACAAGCTACATTAAGTGAGGTTGCACCATTGTTGACAGTTAATCCCTTTCGGTTATACTTATTTTGACAGCATGTTTAATCTTATTGTTTTTTGTTACTCAGTGAACTATATTATAAGTTTGTATTTGTTAAATGCAAGAGTTATATATCGTCCTTAAACATACTGACACGTCATTGGAAACAAAAAGTCTTATACCGACCACTAGCACGTAGTGAATACTAGTACCCAAGACATTTTACTGGGTCATTTATAGTTCAAGAAACTTTATCAGCACTAAAAAGTATCAAAATACAACTCCATTGAATAGACCCCTTGCTGACTGTTTTGGTGGACCAAAATATAATTTGCTGACCATTGGTCAGCATTTTAATAACATACGCGACCGCACCTTCTTTAAAACATGAGGTGAAGACATAGTTTAACTGTTTTATATATGTACTAGATGATATTTACCATTAGAATTGTATATGCCTCGAGTTAGAGCTACTCATAAAGATTATGGATACGACCGAAACTAAAAGGTCTACTTCATATCTTTATCTTTTCCTCAATATGGACAAAGATGAACGACTTCAAACAAGAATCTATTACAAATCGGATTATTTCAACCTTCCAATTGCCAACTTCACATTTCTCAACAGTATCATACCCTCTGTTCAATAGCGACCAATTGATACATTACGCTCGTGCATGTTCATGCTATACGGACTTCATAAACAGGAGTAGGCTCATTACACTAAAACTGCTACAACAGTTTTATGTGGAAAAACGACTGAAATCGACACTTCATATATTTTACGGTCATCATCATCACGAATTGGTTGACCGATACGATACATCCGTGTCTCAACTCACTATCGGCATGTCTTAGATCATTAGAAACAGAAATAATGATCTTGTCTGTAATTTTACCGATAGTTTCTTGTTCCTGACTGTGACCTTTTGACTGAGTGTTGATGCATGGCGGGGATGCGTGCAAAGCAGGAGACGTTTGGCGCAACCGGTCTTCCTTCTTTTGAAGTATATGCGATATGCTCACTTTTTGTTTTTTAAATTGATTTGTCTTCTCAATCGATTTATGAGATTTGAACATCGGTAAACTACTTTAGCCTATTTTCATACCGTTTGCTTGATCGCTAGATGCAGACACCGAAATAAATTTATATGGCTTTTAAGTACGGAGTGCACATAAAGAGAGACTAGATAGTTTTAGACCTACAGTTATTCTCCAACTTTATTTCGTGATGGTGATAGTCTTCATATAAGAATGAATGACATTCTTAAACGATGAGCTAATTCATTTAACTTGTTGACAATTGATTGAGTGATTGTTGCTTTCTAAACGTTCAGTTGCGTATTAAGGAAGAGAAATTTTAGACAATTCATACAATAGGTAGGTTCTGTAAAACGGGAAAGGATACAGGGCAGGGAAGATGGACTTCAACCAAAAATGGTATGTTAGATAGAGACAGAAATGTTGCCTTTGAACAGTCCATCTACGAACTCCTCATTTAGTTGTTGCAAGTGTTCTTTTACTGTATTAACCCCAACACATTTTGTGCATGTACCAAGTCTATTAGGGGCCGTTCGGGTCATAATTCATTTTGTTACACGTACGCTAGAGGTACACACTTTGTTACACCCTAGAGGTTAACACTTTGTACCCCCTAGAGGTACACGTAACACTTTGTTCACGTACCCTAGAGACGGGCGTAACAGTTTGTTGACGTACCCTAGAGGTACACGTAACACTTTGTTCACGAAGGCGTAACACGTACCCTTGTTGGGCAACAGTTTGTTCACGTACCCTAGAGGTACGCGTAACTGTTTGTTCGTGCAAACTAACCGCAATAGAAAACCTGTCATCCCTTTCCTGAATAATGGATCATCTGTGTCAACATCCTTTCATTATCCCCCAGTCTCAAACTACTTGCAACAGAAGAATAAATGTTTTGTGTCAGGAAAACTATAATGTATTCACCAGGGAAAAATTCCCATGAAATGCATGCAGATATCTTAAATTATAACGGAAAAAAAATAATCATATCCTTTAAGGATGTGTATTGGATAAGGAGATAACTCTGTAAAAACTGCTTGAAATTTGGCAACAACCGTAAACAAAACGAGGAACACTGTTTTCCATGTACACAATCTGATGCCAAAATTAATGTTTGATATAAAAAATGGTTTAGGTCAATTATTTTAACACAGTTTTTAATCTTAAAATCAAGTAGTTAAGATGTTGTAAAAAGGACTGATTTAATTGGTCAATAAGTATTCTCCAGCAGACGAGTTCATTGTGCATATGGTATAAAGCTTATTCCGCATACGTGAACAAACAGTTACGTGTACCTCTAGGGTACGTGAACAAATAGTTATGCGTAACTCTAGGGTACGTGAACAAAGTGTTACGTGTACCTCTAGGGTACATGAACAAAGTGTTACGTGTACCTCTAGGGTACGGGAACTACCTGTTACGCGTACCTCTAGCGTACGTGTAACAAAATGAATTATGACCCGAACGGCCCTTCATACAAGTCGTGGACATGTGTTTTCTTTGGTGTTTCTTGTCTTTTTATTTTTATTTTTCGGAGGAGTCGGGTGTTTGCGGTTTTTCTGGTCTTGCATAATTGTTATTTTTTTGTGTATCATTAAAGCCGACCAAAATTTCTCTGATATGTTGTAAGTACACTGTTGAATAAGCATCTCTGCATTTAATTTTTAAGCGAAATATGTGGCCTTACTCCCTATTTTTGCTACTGTGACTTTGAAATTTACATGTTGATCAAGTATTAGGTTCTTATATATGTACCTTTTTGAAGTGAAGTAAACTGTCTATAAGCAGTTTGTATTAGAATGCTGTTGTAATGGCATCATTCATCATCTTAATAACGGTTTATTCAATACTTGTTGTGTAACTGGCCATGGCCGTTTGAAATGAGTGCTTGAAAACTGGTATTTGATTAAGCGACATCTAGGAGTAAGAGCAACGATTGATCGGCTCGGAGTCAGACTAATGAAAATCCAGCTCAGCGTGTCGGTTTAGTACAAAACAGGTTTCATATTCTTATTAAATTAACATGTTCTATTTCTGAATTTGCATTTAATTTGCTACTGACTCTTAAACAGCTTTCCCGCCATCCATCAACCTTTAGTGTATTTTGAATGTTTGCATCTAACAATGTTTTCTGATTAGATGTACGTGTAAAGAATAATATATAATATACCATTGATGTCTGAAAGTCCATTCTATAAATGACTGATGCTTAGCCCATTTATGTCATTCTTAGTACTTTCATCTGTGATTATGAATAAAGATAAAATTCAATTTCTTGGTTAAGTAGTATTTTAAAAAATCACAAAAGTGGCAGCCTTATCAATGATCATGAAGGACGGTTATTTCACATCTTTTTTATCTTGACGTTGTCTATCTTTCTGTTACCTGAAGTTTTTGATCGACCCTATGTATCTTCTCCATTTTTTACATTTGTCAGAAGGACATTACTGGTACTGATTCAAGCAATAATCATCTAAAAGTTTTTCATTGATTTCTTTATGGATTTTTTAATTTGTCATCAAATGACATAAACAAAACTTATACAATATGATCTAGTTTATTAATTATATACGCAAAATAGCCCCATAGTCACGTAAACACACTATCACACTTGTCCTTATCAATATAAAAGAAGACACAGAGGCATACGAAGAAAATGAAAAACCGCCAACAGGAAATCCCTGACCTATCAAACGAAAATAATGAATTTGAACCACAATGCTACCTACAGATAATACATCGCTCCACCAAAACTGTTCCTTTACAAAAAGAGCTTTCAAACCAAAACAAACTTACAGCTATCATCTTGGATATTGCCAGTCACAGACTTTTTCAAACCAGTTTGCATTGGAAAAGATGAAAGGCGAAAATATCCTTTCTTAAACTTTCCTTTGCCAACAAAGGTCTCGATGGCAACAAATTGGGTAATATCCTTCATCATAAATAATTCACTCGAAAATACCTCCATATTTTAAAGATCAGCCTGTACCCATTATTTCTTATACCTCAATTGCAACTAAAATTTTCAATTTCAATTACGTGTTGCAGGATCTCAATTATGATGACTTCAAGTCAAAACCTCCTGATTGCACCTGTGCTAGTTCCCATATTACTGGTGACCTATACATTGTCAGTAACACTTCTCTGCGAAATGTGTTATCCAAAGGCCTGAAATATCATGAGCCTTAATCCATCAATTGGAAACACAACTTCAAAATACTGATGGATTCAGTCGAGGATTATTCCAGGCAATGGGTTAAACAGTGAAAGAAGACGTAGATATCCTTTCCGAATGGATTAAGTGTGTGAAGTCGTTGATACAAATCAGACTTAAAAAAACTGAACGGTTCTATGAATACACATTCTACATCAATTTTTAAAGAACAAAATGTTGCAAAATGCCTGTCTTACCTCCATGACGAATATGTGGCTTTCCCCGCAGATAAAGCCCCGAACAACATCGTTTTTGTATGTAAATAACATTACGTAAACTGCTTGATAAATAAATTAGGTGTTGCCAATTCTCTTGAAAACTCAGCATATACCCCAACGACAAGGAGGACATCCTGGATAATCAAAGGTATGTTCTACGTTCCTTTGGTATTTGAACCAAAGAGAAAGAAACCGGTTCTTCCGTCACTGTATTGGATATATAAATTACATAAGTGTCCTTACAAACAACGTTATAATGCTGGGTCTTCCAAGTGCTCCAAAAAACCTCTTTCTAAATCATTAACATCATTTTTATCGGCAATCGAAGCCAGGCTTCAAAGTTATTGTGAAACTACCTATTCTAGAGGTGGCGTGAATCAGATGTTGATACTAAAAATTTCCAGAGATCCTTTAGAGTACATACAATCCAAGACTCTTCAGCTTGCAATCGTATCAAAACAATTGACTTTTCTACACTCTAAGTATTCTCCATTCCAAACTAAAAGACAAATTGAAAGTGTTGGTCCTGTTTTTCTTCATAAAAAAGAATGGCCGACATAGATACAAGTATCCTGTCTTAGGGAGGGATACATAGTACTTTGTAAACAATCACTCTGATTCAAACGATCAATTCTCTGACCTGAGATAATCAAGATGCTTGTTTTCTTGATTGGCAACATATTTATTACGTTTGGAGGACGGGATTTTCAGCAAACAATCGGCATTCGCATTGGAACTAATTGTGCTCATCTTCTTATCGACTTGTTCCTTTATTCATATGAGGCTAACTTCATACAAGAGTTTTTTTTAGGAAAAAAGAAAAGAAGTTAACATTATCCTTTAACTTCACTTCCCGCTGTATAGATGATGTCCTCTGACTCAATAATGCAAAGTTTGGTGACTATACTGAACACATCTATCCCATCGAACTTGAGACAAAGGATACAACAGATACAGTTAAGTATGCTTCATATCTAAAAGTTGACAATGAGGGTTGGTTGAAAACAAAACTTTACAACAAACGAGATGATTTCAGCTTCCCAATTGTGAACGAAATATAGCTAGATTCCATGCGGCGACTGCATATGAAGTTTATATCCCCAGCTGATACGATATTACAGAGATTGCATTTCTCATCATGATTTCCTTGATATAGGGTTGCTGCTCACAGGGAATCTTTGAAACCAAGAGTTCCAAGTGGTGAGGTTGAATCATCCCTTCGTAATTTTTTTCGGACGCCATCACGAGTTTGTTGACCATTATTGAATATCTGTTTCACAGATGACAACGAATATGTTCCAATTGTCGTAACTACAATCCCGTCCTCTTTTCTTCGAATGTTTCACAGATGACAACGAATATGTTCCAATTGTCGTAACTACAATCCCGTCCTCTTTTCTTCGAATGTGACATACCGAATTAGACTTATCACCGGGGTTGTACTTACATGAGGAATACGAAGGGTGCCACATGTGGAGCAGGACCTGCTTACCCTTCCGGAACACCTGAGATCATCCCCGGTTTTTGGCGGGGTTCGTGTTGCTCAGTCTTTAGTTTTCTATGTTGTGTTTGTATACTGGTCTTTTTATTTTTTGGTATGGCGTTGTCAGTTTATTTTCGAGTTTGAATACTTAGTATCCCTTTGTTATCTTTCGCCTCACTTCTTCAATTAGCAATGCACAGAATGATTTTGTAATTGATATTTATTTTATAGAAAAGTGAAAACTAGAGAAACCTTGACAGTCTTACAGACAAAAATCAGGTAGTAATAAATAAGATATGAAATGAGAAGCCAATCATTTACGTCTAAAAAATGTTCCTCTTTTAGAGACCTTGACAGAATTAAAGACGAAACTCAAGGAGTAATAATATTTTGTTGACATATTATTTACATCTTGTAACGTTTTTCATTATGATAACAAGGAACTATGAAAGCATATTTCTTTTGCAGCGACAAGGAATGTGAATAAGGACCAATTTTGTAATTCTGACATTTCAAATATGACATTCATTACTCTGTTGCATTCAACTGAAATCATAGCAATTTCAAAATTGAAGGAAATTATATTGTTTAAGCTTGTAACTAATGTGGGTAGATGTTTAAAACTCAAAATTGACATTTTCCCATTATGTCATATCGGGACTTTTATTGCTGACTATACAGTATGGGTATTACTCATTGTTAAAGGCAGTATGATGAACTCCACGTCATTTGAACTCCGGTGGAAAGTTGGCTCGTTCATAATCAGACCATATCCCTTGGATATATATAGAATGTATATTCCGAGTGTTTACTTCTACTGTGATTGATCAGTATCTTGCTCGTTAATTGTGTCATAAATGGCTACTTTTGTGTGATACTTGAAATCGGTATATCATTAAATAAGAAAAGTTGATTAATAAATCGACGACACCATACACGTGTACACTCTGCATAATAATAACTTTTCATACTAAAAACATTGATTTAAGTGAAAATATTCCTTAGGTATTCAAGAATATGTTCAACTGCTGCAATATTTGCTTTATCTTGTTAATAATCAAATTGTATCATCCTAAATGACCATGCTATAAAATATGTAAATAGTCAAATGATCTCCTGGGTATATCTTTCTGTTGATCAATCAAAATTTAAAGTACCAATCATTGATTTAAGATAAAAGGTATGCTGTAAATGATTTATACGGGTTATAACGGACAATATCCTGATAAGTCCCATTTAAATCATGAACGCATTCTGAAAAATTCTTGAGAAAGTTATGGTGTATTATTAAGGAACTCGTAACAATATAAATAAAAATATATGGATTGTTTGTTTATTGAAATCTTACTCATTCAAGTATTTAGAAAAAAGAAAAACAGACAATACCATGGCGAAAAGATAAAGAACGAATAGGAAAAACAATGGACTACAAAACACTACACAGAAAACTAACAATTGAGCAACAGGTAACCTACCAACCTGGGGATTAACTCATGTCAACTCCATTCAGTGCAAAGAAATAATCCATTAAACACCTAGCCAAGTCATATAAGTTTTAATTTGCCACACCATGATCAGTGAAAATAATGACATAAAATATGTCTGCATAAACAAATTGTTTATCAATTTGAATTCAAAACTTAAATGATGAGTTAATGTTTTAATTTTTTCAAAGGGATCATATCTACGTGTTTTGGTTTATATTAGTTTAGATCTATGAAAATAAAAGTGTTTGATAAAATATTTTATCTTTTAAGAATGTCATGCTTATATAAAGGCCATCACCAACTTAAAACACATTTTGAAAGGATCTATAGGTCTTAAAACCACCTTGTCTTTCTACATGTGCGTCCACCAATTCAAACAGTTACAAACATGTACGGTCTCCTTTAATATAATGATAATTAAATGGCAAATGGTATGAAAAACTAACGCCATCACCAGTTCGTTGACCGTTATAGAATATCTGTTTTACAATTTACGACAGATATTCCAATTACGATCCTATCACCGAATTTGTACTAACATGAGCAACACAACGGATGTCACATGTGAAGCAGGATCTTCTTGCGCTTCCGGAGCACCTGATATCACACTGGATTTTGGGTCGTAAGCAGGGGATTTGGAATGTTCTAAATCTGCTACAGAATTAAATTTCAATTTTCATTGTAGACACAGTTTCAGGAAGGGACTCAATTTACATATAAATGACGCAGTCAAAATTCTGGGGTATTCGCTACGTTTTTTCAACGATCAAAGTTGATAACAATTTGAACTTTTTAGTTTGAATACTGGTATCTATACGTGTTATCCGTTTTTTGGTCGGGATTGGGATTGGGTGGTTTCTCACCTTTTCCAAGGAAATTACTGATAAAAACAGAGAATTAGGTTTAGGCTTATCTCTTCCTTTATTCCGCTTCAACTTCAATTTTTTTTTCTGTTACTTGGTTTATATATTTTTCGTTGTTTCTTCTGTGAATCAGAAGTTTCTTTTTCTCTTATGTCTAGCAAGTTGTCATGGTTTCTCTTTATTCTTCTTTGTAGAGTTTTTCATTGTAATGTTGGTTGATCACACTGTTCTGGTTTGCATTGTCCATAATTGCTATCAAATGGTCCTCCCTCATCTTTAACATAGTTAGTCATCCAGCATTTTCTCCGATCTTTCGTCTCCTCTTTTCTTGTATCATAGCGATTATCGGCACCCAGAAGGCAGACGGAAACTTTTTGCAATGATTTAGCTATCGATGTGGGTTATTTAACTTCATTTGAGTCTTATTCGGCCAATGAATCCTAATGTGAATCTGTCTATGTGAATTGAGTGGAGTCTCTCATCTCATTTAGTTCTGTGATGTAATTGTCACTTGAAAGAAGGAGAATTCCAATCTTTTTTCTCAGATTCGAAATTTTTGGCCTGACAAACTCGTTGATTGTGGTTTTTTCTTTCAAACATGGATTTCGATTAATTCTTATTCTTGATTATTTAACGAAAGTTATCATCAAGTTAAAGGTAAGTGCTGTGGAATTTATCAATTAAATGGAATTAAGACGGGTTTTTACTGAGTTTGGCCCATAAACTATAATTCATATCAGTACAGGAACAAGTCTGCTATTAAAGGGGCACAGTTGATGCCCATAGGAATACCTACATCCTGTCGTGTCATCTTTGACACATATTTTCATGGTCATCCAAACCATGATGGCGTACATAAATCTTTCGAGTGGATGACTTCACCAAATCATCAGAAACTGTTGGTTTAATGGTTTCCTTGATAGCAGAAAATCATGATAGAATTTTGTTTTCTATAGAATTTTTTAAGTTAAACTTTCTTTTTTACAAATGTAGCTCACAGAACTGTATGGGAAGTTTGCGAATAAATTCATCATAGATACCACGATTAAAGTTTCGTACACCAGACGCGCGCGAGGTTTACAAACAATTATCCTGAAAACTGTCGTATAAAAATTATTAGAATTCGGAAATGCTACTTAAAAAGTTAATTACTTAATGTACTTTTAAATTACATTCAAACATTTACGCAGAATCAATGCGCCCAAGGGAAGTGTGAGTTTTAAAGGATTCATTGTCAACTATAATGACGCGTCGAACTCACATGATACAAGATTGACCATATAGATAAGATAACAAGCAGATTGACATCTAAAACCTACAATTGACATACACGTTGAACATATGGATTATAAAATATTTTACAATCTGTTACCATTAGAAACATTTTATGGTCATAATTATTAATTAACATGACTTTGAATTTTTCGATATACTGAGGTTTTTCCACCCCAGGAATATATTACATTATCTGTATTTGGCAGAACCTTTCCGAATTTTTCCGCAATGCTCTTCAACTTCGTACATTATTTGGCCTTTTAATTGTTTTAATTCGAGCACACTGATAAATCTTTCGTAGACGAAACGCGCGTCTGGCGTACATAATTTTAATCCTGGTATCTATGATGAGTTTATTTTATACAGAAGATCAACAACAATATATTCAAATACTAATAGTTAAAAAAACACGTTATTTTTAACTATGACAAATGAAACAGGCTGTAGAATTAAGAAAATGTACACAATTTAAAAATGTGTTGACTTCATGTGATTACCACCGATGTTACAAACAAAGCGCTGACACTTTATCGTTCGCGGTACGCTCTTTAAAATTCAGCGGTGTTACAGATAACCACGGTCAACTTAGAGAATGAAGATAAATACCAAAAAGCGCTTCGGACGCAGGAAATTTATTAAGTGTATCCAGTACCTTTAATTAATGTACCCGACCGGGTCAAACAAAAGACGAGAAATGGTATTTGCTGCTTCTCCGCTAAGCAAGCGGCATTTAGCAGTAAGATAAAAGACTTATTATTTCAGAATCAGAAAATATTGTTCAGTTATGATGCGATGTCTTCCTGTGAACTGTAACTTTGTGAACTAGCACATTATAAATTCAACTCATGATAGTGTGTCGGTCTAGTACGAAGTATGATTTTTTCTGATTACTGTAGATGTTCGTGTTAAGAATAACATAATAGAACATTGATGTCTGAAATGCCATTGTGTCAACCAACAGGTGTCAAGCATAATAACAATATTATTGTGTTTTCGTAAGTGATATATTCTGAAGCTGAAACACTTTCTCAGATGCGGAGTAATATTGAACCCAGTGGCGGAATTATCACGTAACGTACAAATGAAGCAACTTTACATGTTCATGTTAATCCATGGTGACGTCTACCAGTTTATAAATGAAATGCGCATAATGTCATTCATACAACCGAACAACTATCACAACGTTATGTACGCGTAAAAATAGTTTAACTAACTACTTCATGTAATATTATATTCTAAACCAAGAATAAAACATATAGTTAGAACAAATTGCCGATGAAGAGCAAAATGACATTTTTTTTTATACTGACCACATCAGCTAGAATATCAACTAAACCTAGCGGCCTTGCTTGATATTATTGGTGATAAAGTCAGTATCAAAAATAAAAATGCCATTATTGAATTTCCGTATATATCATGTTAATGATCAAATTGCATCAACCTGCATGACCATAATATGAAATAGATCAACAGTAAAAGGATCTCCTGGGTATATATCTATCTGTTGATCTATGAAGTTGTAAAGTACCAATCATTGATTTAAGATAAAAGGTATGCAGTAAATGATTTATACGGGATATCTCTGATATATCTTTTCTGTAAAATGTCATGATCAGCTATTAGGAAACTCGCGATATCCATTGACAGGATCGAAGATTCGGTAAAACTAAGTAAAAACTGTAGGAATGGTTTGTTTCTTGAAAGCTTCATATTTTTTTGATTTTTAATATTGAAAGAAGAAGACAAAACAAACAAAATAAAAGGAGAAAAGATACCAAGAGGAGGTAATCAAAAAATAAAAACAAACAAAACCATGATCAAAAAGAATGCGAAGAAAATTAAACAATAGTAAAATCTAAAGTCAGGGAGGATTCCGAGTGCTCCGAAAATGTCCACTTCCGTTGTGTTGCTCATAGCGAGTAAGCTTTCTGTGATAAGTCATATTCGGTAATGTCACAGTCGTGAAAAGGAGGACGGGATTGTGCGTACGACAATGACCATATACATGGTCATCTGTGACACATAGTATAGTCAATCTTAAAATGATCATGATGATGGCGTACGTAAAACTTTCGAACGAATGATTTCACCTTAAACCATGTTTTATTGGTTTCATTGCTAGCGGCGGCAACCTTCTATAAAGAAAACAATGATATGATTTTGTTTTCGATCAGAATAAAACTCTTCAAAGAAACCAGGCTAATAATTTTGTACGCCAGGATGCGCTTTGTGTCTACACTCTACACAAGAATCATCAGTGACGTTCGAAATATACACCTTGAACTGTACATAACACTTGCAACTGTAGCGTATGGGAAGTTTGTGTGTTTTATAAGCAATTATCCTAAAAACTGTCGTATGGAAAAATATTAGAAATCGGAAATGTTATTCAAAAAGTTAATCACTTAGTGGAAAGAGATTGATTCAAATCTTATTAAGATAATCATGAAAACCTCAGATAAGACCCCAATGAAATCCCTTTAAAACCAAAATATTAGTTATATAAAATGTATCTGACTACTTTCTAATTTAGATGTTTAATCAATCAGAAGAGTCTGAATCAATTTCTAGATTATTAATTTTATCCTTGTTGTAATTGTTTTGTGGTATTCTTGGTAATATTTAAAGAGATGAATATGACCACTAGATGGTAAATTACTATCACTCAGGAGATATAGGAAACTCAATCAACATTAGAAAATGGTAAAGTTACTTTTACTTAATTTAGTGTTTCATATTGCTTAATTTTGTATTTAAAATGTTTTAATATTAGATCAATGCGAAAAGATAGAATGTCATGGGTTAGAACATTTAGAAAAAAAAAATTTGAACACGATTTAAGAAAAAAAAATTAAAAGCTGAAGAAATATGAAGCAACGAAATTTTGATATACACAATGTTCAGAATTGCCTGTATGTTTTAGTGAATTAGAAAGGACATAGCTTTAATAAGCTTTGTTAGAACTGACATAATTTTCTTTTTGTTCTGGAGAATATCTCCAAATTTTTTATTTAAAACTATTTAAATTGAATATATCACTAAAAGTTTTTTAAGAGCTATCTACAGAAAAATCTCGTTTATGCATTTTGTTCGTTTCTAAACGGACTTTTATAAAATCCGTCTTAATCGAACCTCACTTTATTATTCAAAAGGACGTTTAGTTCTGTCTATTGATAAATCGAAATTTGCAGAATGTCAAAAACTATTGAATGATATCATAATTATGAAGGGATATGCAAGAAAGATGGTGCACAGCGACTTTAGTACTTGTAAGTAATATTGATGTACATTTATTCAGATGCATATAAACTGTACATTTGCTGAGATGTTTATAAACTGTACATCCGTAAAGCTGTATATAAAATGTACATCAATTGAGATGCATATAAACTGTACATCTGTAAAAATGTATATACACTGTATATTTGTAAAATGTATATACACTGTATATCTGTAAAATTTATATAAAAAGTTGATTTTACAAATGTACAGTATATAATTACATTTGCATCTTTCCAGATGTACATATAATATACATCTTAACATGTGCGCAGTCAGTTTATATGCATCTCAACAAATGTACAGTTTATATTCATCTCAGCAAATGTACACTTTGTATACATCTTGTACTAAAGCAGCTGTGTAAACATGATAACTTATTTAGTATTCCCATTTGTTTTACCCCAAGGCATTTCAATTGTTAGTCAGAATGTGTCGATACAATTGCCGATGATTGAATGGTTCATCTCAGAAAGTAACTACTCCTGGATAGTTTTTGCCTCGGCATTGACTTTTGTTTAGAAGAAAGTATTGCATGATGTTTTAGATTAAACTGTTCTAAATAAGTACATTTTTGGGGGTTTGGTTTCTGCTGTGAAGTATTCATATTTTGCTTTCTTTAAGTTAGACTTTAATTGAATCCAAAGAATCTTAATTAACACACTTGTTGCACGCAATAAGACTATAATATCTTGTTTCTCATCCGAAGCGATTTTGGGTACATCACTTTTTACATTTATATACCGATATTTTCCCATGCCGTCCAATATCATATCTTTGATCATTGGAAATTTGTAAACTTTAAGACGTGGGAAAATAATTTTTACAATGAAATCATATTTAAACTGAAGCATCGGTTAGAATTAACAGGAAATACTCTATCTAAATCAATATTATAAACAAACAAAATATTCTTAAAGTTTAAGAAAACAGATTTCCATGACACCACAGACCATAGAAATAATAATATTCCATAATGCAAAACTTATCTACTAAAATAATAGAGATTGAAACAATAAAAGTACAACCTGACACAGTTCCTTTTTTCTCAAATGTAGCAAGCTTAGTACAATATATATATAGGGTTAGGTCTACTAAACATACTTTTTTCAATATTACTTGAATTACATGGTAATGATAAATACAACACTGTCATGTACTTAACTGAACACACAACTGTTTCTGTTCTTATGCATCCTTGGCTTTCAATTATTCGGCTTTGAGCGTTCCTGAAGGTAAATCCAGAAACGCGCTTCGGACGCATGCAATTTATAACGTGTTGTTTTTATTTTTCTCGAACTATATTCTCCCTGTATTGATATTTTTGTCAATATTTTTCTATTTTCAATGCTACACTTTATTTTAACCAAATAAACATTCAAAATGCCCCCAATTTTTTAGAAAAATAAATTATGTGCCTTCTTTTATAATCTTGAAACATTATCTTCAATTTGCCTAGAGATTAGAGATATTTATAATCTGTCGTAAACGATGTGTATTTGTGAACGCAATAAGAAGCTACTTTTTTTTAATAGGACGCATGGAAAAACAAGGCTGCTAGTCAAATTTTCAAATATAAAGATGTTTCTGCATATAAAAATAAGGAGATTTGGTATGATTGCCAATGAGACAACTATTCATTAGGGACATAATGACATAGAAGTGACAAATATAGCCACTGTACTGCTTCAACAATAAAACCGATACCGCATAGTATGCTATAAAAGGCCCCGACATGACAAATGTAAAACAATTCAAACGAGAAAACTAACGGCCAGATTTATGTACAAAACAAAAACGAAGAACAAATGTGATATATAGCAACAAATGACAACCACTGAATTACAGGCTCCTGACTTGGGACAGGCACATACAGAATGATAGACATATTATCTGGCGCTAAACCCTATAACCAGCTCTTCTGAGTGATGCCGGCCACTTACATTATATGATTTAGACGATTAATATACAATATGACAATGCTTTTTTAAATTATGTGCTATACTGCAACTATATCGGCATTTATTTTTATAGTATGGCAAAATTCATAAATGTGTTAAGGAATTGGTGATTTCAAAGTTTGGAGAGGAAGCGTGGAACAAAGTATTGTAAGTTGGAAATAAATTAGTTAAGTGAGTCAGAAACTGGCAAGTGCCACAAAACATGTTGCGCGTCCAAAAGCTACACACAAACTTTTAAATGGATTTATTATATATCAACATTTTGTTAGGCATGATCTCTTATAACAAATATGCGTATAAAACATCAATGATATTTGAGGATACCATTTGAATCATTGATAATAATAAAACATAGGAAACTTGTATCTGATGATAATGGTCTATGTGAATACCAGCCAATGGTCAAGTTCTAGATTTTTTAACTGTCTAACTAGTAACAAAAACACATCGGGATATTATTTTTTATTAAATCATGTAATATCCGATGACTGTGATTCAGTGTTTTATTTAGTTAATCTTAACTCGAATGGAATTCTGTATGCTATGGCCAAGTCTTTTACCTTTTGAATTCGAAAATCAAAAAAGTATTATAGATCTTCAAAAGACATTAATGATCTTAGATATCAACATTTATTTCTTTTAAATATGTCTTTCAAATTGGCTTCCAACTTCTTGCAGTAAATGCAAAACTGCAAAAACCGCCAAAATAGAGTCATTTTGAAATCGTTGAATAAATATTTAGACATGAACAAAAAATATCCCTAAAAGATATTTTCAACAAGATAAAGATGCAAAGATGTTTTAAAATACGCAAAACATATCTATTTTGGTAAATCCTAAGCTCATAACTAATTTTGATAAATACTGTTTGTATGTAATTGGCCATTTAAATAAAATACGTAATCTTACAAAACGAAATGATACTGTCAATTCTGACATCTTTGGTACAAATATCCCCTTTTTTTAAACAAACAAAAACAAAATATATGGGTTCTTAGAAATTATTTGGTGTTGCCAACATAGCTAAACATTTGCCGAATGGGACGGCAAAAAAAATCTTCAGTATTACTGTATACAACATAGCGGTCATTTGCACTTCATGACAATAAAAAATCTCTAGTACAATGAAAGAACTTACTCGAATTGCCAGTGTGCACATGTACAATTGATTCATATATACACAATCAATTTAATAAAAACAAGTTCCTGTATTCAGACCAGCACCATATGAATATGCAACTGAGTCAGTTATACACAATCAATGAATTGAAGGCAGATGCCTAGACATTCGGACATTGTACATGTACATACCGATATACCATTACAACATTACAATTTTTAGAATATCTAATATCCAATTTATTCGAATTTTTAGTTGATGCAAATACAATAAGACGCTTCTTTTTTTCTTAATCAGAAACACGCGGGAATGTTTATGCCATAATTAAACCTGTGAATATGATTTAAGAAAAGATTGGGTATTATTCAGAACTATAGTTTTATCACTAAACAGGAAAGAGGCAAACTTTGATGAAACAAAAGACTTTTTGATGTTCAAATCGTATTCCGATGAAAAAACATTCCAGCTTATTACTGCAGCATGTAAAGTTAGTGGTAAGTATTTAGATAAAACTTTCAAGAATGTTTTTTAAAGAGATAGTTGTCGGCTTTAATGTTGACCTTCATGTATCTCTTGGAGACGACACGTTATACGTCCGTATCCCGTGTGACTTATATTTTGGATTACTACTATTCATTTTTTTATTTTGATTTATCTCTGATTTATCGATTGCTAACAATAGTTGAATTATACAAATGGTTGTTACAATTCGTACAAAAAGACAAATTACTCGTTTTAATGGCATGAGATTTCATTGTAGAAAAACTACTTTTTGATTTTGACGATTCTTATTTTACGACAAAGGGACGTATTCTACAATGTACATTAAAGAACATTAAACATAATTTGATTCAAATGCAATGTGAATGTGAATAAAAAGAGATGTGGGGTAAACGAGACAGAAGTCAAACCACAAAACCCAAGATGATTGAATTGACTCAGAGGTTTGAATTTAATGATTATCTTGCAATTCGCTTGTGAGTAGTTAGACTTTAAATTTGAATGTAAAGATTGATTGAAGAAAGCTTCCCTTTAATTTTGATGATCGTCTAAATTATCGCAATGATACTTTTATTAAAGAAAGATGTTAGTAACTAAAAAAAAAAAAAAAACGTTCAATCAAATGACATGAGATATGTCAGCGTTTCTAAAAAAATGTAGGATACCTAATTTTCCATTTTAATAATTTTTTACCGGGTTTTCCGACGAAAATCGGGTAATTGATGTTGGGGTTGTAAAGCGGGTGGACGGCTTTCCTCGGCTCCATGTGTTTCCGTGCAATAACATAAGAGCCGTTCACCTAATGCTTTTTTAAATTTATATATTTTTACTTGTGACAAAAGGTTTCCGTTCAGGAGTTATGTTCTTTGATTTATTAGAATTTGGCAATATATATGTAGATCATTGCCCTGCAAGAATTAAGAACCGTTCCATGCTTTTCAAATTTTAGATGTTGTTTCTCATATCAGAATGAATGTCATTAGTGGTTTGACAATTTTTTTTGCCATTCAGGAGTTATGACCCGGCTTGAATTATTCAACAATGACGCTTAATAGAAATGTATAAAAACCCGGTTTCCTGTCATATTGGCAGTATTTTAACTTGTTGCGAAGATATTGTAGTTTAATCTATAATTTCATGAAAACAATGGCACAGTTATTTATTCTAGATTGTTTTAAATTAAACCTATAGAATTGCATCTTAAATAATTCGCTCTATCCTTTAAGTTGTTGTAACGTAATATTTTATCAAATTAGTCGTAACCAAAGTCAAACCATTTATGTACATAAATTTATTTTATTTTATGAACGCGACTAAAATATACCAAAAAAAAACAAGAACCAATAAAAATATCGTAAGTCGAAGCAGGACACATCAACACCAGGACCAAAAGAAAAAATACTGGAAGATCAGTTTACAAAAACTACAAAAACAACCAAACTAGCGATTGAGCAACCTAATCTCTTACAAACACATGGGGAACTTGCTTGGTGTACATGCAGGGTTACCAGTTATTGTTCACAATCTGATTAAAATACAGATCCCGTGTCTGCGCGTTGCTTACATGGATCTGACAAAACTCTTCCGTTCTTCTTTCTGTTCCTCTTGCAATTTTTCTATTGGCAATTATTGCATCAGCCGATGAAATTTCTGCCTTCAAATTTTTGAAGGTATATATCTTTAGTTAAGGACAAACCCGAGGACCGAATTATAAAGTTTAAAATGAAAATACGAACAGTAGTTTCTGAAAAAGTATAAACTAACAAACTTTATCAACTATTTAGGTTTACCACTCGAAACTGTACTGGAAGTGTTTGGGCAATCCTGGCTCAAATTTTGTATGGACAATGGTTACGAGGAAATGCTACGAACTCTTGGTGGAGATTTTACATCGTTTGTTCAAAACCTTGATGCTTTACATGCTCATCTATCAAGAACATACACCAAGCTGAACTACCCTTCATTTAGGTCAGTAAAAGACACAGTTTTGTATAATATCTCCCCTCTTTCCAAATACAAATAAGGAGATGTAGTATGATTGCCAATGAGACAACTATCCAACAGTGTCCACATGACGTAAGTGTTAGCAACTGAATAACTCCGTATGGTATTCAACAATGATAGCTCTCTTTGTCAATAAATAAGGCAAACAAATACAAAATTAAAAAAAAAATCTATGTAAATATCTGCTTAGCTTCTGAAATGAATTCTCTCAATGAAAAGATTTTACGCTTACGCGGCGTAAAGCAAACATCAATCAATCAATCTGAATCGGACATCTGTATGCCAAATAATATCCATCCATATTTTCTATTAAAAACACTTACATGAAGCCGACATGTCCATTAAAAAAAAAAAAATGATATAAAAGTATAATACTGACCTTAGTGCGCATGACCTGTGCTTTATATTAGCCTTCAGATACACTGGAGATTATAAGTTAGGAGGACAAATAACGATGACAGTATATAAAACATTTCTGTGCATAAAAAACTAGGGAGACATAACCTTGTCAGTCTGTTTACTCTGTCTGATAGAGTTGCATCCCTAAAAAAATAAACTTGAATTTAAAATGTTTCATTAATATTTGTCAATACCGACGTAATGTCTGGTTTCAAGAAGAAACATGTTTTTCGTTTATTGATTTGTACATGATATATCAGGCTGTTGGTTTTCTCGTTTGAACTGTTTTGCATTTGTAATTTCGGGGCCTTTTATATCTTGTTATGCGATACGGGGTTTGTTCATTGTTGAAGGCCATGAAGACCTATAATTGCTAACTTCAACGTCATTTAGTATCTGGTGGATAGTTGTCTCATTGGCAATCATACCACATCTTCTTATTTTTATAATGTCGACTCCAGTATCTATGTACAGAAATTAATGTATCAGTGACGAATAAGCTAATATGACATTCACCACTTTTCTACATGCAACTACCTGCATCTGAATTCTATCGCCAAACTGTGTTCTTTTAAAAGATGATGTTAATGCTAAAAAATATTTCATGATCAAATTTGAACAAATTACAGGGAAAATTGATTTGATAATAAATTGCGAATTAAATAATTTTTGCAACAGTCCATTTAAGACGATCATATAAACGTCAATAATTGACATTCTTAAACCAATTAATCTAACTTTTACAGACAGGAAACTGAGACAGGTTTATGTACATTTCCACGTATCGAACAATTATCATTTTCTCTCTTTCATTAGATGCGAAACAAACAATGACGGAACACTGACCCTTCATTATTATTCGAAGCGATCAGGACTGTATTACATAGTACTAGGTGAGTTTCACAAGTTAGTGCATTCATGTTCACAGGAAATGTATTGTCATGCTATTGTTAAATGCTTTTTAGATTTTTGTCGAGAACAGCAAATGATTTTCTGAGGAAAAAAAGTTCACTTTATAATTGCATTCATCTACATGAGAAATTATTATTATATTGAATAGATTAGTATTATGTCCGAGGTATTTATGATATTAGAAACAGTAGATCGATTAAAGTGTAACTTGCTACTAGACAGAGGTTAAATAAACGAGAGCTAAATGCTCTGCATAAACTTCTATTAAATAATTTAAAATATAAGGACTCCAGATTACAATAAACCTTTAAAAGGGAAATTCATGAAATTCAAAGTTTTACTCATTTTGGTTACTCATTTGGTTAACTGATGCTTGATTGAAATTAGTATGAATCAAATGAGATTGGAGTTGATATGCATGTTTTGCTCATTGTTGAAGGCTTTACGGTGACCTATAGTTGTTAACTTCTATGTCCATTTGTCTCTGATGGAGAGTTGTCTCATTTGCAATCAAACCACATCGTCTTATTTTTATATGTATTGCTATACTTTAAGCCATGTTGTATATAATATTGTTACTATTTATTTTGTTAGGAGTAATCCCCACAATAGCTAGTGTCTTGTACAATCAGAAGGCATCAATATCTGTTGACAGTATAATAAAGCAAGATATAGAGAATGGAATTCTCGACGACCATGTAACATTTACTGTCAAACTGTCAAAGAATGATGGCAACACAATTGAAAACAACAAAAAAGATGGCAGCACAGTTGAAAACAGTAAAGAAGATGGCAACACAATTGAAAACAACAAAGAACTTGTCTGTATCAAACCAACGTTTCCTAAGCAAACAATCATTCAAGCTAAACATTTTTGCAACATATTCCCATACCATCTTATTTTTGACGACAACTTCGTTATTAAGCAATGTGGTTCAATGATACAAATCCTCCTTAAAACCAAGATGGAGAGAGGATCTAGTTTAACGTCATTATTTGAACTAACTTATCCCAGAGTCGATTTCACCCTATCCAACTTGATGGCGTTCATCAATAGTGCCTTCATGCTGACATCCGTAAAGAAAAGAAAGGGACACAGTCTAGTTCTCAAAGGTAAGAACTAACACAAAGGGAAAGAAATTTTCTACAACAAGAAAATGAAAATTATTTATATAATTTATGTAGAACTAGAATTCCTAATTCATTATATTTGATTTGACAACAAGAATAATAAATTGATTTATCTATAATTCCATATTGTGTAAAGAAGC
The DNA here is from genome assembly GCA_017311375.1 of Mytilus coruscus. Lineage (NCBI taxonomy): Eukaryota > Metazoa > Mollusca > Bivalvia > Mytilida > Mytilidae > Mytilus > Mytilus coruscus. The sequence goes on from CM029595.1 coordinate 115,178,761, forward strand.
TTACATTTATTTTATACGGCATATATATTAATTAATAAAACTATCATACTTATTGCTTTTAGGTCAAATGCGGTGGATGCCAGATATAAACCACATGATATTCATCAGCTCACCGTGTATATCAAGTCTCCAGGAACTGAAGGCAATGGACCTGTACATATCTGATATACCATTGTATGACGTCACACGGGAACTGATACTGCTAAACCAACAACGAATGGCGGAAATGGAAATAGCGTAATTAGATTTTTTATAAGTATAAAAGCAGCCCGATTCAGATGTTAAAAACAAATGACGATGAATATAAAACATAAATTGTTCTTTCTTTTCGAAGCATAAATCGTCTAACTGTAACATTCCGAAATCTGTACTAGGAACTGTCTTAAATAGGTAGAAGCATATTCATATATTTATAGGAAAATTATAACTCAAATTGATCGCTAGAGTCAATAAAAAAGTTCAATAATTGTTCAATAAAAAAAGCAAATGGACAACAACAGCATTGTGGAGCGCAAAGGGGAATCCAATCTCTCTACATTTGTAACTATCTATTTGATGATACTTATCTAGTCGGAAAAGACGCGAAAGAAGTTAATATTGTACTAAACATATGAAATAGGATTTATAAAGTTAAAAACCTTGATGTTATGGCGGTGGTAACGAATCAAGATGAAGACATTGTGTTATCAGACACATATATACACATGTATGTCTCTGGTGATATGCAATGTTTCTGAATACGAGATATTTTTTTTAATATGCGAAGCTCATTTATAGAGGACTTTTTTGCTGATAAAGGAGATGGGTCGTCAATTATTTATAGACAGTTGATTAAAGTAAAGATCAAACAAAATTGTGAAATTGGCTAAGATGTATGCCAGTTTTATTGGGGCAAATAAAACCTAATATTTTCATAATGAAGTATCGCAAAAAGTAGCATTGGCACAACTAGATTATCTTGCAAATGAACACATTTTTGGCGCAAACGGACATCGGTCTCTCCATTCACGGTGTAGTTAATATTTACTAAAGGCGTTTGCCATATTAACCATGAAGATGCGAAACATAATATCTTTCATAAATAATTACCACCCAACCAACTATACATGTTTGGATTTGAAATAAATTATTATTCATGACCATTTTACGATACACGTTTTTTTTTTCTTAAAAGATTTATACACCTCGTTAAATAACCACTTTCTATTTCAATGTCAACGAAAACTCCTTTTATAAAAACTGACAAGAACTTGGAATAATTTGTGTGTATTTGTCAAGTATTAATGCGTTTTCTAAAGTATTTGCAATATGCGTTTATAATAAATATCTATACATTCGTTCTTTCATCAAAGAAAAAAGCTCGACGAGACAACTGCAGATTTAACAAAAATGTCAAAAGCTCTCGAAATTGAAAAGAAGAAGACGGATGAATTATTACATGAAATGTTGCCAAGCAAAGTTGCTACCGAGTTATTAGCTGGTAGAACTGTAGACGCAGGTATAATAATTTATTGCTTTTCAACACGCTTAAGATCCGATACTCTGTTATTAGAGTTGCTTAAAAAAGAAACAACACAAGTCATATTTAGAGCGATGAATGAAGAAAAACAAATATGGAAACTTAAGTCTTGTTTTGTTCATCAAACTTTTAAAGTTGAACTGAGCCATGAAACTATAAAATATTATTATAAAAAGTAAAATCACAAAAATACTGAACTCCGAGGAAAATTCAAAAAGGAAAGTCCTCAATCAAATGGCAAAATCAAAAGTTCAAACACATCAAGCGAATGGATAACAACTGTCATATTCCTGACTTGGTACAGGCATTTTCTTATGTAGAAAATGGTGGATTGAACCTGGTTTTATGGCTAGACAAACCTCTCACTTGTATGACAGTCGCATCAAATTCCACTTGATTTTTTACATTTCCCCTTGGTATCCCCCCTATAATAACGTTGTGAAATATACTTAGTTCATAAGGTTGTAAAGTTTATAATTTAGATCGGCACAAATATCTAAACCATTATTCTCACACTCAGTCAAAATAATGAAATTCGCCTATTATTTTTTATTTGTGGGGTGCTATTTTTACTCCTTTTGTTGGAAATGCCGTTCATTTGCATTTTAAGGTGTTCACAATTTTTTAGCGAAAGTAAACTTGCGAAAGCGGCAGCGCTTTTTGAAATCTTGTCAATATTATGCTTAGATGTAAGCAATACAGACACATTTGAACAATGAGTAATGAAAAGAGGGGGATACCAAGGAGAAATGTAAAAAATCAAGTCGAATAAGAACAGACAACATCATGGCAAAAAATAAACCGACTGAAACAAACAAATATCCAAAACACGCTACACAGCAAACTCACGATTGAATGACCCACAAAAAAACAAGAATGAACTCAGGTGCTCTGGAAGGGTCAGCAGTTCCTACTCCACTGGTGACACCCGCCGTTTTAAATCTATTTTTGTTCAAATACGTTGATTAGTATTCTCAGGTGATTATACAGCATATAATAGACAATTGATGAATATCTTTTGTTCAAACTAAAGTCAACACCACATTCATAAACCATCGACACAAGTTAGTTTTCTAATCCGAAATCCTACCGAAAATGAATACACGGTTTTGAGGACAATATAAAAATAAGAAGATGTGGTATGATTGGAAATGAGACAATTCTACACCAGAGACCAAATGACGTAGAAGTTATCAAATATAGGTCACCATAAGGCCTTAAACAACGAGCAAAACGGCTAACGCATAGTTAGCTATAAAAGGCACCAAAATGACAAATGTAAAACAATCCAAACGAGAAAACTAAAGGCCTGATTTGTGAACAAAACAATAACAACAACAAACGACAACCACTGAATTGCAGGTTCCTGATTTGGAAGGGTTAAACATGTTTGCGGGCGTCCAACCTTTCCCTAACCAGGGACAGTAGTGTTACAACGCACCATATGAACAAAATATAAAAATCATTTGAAAAGGCTAAACTCATCAGATCAATACAAAGCACAAAAACAACTAATAAAAACACAAGAGTACTCGCAGTTACTGGAAGCTTATAACAACTGATAAAAACACAAGAGTACTCGCAGTTACTGGAAGCTAATAACAACTGATAAAAAAATCATGTATCTTACACCAAATAATCATGCTATCAGTGCAAATCCAACATCCAATGGATTTAGTGTAAAGACGTCGTTAACACTCAGAGAAAGAAAAATGACCTTGTGCAATGCCAAAATATAGATATCGACAGATTGTAGAATCAAATTTGAAATTTGATGTGCTGTAAGGGCAAATATTTATATAACACACTTATTTTTTTTCAGAAAAATTTGAAAGCGTAACTATCCTGTTTAGTGACATAGTGACTTTCACCAATATAGCTTCAGCGTGTACGCCAATGGACATTGTTAATCTTCTCAACAATTTATATCAGAGGTTTGATAACCTAACAACTGTACATAATGTGTATAAGGTAAGGCACCACAGTTTAGAATTAATAGTCATTTATAAAAGTAATAAATGGGATATAAAAAGATACAAAAGACAAAAGATTTATCAAGAGATGTGAAGGCGGCGCTTTACAGAAGGTTTAGCACTAGTCACATGGCTGTCTTCGCCACTATTTGTCTTAAGTTACATATAGGAAGCAATGTTTGTATGATGTGGCCTTTCTTAATTCTTAATTGATAGAAATATAATTTTCTCAGTTAAATCTACCCTTTTTTTTTTACTATTTAGAGATTGCCATGTTGTATAGATACATTTCTATGTTGATGACCGTCTGTTGACATCTAAATATATTTTTCTTCTGTGTATTCCTTTTAATAACTCCAAATTATTATTTTATGATAACTTGTACATAAGACTACGAGCAAAAAACACTACTTTCACAATAACATTCAAAAACAAAATTGAAGTAAACACGTTAAACCAAATGGCACTCTTATTTCGGTTACTGTAAAAAATATTAAAAAAAATAAGAACTTGACTTAGTTGAAGGCCTTACGGTGACCTATAAAGTTGTTAATTTTCATTGGTCATTTGGTCTCTGATGGATAATTTCTCATTCACAATTATACAACATCTTCTTATTTTTATAACACATCAATGTAATAAATAAGGAAACTCTATAAATGAATACTCAATATATAGCTGATTTAGTCTTATTCTCAATGAATATTGTTAATTAATTTGACTCCATGTTTCATCTTTAACCTTGTCAGTTACTAACATTGTTAAATATTTAAAGGTTGAAACTATAGGCGATGCATATATGGTTGTAAGTGGTGTACCCACCAGAACAACTACACATGCAGAAAATGTTGCCAATTTCTCTCTTGACATGGTCAATGAAGCAGGCAAAGTACAGTCTCCCGCTACAGGACAGTCCATTCAGGTATTTTATATTTAACAATCGTAGACTATTGCATCTGTAGGTTAACAAATAATAAAAATATATCACATGGCTTTTCCAGTTTTCAGTTTTGTTTGTTACTTTCAGTTCTTAATCGATTTACGAGGTTTTAACATCGTCAACTACTGCCGCCCTAATTTATCCCAGTTAAGTACACAATAACAATATTTCCGATGCGATGATTCTATCCGAGAGTAAGGACAAATTTAAGATATGAATACAATATTGCCATTTAATAATTTTATCTGTGAAACATATTCTAAGAGAAAATACAATTGTTATTAGTGTTCCCTTAAAGCTTGACAACTCCCAGCATTTGATAAATTTAATTATATTCGAAATTTAGATAATACGAAAGTTCAATTAAAGTTGTTTCATTCAAAAAGAATGTTTCTTTCTATGAAAATAATTTTTTGTTGTTGATTTACTTGTCCAGGAAAAAATTAAAACACAAATTTCTGTTAAAAAAGACTTTACCAACTATTTAAACTTGCTTTTGCTTTAATTTCCAGTCCAAATTCCGCGATAAGATCACTGTAAAGCTGAATAAGTTTCAGTACTGTGTGGAGAGCAGAGTTGTTGCAGTAAAATGTTATTAACATTACAAATAAACACTGCTTTTTACTAAGACATCTCATTGTAACAAAAGATTTGACCTGATGAAAAATCAATATAGTCTTTCCTTGTTAAACAGGTAACAAGTCTATCTAGCTGTATTTGTTTTTTTTTTTCTTTCGAAAAACGCAATGAACAGGTTGATTTCATACATAACGATTTCGCGTGATTTACAAATTCGCTCTATCAAATATTCACTAGTTGAAAACGGATGTCTGCTTACTGAATCCAATATCTGAAGCTGTGACGACATAAATAAAAATCATCTTTTGTTTGTTATGTAACATTTTTTAGCAAAACAAATCAGAGATGGGTTTTCAGTGAAAACTATGCCCCATTGTATCCATGCAATTGCTCCTCGAATTACGGTTATGAGGATGGATATCTATTTGACCATTCACCTTGTTAGCAAAATTAGACAAACATATACCGCAGATTATAATGACCAATGATATTTATTGCTTCGTCATTAATTTGAAATCGAAATATTTACAAAATATGCAAGTAACTTTCATACTAATTTTTAGAATTGAGATACAGATGTTTGTTTTGTATCCTTAATATTTCAACAAACAAACATAAAGTAGAAGTTCCGATGATATATTTTCATTTGTATGCGATAGGGACCATTTTCTTCCATTTTTTAACTGTATCAAAACAGTTGAAATTCGGTTATCAGAACTTGAATTTGAATATTAATATTCGTTAGCACACCGAAATATTTGTGAAACTAATACTGTTTTTGATATGTCAGACCACAAATCGAAAATGTTCTAGTGCAATAATAATCTTTTATTATGATGAATCAAGGCAACAGCAAGTTACCGATCTCATCTTTTTCTACTACTAGTATTCAAATTGCAGTTAAGCTACCGGTATGGTTGAATCCTCGCTGACAGTACTGTACACAATCATAGATTCCGACACGGTGGTTATAAATTTGGACAACAGTAGTTTACCAATGTTCAAATCCCATCTTTTTCTGCTATTCAACATATAGTTAAGCTACTGGGATGGGGTAAAACAAGTTTCAAAAGTAGCTTGTACATGCAACACACGCTGTTGAAAATAACTATCATAGAATATGTATGCAGTATGTAGTTGAACAGCAGTCCATTAAATTGAGTAGCAGTTTCAGTGGCAACGCGAAGTTCTTCTTGAATAACAATCCTATTCAAAGACCCATACTTTGAAACAGAAAATTTACAACGCTCAAGGAAACGATGCATGTTGTACAAATTAACTGTTCTGGATTGTGTCCTTTCTGATTCATTGTATAAGCTATTTGCAGATCCGGGTCGGATTCCACAGTGGATCTGTTGTCGCAGGTGTTGTTGGGCTGAAGATGCCACGCTATTGCTTGTTTGGCGATACTGTTAACACTTCGTCCAGGATGGAAAGTCATGGCATACCAGCTAGGGTTCATGCAAGTCCACAGTCTGCAAAGTAATTATAGTTCATATTAATTTATAATTTTGCTTCTTTTCACCTCTTTCATGTTTTGCAGCATCGGATTTTATGTGTTCTTTAAAGATTTCAAATGAGCAAATTAGAACTTTTTTTGCTACATATCAATTCTTTGAAATGCACTATTCTTCCTAGTCAACATTTTAGATTTGAATCAAGGTTTGCAAGTAAGTGTATATAACGCTTTTTCTCATACATATCAACGTAAATTCGAAATTAAGGCCAATTAAAATTAATTGATAGATTTTCATCCCCGCCCGCCCCGACCTTTTTTATTTTTAAAATTTTATCATTTCCAGATTTTGTTCATTTCCGTTACCGGTAACCGCCGATAATTTCGTTTATCTAACTTCCTGTTTCAAATTTCGGTTTTCGTATTTTCTCGAGTAATATAAGCCGACAAATCACATAGTCTTCTGCTAAATGATGACAACATTATCTTCTGAGAATATAGATTGATTACTAGAAGGGCATGAGATATTCGGGTTATGAGTAATTGGCGGTTTCAAAGAACGCTAATCGCGGCATGTCACACATTTCAGTGAATAGAAAATCGTGGTTTTTTTTATTTATACAATGACTTTGTGTCAGGAAATTTAGACTGCGAAGGATATCCAAAGCACAAGAATCGTGGAACACATTGGTACAAAAACATGACTGGAATAAAGTGGTACAAAAACATAACTGGAATAAAGTAACTGACAGTAATTTATGGCCGTATTTCGAGTACAAAGAGTCGGCCAACGTACAAATGTATTATACAATATAGCAAGCCTTTACTTTAGATTTATCCCAAGGCTGTTGATTTTGTTGACAAACAGCATACAGGGGCGTAGCTAGGTATCCAATAAACTGTAGGCACAAATTGCGTAGGGGGTCTGGGGGCTTAAGGCTCCCAGCAGGTCCAGGGCAGAGCCCTGGTAGGGGGTTCAGGGGGGGGGAACGGTTTTCAGCATTTTTTGTTGCAAAATTTTGTGTACAAAAATCATAAAATTTAGTAAATTACTGCTTATTTTATCATGATAATATACATGAAGAAAAGTTCGAAGAATCATAAATAATTTTACAATAACATATGACTAATGAATTAACGCAGTACAATCGGAAATCTATTTTTTTTATTTACAATATGCATTGTCCAGCGTAGATCAGCGTAGCCCTTTAATTAAGCAGTACATCCTGTTTAGTATTTTCATATCTATTCCTTTCTGATTGAGGATAATTGATATATACGTCAATTGATAGTACATATATATTGACGATCCTTCATTAAAAAAATAGGCACGTAAACACTGAGACTACTATATATACTATCATTTGGGCTAGGCATCGACCATTCATCTTTTGATTCTTAAACCTTCACCCTCCCCCGGCCACACAAACACACACACAGTCGATGCCTAATGCAGAAGTTCGGTTCAGTTCATACTATCTAACAAAATTCAAGAAATTCATATTTTCTGATATCCTGTACTATAAAATCCTGACCTGCCTAGGAATTGGAATAATTTTGATCATTGCACGTAGATCTGAGTGTACTCGAAGTTACTGAAAGCTAGTTGATTGATTGATTCCTAAACGTCCAGTGGCAAATAGTTCAGTCATCCATGTTCAGGACAAAAACAAATTTACAATAACAGGCAGGTCCTGTAATAGGGGTCGTCCAGGACGAAGGTCTGGAAATTTGGAAATGCCATTGGAAAATGAGGGTTTGTTGGATAGGGACAGAAATTTTGCCTTTCAGCAGACCACCTAAGGACCCCTCAAAGAGTTGTTGAGTGTTCTTAACGTGCTGAGAGCGTGGCATTATCTCTACACTAGGCATCGGATTTAATGTCCCCAATCTGACCAGACGTGACTGAGTATTTATACATCCCGCATCATGTATCGAAGAATAAAATGTCAGGGTTTTGAGCATGTTGATGTTCATTCAAGTGTTTGTTGATACAAGTGAAATGATCTGAACCAAAGTTCTAGTTTTTAGTTTCTATATAAGGTGGAATATAATGTACATACAATTCTATCCAATACTCGGAGTCTGACATTTGATAATTAAAGAGTTTTGACGACTTCACGTGCATCTACTGATAACGTTGTCCGGCCATTATTTTTTTTAATAAAAAAAAATATTTGTGAAAAAATTATGTGTAGGCACGTAATTAAAGTGCCTAACGGCAGCTACGCCCCTGCCGGGCCATACACTCTCTGTCCCAGCCCGTCAATAGAGTCATTAAACACCTTCTTCTTTTTGGTTCAGTTCATGTTTTACATTGTAATTATATTTGCACCTTGCATAAGATTCTTAAAAGCATCAACCCTAGTATTTTCAACACAGTTTGGGTTTTCATTTCACTCTGCACTCATAATATTTGTGTTACATACCAATGTATATGCTTCATTGTATGGGCACTACAAATCATAGCTTAGAAAGCAAAATAAATTTGATCTAGGTACATGTAGTCTAAAAGAGAACATGTCTCCACATTTTTGCTATTTCCTAACATGAAATAGGTTTCTAAAGCGGCAATTACATGTAGAAGAGTGGTTGCCAATCAGAAATATTAATTTAAGAATTTGAAAAATATTCTAGAATTCCTTATATATAGTACATGATATAAGCTTATTATTACCCTTGTACATGTTGTATATGAACAACACGTCAAAAAAGGGTTTAGAAGGAAATAAAAATAAAAAAATAAAATCCTCCCACCCGCCCCATTTTTTCCAAAATTCTGTATGAAAATCTACTTATTAATTTTAGTTGGCCTAACACAGTGATAATGATCATTGAAAAGACTCAAATTCGTCAAACCTTTCCTTCAAATACATGATTTCCATATTAGCCAAATTAATTCGTCCTGAATATGCATTTAATTTCACACAGGATATAAACCAGCCATCCATCATTATCAGCCAATATTATGATACTGTGTACAATTTTAATACGACATTATACTACTGGAAGTGAATTCTAAATAGTATGATGCATGCAGAATAGGATAGACCTACCCTGTATTCTCTCCGGGTCTCAATTCGTATCAAGATCATGCGAAATTGTTTATTTTTCTTCCAAACTTTCTATTTTATAACTTAACTTCCGAAAAATTCGGATTTATATATATTGTGACAAGTGAAATACAGATGATAAGGAAAACAATGTTGGCACACTTCGCAATATCCATTTATCTTTTTCAGATTATTGATTGACAAGGGATACGTTTTCAGAGATAGAGGGAAAAATAAGATTAAAGGGAAAGGACTGATGAGCACCTATATTTTGATCAACAGATCCGGTCAAATATACAAGGAACCCGACGATGCTTTCTGCAAATTGCCTTTAGCTAAAACTGTTGATTTGGACATTGAAATTGAAGTATTACCAGAATAACACCAATGCAATCGAGAGGCGATCTAAAAGCCAGATCCATCGTGTGACGTGTGGACAAACCAGCAGAACGTCCAAAGAGTCGGTCAGTTATTGTAACCAGACCAATACCGATATCGAAGACAACCCCTACAGAAACAAAACAGCTCGACGTGTATGCTGAGTTAATTTCTTGTATCAACTTCAATGCTAATGCATTTGAAAGTTTCAATATTGGAATACTAGACAATTTTCAGATGAGTTATTGAAATTGTGCTATCCACCTAGATTGAAATGACGCCCAAATATTTGTCTCACAAATTCTATTTAGTGCATGTTATACGAACATCTCTAGACTGTTTTGCATGTAAAGTAAATTCTTTATTTAGTATCTTCGATGTATAATTCTCATTAAAGAATTAAAGAGACTGTATATCGGTTTTGATGTGAATGGTTATTTTTTAATCACAAATTAGTAGATTCCAAAAATGAATTCAACAAGCTTTGTAAATAAGTATATCAGTCCGTTAACACATACATTAACAGTATTTTGATAAGTATACCATCGCTTATTATATTCCATCCAATGTTTCTTCAATTGTTTTATAGATGATTTCTTCAAGCTGATACTATATTTCTTTTAAATAAACAATTTAATGTAAAAATCAGAAAAAGGAAATATTTTGAGTAAAATCAAACTTACATTTTTAGAATACTTAAAATCGGTGGTGTAAAGTAGGGAAAAAGGTCTAAGCTAAAATGTGCATTTGACGTCTGGCCCAAAAGTTAGAATAACTAATCTTTTTTGAAATTTTCTTGTCTGGTTATGAATGTTCAATCCTGTGATATATTCTGTTGACCTTATACAATTGGATACAAATATCACCTCAAAACGCTGTATACCATTTAACAAAGAGTTGAAAAACTTTAAACATAGAAAAATTTGTTGCGATCACGGGTGCTCTGGAAGGGTAAGCAAATCACTCCAATGTGACATTCTTCATGCTGTTTGTTCGAAGTACAAATTCGGTAATAAGTCTAATCGGTGATTTCACAATCGAGGGAAAGAGGACGGGATTATGGTTACGACAATTTGAAAAAAAATAATATTCGTGGTCATCATTCCATAGAGATATTCCATAACGGTCAGTCGTCTTGTTATGGCGTCTGTAAAACTTTCGAAGGGACGACTTCAGCTTCATCACTTGAAACCCTCTTTGTAAGCAGCAACCCTGTATTAATTTGATTATGATAGGGAACATATAAAGGCGCTGCTGGAATGTTGCTATAATGAAATTGAAAGTTATCGATTGGAAAGCTGAAATAATCTTTGTTCTTATAACAGTTGTCTTAATATTGTACCTTAAGTTCAAATAAATATTTTAGAACGTTTTCGTGTCTTGGCCACTCCCTTTTCATCATTGACAAGGGCGTAAGATATAGGGAATATAGGTGCATCATTTAAGATTATATGTCAAGTACTTTGTAAATAACTTCTGAACTTGACATGAGACATCGAGTTCGATCAATAATTTTTGGACCATTTTTCTTCAGATTAAAAAATTTTCATTTAGAGGCGTACGTTTTGTGACATGAAATTTGCATCATCTCAAGACGATATGTCCTGTACCTACCATTGTAGATGACATCTGGCCTCGACTTTTGATCGTTCATTATAATAGCCGTTCAAAACTAAATACTGTTTTCCGCTAAGTCTTAATTTATTGAGTTGAAATAAATGATTACTTGTTATGTTGTGAACGAAACTTTAATTTCATTCTTACTAACCTGTTGTGTGTTATGTACTGTTGATTGCTTTCCGTCGTTTTTCGTTTATTGCCATGGTAGTTTCGACTTATGAGTTTAAATATCCCTTTATACAAAATTCTCAGAAATGGTCCTAAATATGTTTAAGTGTAATTTGTTCCATGTTTGCATTGTGTTCTGATTCTTTGTAAATATTTTTAGGTAAATTAATTTTATATTTGATGTGATGTTGTACTAATCTTATTTTAATTGTCTGTTGTTTATACTGTATCTTTTCTTTGGTAAGTGATAGTCTGTTGTGTAATAGGAAATCTGTGTTAATGCCTGAGTAAACATCCTATAGTCGGCTTTAAGAGGCCCCGACATGAAAATATAAAACAATTCAATTGAGAAAACTAACGGCCTAATTTAGAAAGAAACAGTTTACGAAAACAAGTATGACGGACATGAACCACCGATTACTTTTTCTAAGTATAGTAGTAAAACTATCTTGCCTTGGTGATCAGTTTTCTAAAATTTGAGACAAATGGAAACATTATTTTCTGTAAAACTAATATCATTTGAACTTTAAAGTTGATAATGCGCAAGTGAATTAATTGCTACTAGTTCCACTATATGAAAAATCCAAAAAAGCTAGACTAAACAAACCCCAAAAAACAATAAAGATTCGTTAATTGAACTACAAACAGATGGCAATAATATTTTCAGCTTATGTAAATGTTTGATAGTTATAGAAATCTTGAAATCAACATTTGATTATCTTGTCCATTACATGTAGCATTTTATTTTTCTGAGCAGGATCAAAATGTGTGCAAAAAACCTGTGTGAGTAATGATGGTTTATCCTAGTGCAAGAGCAATAGTTTTGATCACAATATTTATACATAATACAGACAGGGTATGAATGATTTGTTGTGATCATGGTACATGAATAATAGCCATAGATCTAAATCGACTGGTCCCCGATTACAAAACTGTGAAATTGTTTTCTTTAACCGAAACTGCTCGTTTCCAACTTATGACCTGAACCCTGCTAGCTCCAAGTCTTATTTGCTCATATACTGGATGAGCTCTTTTGCCTAATTCAAATTGGTTGTTAGATAAATATCAAATATAAAATGCATCAGTGTACTTGCTGATATCATTGATATTTACCGGTGATGAATTTTGTATAGCTGCGAGATACCATTTTTTTTTATATATACATGTATATACTTCGTACAAATAGGGCAGAAATAGTTTCTGAAATTAGTGAAATAGTTCTCTCTAATATAAAGATGACAGATGAAAATAAAATCAAATATAGGTATACTTGTAGTGAGAATGATATCATTGGAATAATTGTAAAAAATCCTTCGTGATATGTACACATACTAAAATGCTTTGAATATAAAATGAATGCGGGACTATACCTCCTTAGTGTGATTATAAAATAAATCAATGTTGAAATGTTTTCAGTTTATCTTAATCTGTATGAGATATATAGATAATAAACCAATAAATAAATCAATCTTAATCTTATTCATGGTACGGTCTTTCATAGTAAAAGCAATCCGGATCAATATAATATTCGCCATTTAAAATCGTTTTCCTTATTATGATCGAAATGTTACAACTCAAATCATTGTTAAAGCCAAAATGTCATGTACTTAATTAGCTACATTAAAATTAAAGAATAAAAATGTACCTGTTTCATTAATGTATTTAGATAACTTAAAGCCATACTGTCGATTCTCCGACTGACATACATGTAGATGGTCCTGCTGATGAATGAAATTTTCAGTTTCTGTTTTAGATGCGTAGCTATTTTGACATTTCGGATGGCTAAAGCAGTTTTCTTTACCCCAATTGTAACACCTCTTTGAACGCCTTTTCTACTCAGGCATCGTAAACCTTCCAATAAATGAACAAATATAATTAAATAATATACATTTTATACTTTCAAATAAGAATAAAATATGTGTAAAGACATTACTACGAAATATAAATGAACATATATATATATATTATATGATTTGAAATAAATATTAATATATATGCAACGCAAAATTATTTGACTGACCGAAAACAATCGGTTATAAAGATAACACTGTAGCTGCCATTTCAAAAGTTTTATCAACTAATTTCTTTTAACGAAGGTTCAACTTTGAAATATAAATACGATTTACTGCTGTCCTAAACACGCTAAAGAACAATAAATGGTACCATAATTAATTGCATTTGATGGTGTTAATGTCTCACAAGGCAACCCCATTATTAAATATAATAGTTAACATACCTGATAATGGAACAGTACCATTATAATCTGTATTACAAAATGTAAATTGAATACAAATACCTGGAATCCAGTTTTCATTATTTAATACCTCGATAAAGATACAAAAATATTAATGTAACTGGAATTAAAAACTATGTGAACCAAACATTTATCATACAATCCAACATAAACTAAAATACATTAATTATGCGTACAATACACTCAACAATCTGACCTTAGATATATTCAGCTACTTCCTAGCAGACCGTGCATTCAGAATATTATGAGGAGTGCTATAGCTGTTACGATTGATATGCCGTGTAATCGAATTAGGACATGCGCGTTACATTGACCTGTGCATGAACTGTCACAAGTCTTGCCTTCCTCTGATAACGCGATTTAACGGCCAAGCCCTTTAAATCGAATTATTTATATATGTATATGTTACACTTAGATTTTTCTACCACTAAACATAGATGGCATAAGCTAAGATTGACACAGTCCTTCGAACTGTTTTGATTTTAACACCACTGATTAGTCTTAAAACGCTTGCTGACGTATTAAATTATAAGCATGGTATCTCGAGTGTTTGTTTTGTATCGTATTACAGAAGCTTCGTTTTTGTTTTTGTTTGTGGTATATTTGACCTTGCTGTCAGTCAATCTGTAAATCTTAAAATTATAATCTTATTTGTCCTTTTGAAGGTTTTTGATAGTTTAAGATCATAAATTTCTCCTAGATATATAGAACCAAGGGTGACTGAGGAATAGAAATATTATCACTTTTAATCTTCTTCCGATCGCAGTAAAATCCATGCAACATGGGGTGCCCGTTTCTTTTGCGGGATGTATTAATACGTAGTCACGTCCGCTCAGAGTTCCTCGTGTAGAGAGAGTACCGCGTATAAGGCAACAACGTCAAACAACAATATTCTAAATCACAAAGTTATGTTTAGATGGTTGACATTTTATCATGCTTACGATAAAATCAGATAGAAAATTCAGTTTTCGTCAGTTTTCATATCGATAAATGAAAATTGAATTGACAAACTAGGAGAGCTATATGAATTAAGAAATGTATCTCTTAATGCATAGCTCTGTTTCCTTGTGCTTGGTTGGCTATACTTTTTGTTCCGCTATATAATGCCAGCTGTTTAACGTTTGTATTGTATTTTGGATTTCAAACTAATTGGCCTTACTCATCACCAAATAGATATTACTTGTGGAATTGTACATCTGGTGTTGTAAAATTGCATGTACCGTGCAATGTTATTAATAGCACTTGGTCGAAACCTCTGTTGGTTGACCGTTATTTTCGAAGGTATTTTAATTTCAGTAGCTCATTACTTTGGTATTGGCATAAAAACACTGACGTTGTTTTTTAATGAAATTTCTTAAACTAATTGCGGTTTATAAACCGCACTGTTACAAATTAACTCTAAAATGATTATAAAGATGGGTTACTGAAATTATAACTTTACATCTCCTGTGGTTGCTAACATGTTTAGACATATCGATACAGTGTCTGAATTATCAATATGCTAGTAAACTTGACACTATTTCCTGTTTTGCGCGTTCCTGTCTTCAACACTTACTACTGGAAGTGAATTCTAAATAGTATGATGCATGCAGAATAGGATAGACCTACCATGTATTCTCTCCGGGTCTCAATTCGTATCAAGATCATGCGAAATTGTTTATTTTTCTTCCAAACTTTTTCTATTTTATAACTTAACTTCCGAAAAATTCGGATTTATATATATTGTGACAAGTGAAATACAGATGATAAGGAAAACAATGTTGGCACACTTCGCAATATCCATTTATCTTTTTCAGATTATTGATTGACAAGGGATACGTTTTCAGAGATAGAGGGAAAAATAAGATTAAAGGGAAAGGACTGATGAGCACCTATATTTTGATCAACAGATCCGGTCAAATATACAAGGAACCCGACGATGCTTTCTGCAAATTGCCTTTAGCTAAAACTGTTGATTTGGACATTGAAATTGAAGTATTACCAGATAACACCAATGCAATAAAGGAGCGATCTAAAAGCCAGATTCAGAGTCCAACAGTCGACAAACCAGCAGAACGTCCAAAGAGTCGGTCAGTTATTGTAACCAGACCAATACCGATATCCAGAAGACAACCCCCACTACAGAAACAAAACAGCTCGACGTGTATGCTGAGTTAATTTCTTGTATCAACTTCAATGCTAATGCATTTGAAAGTTTCAATATTGGAATACTAGACAATTTTCAGATGAGTTATTGAAATTGTGATATCCACCTAGATTGAAATGACGCCCAAATATTTGTCTCACAAATTCTATTTAGTGCATGTTATACGAACATCTCTAGACTGTTTTGCATGTAAAGTAAATTCTTTATTTAGTTATTGTACATTTATATCATTATCAGTTTGCACGAAATTAAAGAGACTGTATAATAAGTCTGATGTGAATGGTTATTTTTTAATCACAAATAATGAATTCAAAAGACAATAGCTTTAGTAAATAAGTATATCAGTCCGGTTAACACATACATTAACAGTATTTTGATAAGTATACCATCGCTTATTATATTCCATCCAATGTTTCTTCAATTGTTTTATAGATGATTTCTTCAAGCTGATACTATATTTCTTTTAAATAAACAATTTAATGTAAAAATCAGAAAAAAGGAAATATTTTGAGTAAAATCAAACTTACATTTTTTAGAATACTTAAAATCGGTAGTGTAAAGTAGGGAAAAAGGTCTAAGCTAAAATGTGCATTTGACGTCTGACCCAAAAGTTAGAATAATTAATCCTTTTTGAAATTTTCTTGTCTGGTTATGAATGTTCAATCCTGTGATATATTCTGTTGACCTTATACAATTGGATACAAATATCACCTCAAAACGCTGTATACCATTTAACAAAGAGTTGAAAAACTTTAAACATAGAAAAATTTGTTGCGATCACGGGTGCTCTGGAAGGGTAAGCAAATCACTCCAATGTGACATTCGTCATGCTGTTTGTTGGAAGTACAAATTCGGTAATAAGTCTAATCGGTGATTTCACAATCGAGGGAAAGAGGACGGGATTATGATTACGACAATTTGAAAAAAAATAATATTCGTGGTCATCATTCCATAGAGATATTCCATAACGGTCAGTCATCTTGTTATGGCGTCTGTAAAACTTTCGAAGGGACGACTTCAGCTTCATCACTTGAAACCCTCTTTGTAAGCAGCAACCCTGTATTAATTTGATTATGATAGGGAACATATAAAGGCGCTGCTGGAATGTTGCTATAATGAAATTGAAAGTTATCGATTGGAAAGCTGAAATAATCTTTGTTCTTATAACAGTTGTCTTAATATTGTACCTTAAGTTCAAATAAATATTTTAGAACGTTTTCGTGTCTTGGCCATTCCCTTTTCATCATTGACAAGGGCGTAAGATATAGGGTATATAGGTGCATCATTTAAGATTATATGTCAAGTACTTTGTAAATAACTTCTGAACTTGACATGAGACATCGAGTTCGATCAATAATTTTTGGACCATTTTTCTTCAGATTAAAAAATTTTCATTTAGAGGCGTACGTTTTGTGACATGAAATTTGCATCATCTCAAGACGATATGTCCTGTACCTACCATTGTAGATGACATCTGGCCTCGACTTTTGATCGTTCATTATAATAGCCGTTCAAAACTAAATACTGTTTTCCGCTAAGATACCTTCTTGCCAATTTCTTTGACCTGACAATTAAAACCATCCTGATGTAACTTAAACAAAATCCTCAAAGTCAAATAATGAGTTCATTTAAATTTTAATTACATTCTTTCAGAACTCACCATTTGAACTCATGATATCAACATCATTGTTGTTATAACCTATCTTGTAAATGGAGCCTAGCTATGTGCATACTGAATGATTTCAAAATAAATGCTTGTTATGTTGTGAACGAAACTTTAATTTCATTCTTACTAACCTGTTGTGTGTTATGTACTGTTGATTGCTTTCCGTCGTTTTTGTCCACTGTGAGCCCCACAGTATTGCGGATACTACAATAGGGTATAATTCAAAAAGCCATTGAAAATGTTTTGTCAGGATAAGCAATGTTTGATGGCCATGATGAATAAAACCAATCTCCTTTGAAATATCCACCAAATCCTTTTGTTGATGAGGCATCGGTGAAAAGTTCCATATCATAACTTGAGTTAAATTGTCTACTGTAAAACATGTTCACACCATTCCAGCTGCTCAGAAAAAGTAACCAAAATTCTAGGTCAACCCGACATTCCTTATCTAATTTAACATAGTGATGCAAATCATTGACAGTAGTGGACAGCCCTATGAGGTATGAAACAAAGGATCTACCAGGTAAAATGACACGTGAAGCAAAGTTTAAGTGGCCCAAAAGCTGCAACAATTCCTTTTTTGTACATGATTTTTTGCTGTATAATTTTTTGATGAATTCACAAATGCGATTGACTTTATTAAGGGGCAGTCGAGCTTCCATTTTTTCAGAATCTAGAATAATACCCAAATATTCTAAACATCTTACAGGACCTATTGTCTTATGTTTAGCTATAGGAATGTTCAGTTTTTTGAAAATCATCATCATTATAGCCATAGTCCTCTCACCATCAGCATCTGGTGGATCTATGGTTAGAAAATCATCCAATAAATGCAAAATGCTATTAACTTTGTAATTGTTTTCTGCAATATGACACAAAGCTTGGGATAAATGGTCAAAATTTTGGGGCTTGAACGACATCCAAAAGTTAAACGTTTATTGCCATGGTAGTTTCGACTTATGAGTTTAAATATCCCTTTGGTATGATTTCGCCTCTCTTTTAATAAATATTTCTGTGCGTTTGATTGTGTTTGTTAGTTTGGACAGCATTACATTTTGAATATTTCTTTAGATCAATATAATAATTTGAGGAAAAAATAAAATTGGCACGTTGAATATTGAGTAACAGCACCACCAGACGCTCCCAACAAAAATGAAGGCCTAAAGCTATGGTATATGTTTGTGCTTTTCTTTTACCACATATGAAACGGTAATAATTCATATTTACACGTCCAGTTTGATATCATTAGACAAACATACTGACTTTTTTATGCTTTTCATATAACATTCACAATTCGCAACATATTTATCATTTGATGGGCTTTGGTATGAGGGATTTTTTTGCAGCACTAGTTTAGTAGGGTAACCCTGTGCGTTATTATGTGGTATTTGGCATTTGCAATTAAAAAATGTTAAAATGAAACTGAAATTTGGAATGATAAAAACCGAAAAGCAACTAAGAAGCTATGCTTCCTAAAAAAACTGCCTAAAAGTTCCTAGTTAAAAGTTTTAAGATATTATCGTAAAGTGGTAGACCCAGACACGTGAAGTCATGGATTAAGCAAGAAGTCTGACTAATCAAAATAAACAGGCTCTAATATTATGTGAACGTTCATAACTGTTCACTATATAGAAATCATGCTTTATGAAACTACAGTCTATAATCAATTTAATAGAAGTCACACAATTTTTAATTTTACAGCACACAAATTTTATTAGGTCTCTAACTTCTATTCATTTTGGTTGCTACCATCTTTGCACAAACTACCGTAATGGCATTTTTGACATTTCCTTCAAGTTTGATTTGATCAACATTCTGTAAGTTTATGGCGACCTAGATAATTGAAACAAAGACGATTCTAGTTTTACGACCGACATTCTGTTCTTGTGATCAGTTATTTTAGTACAATTGACTGAATAATGCTGCTTGCTACAATATGCACATAACCTTGAAATATTACATGTACAAGAACTAGAACTTTTGATATCTGTCTGTTTTGTTTGTTATTTTGTGTTCGTTTGAAATGTTGCAGTAATAAGTAGTTTTTCACCAAATGCTGTAGTATTACCAGCTTCCATAATGTCCGGTTCATAAGAAATGCCTTATCTAAACTCGTGAAAAAAAAGTAGGTGATCTATGTTCCTCTGGCTAAATTTCTACGCTCAACTTCTGATAGCAGTATAATTGAAAACAATAACGATCTGAATGTATATTACGTTGGCCTTATGACCATTACATTTGTTTTAATCTTGCCGGCAAAATTCCTTTAGCTATCAAGCACCTTATGGTGACGGAATATCAAGTAAATATTGTATGTACTTCTGTACGATTTTGAGTGGCCATACCTCTAATGTTTCATTTTTTGGTTTTGCCTTTTTGTAGTTTGAATTTGTTAATACAAAGCTAGTTAATGTTTGAATCCAATAAGGATTTCAAGTAGTTAAATCTCTTAACATTATTCCTCCAAATATTCGTATAAAGTTCAACATTTGTTGTATTCACTAGATAATTTGATGTAGAACGGCAATCTTATAGGCGGTTTTTACAATGTTCTTCATCTATACTTATTTGGTTTGCATCGTGATTCATCTGATGTTTATATGAATATGTAGATCTAGAACTTGTGAACCTTTCATTGTTTAAATTAGGCGTCGATGTTTTACTCACATGAGATTGTTGACTTGGCTTATATTTGTCTCAAAGCTTATTTTACCAATTAGTTGAAATGTTGCAGTAACAAGTAAGTTTTCACCAAATGTTGTGGTATTACCAGCTTCCATAATGTCCGGTTCATAAGAAATGCCTTGTCTAAACTCTTGAAAAAAAAGTAAGTGATCTATGTTCCTCTGGCTAAAACCGATAAGGAAATCGAACGTGTCTCCATTGATTTACTTGTACACAAAAACTAATTATGATAATGATGGAGAAGCGTGCAGGAAAATATTAATTGAACCTTTCTGTTAATATCCACTGAGTTCCTGGTCCAGCGTCTTTGGTTTTCATTGTGTTTATTATCGTCAAATTATTGAAACAGCCATAGCACTAAATGGAACATTTGTATTTTTTAGCATATAGTTGACAAGTAAGAAAATCATATTTACGACTATCTATGGTGTTTCATACAGATTAATCGACGATATTGCCATGGAGTAGAGTTAATCAAAAGTAGAATAACAAAAAATATCGAACTCCGAGGGAAATTCAAAACGGAAAGTCCTTTATAAAATGGCAAAATCAAAAGCTCAAACACATCTAACGAATGGAAAACAACTGTCATATTCTTAACCTTTTTAATCAAATCAATCAATCAACATCATTGAAATTTCTAAATCCAAGAATAATTTCATGTCAACTATATTGTACTTGTAAGTTATATCAAGTAAACTAACTTCAGAATCCCCATGAATTCAAACTAATTCAAACAAATATTTCTCTGAAAAGTACATCATAACGATGTTTGATTTTTTGTTCAACTAGATACATGTTACGTTTAGGGGACGTACTTTTCAACTGATAATTGACTTTCGTATGGGAACAAACTTTCTTCATGCCGATTTATTTCTCCATTCAAATGAGGATGAATATATACAGAAGATACTCAGAAAAAATGAAAAAAAAGTCGGTTTTAGCCTTTAACTTCACGGTCTGCTATTAAGATGATATCCTCTGAATAAATAATTCTAAGTTTGGGGATTGTGTTGAAAGCATTTACCTCAACGAATTTAAGATAAATGATTCCACAGAAACCGTTACGTCTGTAACTTATCTTGAATTACATCTAGAAATTGAAGAGAAGTATCGGTTGAGGGATAAACTAAACAAGAAAGGTGATAACGACTTTTAGATTGTGAACTTTCCATTTCTATGAAGTAACATTCCAGCAGCGCATACATGGAATGAATATTACAAAGGTAATACGATATTTCTAGAGTTTGCGTTTCCTACCTTGATTTTCCTGAAAAGGATATGCCTACAAGGTAGCCATAAATGATTGAAACATGCTACACAAGGTTAGATTCCACGGAAAGACCGTAAGACATGTCTTACTACTCCGACAAATTTTTATACATAATAAAAGGGAAGGCATTTTATTTTACTATTACTACCCAATGATCTATGCATAGCAATATAGCAGCTGATGCACATTTTAATGTCTTAAACGGCGGCCGATAGAACTAATGTTTTGCACCCCAGGCATGCTAGCTAACACGAAACAAAGAGGAATGTGTCGGCCTTTTTTTCAATGGTAGTTATAATAGTAATATCAATTCGACAATTCTAAAGTTAGAGACGTGTATTTAAACTATAAGGCGGAAAGTTGAATATATTTCTTACATTCTCATTCAATGTTTATCATATTTGATTCATTTAAATGTATTTCAAATCAATTTCAACTGTAACTGTGTTGTTTGTACATGTACATGTACATTGTATTGTCTGTAAAAACCAATACTTGCTAACTTGCCCTCCATTTTAATCTCTTTTTTTGTCGCTAACTCTTTTTTGTCTGTGTATCACATTTTGATTTTTTTATATAAAGTCGAATTGGCAACTGGCTTTTTTTAATATGAATTTCCAATTTGTATATTTTTTTTGAATATTTATTCTAAGAATCAAATGTGCTACTTGATGAAACTCCATAAAACCTTTTTAAATTGATTTGGTACATTTTCGAATTGAACAAAATTCATAAATATCAATAAACTAAGACTTACAAAAATATTGTATGTATCATTTAATTTTGTGCAGTGAGTGACAACCAAAATCAAATATTTAAGTCCGCCTTGCCATGACAGTTTATTTCATTAAATAGTGACTTCCCTGTAATAAATTTTTACATATTTGCATGCTTAGGTGGTCGATATAGAATACAAAGTACTAAATGTTTGCCCCATTGCCGACAATGCTAGTTTTAGCAATTATTGCCTTAATTGGCGTTTTTAATAAACTATTGATGGAAAAACTGTTGTTGTCTTATATGAGCGCAATATCTATTTGTGATTTTACCGCACTTAAATAGATATGGCCCCATGGCTTTTTTTGATGAATTTTTGGGTTGTTCACCATACATAACGATTTTGCAGAAAATTTCCCAAAAATTTCGATCAAAATAAAAAAATTCCCCGGCCCATAATTATATAATTGTAAGGACAAATTTGTGCTTGCATTAAACTTTATTCATAATGCTTCCCAGAAGAAAAATATGTAAATGATAAAACAACCAATCACAGATAGCTAGCTATTTTATCTCTATGTCATGATCCCGTCACGAATGGCTGCGCCCATGTAACTTTATTTAGTTCATCGTAACCTATATGTCTATAGGTTATTTCTGTAGTAGATTTGCTGTGTCATTGACGTATACCCCATATCTCTTTTATTCATAAGTGGTTCCTGATGGGCGTAAAATTCACTATTTTAAATGAAACAATAACTATATACTTAAAAAAAAACCACTTAAATTGTGAAAACCTGATCAGATTGCAGCTATTAAAAAGACTAAGGTGGAAAGAAGTATATGTATATGTATCATTTGATATGCTTTCATTATGATGTAGATATATTTTTATATAAGGTGGCACTTGACTATTAATAATTAATTACATGTTAAACAATATTAAGTGGTTATCAAATGCAATCGTGTACTATAATAACTTTATAAGTATATGATAGAGGATAATCATATACAGCTATGTGAGCTTGCTATGATATAAATGTATTATCATAAAAATTATATGACCTATCGTTAATCATTAAAATACGTAATGTAAAAGGAAACTCTATCAAATTTAATGAATTTGTGAAACAAGCTATTAATCTATCAGGTTGCGAAATTACGAGTCCATTCGTAAACGACCCTAATCAGACCAAACGTCATCGTAACCATGTATATAACAAACTGTTTTGTCTAATCGTGTTTTTTTTCTCTCTCTCTGTAGCTTTTCAAGTGGATATCAATAAAGATTGTAAAAATATAAATATCTGTCAAAGTTATAAAACAACCTGTGAAATTAATATATATTTATTTTTTAAATGAAGGCTTGACAGTTCGTAATTGTTTTTGTTACATAAATAAAAATCAACATCAATCTAAACAAGAGGCTGATTTGCTCACCTTACTAAAGTTTCCTGTTAGTAGTTTGTATATACCTATGAAAGTTTTCGATATAATAGACAAACACTGAAAATAAGGGTAAAATATCGTCTGGAAAATTTGCAGACATCCTATACGTTCAGGTATTTCACATCCCATCTTTTACATTCTATACAAAGCACAAATATGTCGCCATTCATCTCAAAAGCCAACCAAACCTTTAAACAGACTTAATCGCAAGGGATATAGTTACGATACTGTTGTCAATTCATTGAAGATGGCAATTAATAGTGATTCACTCATAGGGTCTTTGCATCGGAAATAAACACATTTATTTTAAAACCAGTTGTTGGTATGATACGAGTTAATTTATGCTTATCATTGTCAGTTTGCTTAGTTTCTTCTGAAGACTTGATTGATTGTTTTTTTAGTTTTGCATTTTGGGGTTTTTCATTTATCATAAAAACGGCATAGGCATTGAATTATAATAACCATTATGTTACGGAAAGTAAAGGTACAAACTCTTTCATGTGCTCAATCTCTAGCTTTCATTGTTATGCTATGCTATTGTCTTCATTTTTGATTTTGGTGTTGTCTGTTTTTTTTGTACTTATGGTTTTCGATTTCCCCACTTGGTATCTTCTGTTGTGCCTTTACTTATTACACATTGGCTAGAGGTATACGGGAGGGTTGAGATCTCATAAAATAAGTTCAACCCCGCCGCATTTTTTGCGCCTGTCCAAAGTCAGGAACCTCTAGCCTTTGTTAGTCTAATGGTTTTCTTTTAAATTTTGGTTCATTTGTTATTTTCGGTATTTAGTATGGCGTCCATTCCGCTGAACTAGTATCATTATTGTTTAGGGGCCGTCTGAAGCCCGCCTCCGGGTGCGGGATTTTCTCGCTGCGTTGAAGACACATTGGTGGCCTTGGACTGTTTTCTGCTTTTTCGGACGGGTTGTTGTCTCTTTTACACTTTCCCCTTTTCCATTTTCTATTCTATAAAACAAAAGTGCTGACTACTTGGCTGATGATACCCATCTAAAAGTCATCTTTCAATATGAATAACTTTTATAAAGGGTGAATTGACGTTTTCTGCCATGTAGATCTCATTTTGCTGTTCAATTCTAATACTGAAAGATACTCTCTATGTTTTATAGTTTCGGTTATAAATAAAACCGATTTGAAAAAAAAAAAAAAAACTCACTGGAAGGGCAATTACATGGATAAGGGGTCAATTAACGATTTTGGTCATTTGATTTAGTTATTTGTATATCTTATTGTTCTCGTCATTTTGCTGTTAACAAGATGTTCTGAACGATTCAAAGCTATAAGGTCTTTCTATCGCAAGACACATGGTATAAGGATGATTTAAATTCATATATTTAATGTTCTTCAATCTCATTTTTGATTTGTTCATTCAAATATTTTGATTGGAGCGTCTATCATGAGTCACGTTTGGAAGTAACGCGCTTAATATACTTAACTATAGGCCTTGTATCGTTGATGAGTTTTTGTAAAGAATATTTTATTATAAGCTGTTATGCAAAAATATCTAAATAAATAAAATTTATGATATATCAAAATAAAAAAAAAAAAAAACAAAAATACAATTCTTTTATTATCGGTTAAATTATAACTGGTTCAAACTCGATTTTAGTTTGGGTTTGTGTCTCACAATCTTTATTTTTATGGATTTTTTTTTGTAACTAGATTTTGATTTATTCTTGTTTGTCTTCTTTGTTCATGGTAAATTACATTCCTCTTGGACTGTTAATTAGCTGCTTGGTATTCTTTTCCTTTGTCTCAATTACGTCCTGCTTTTCCATTTCATATGGAGTAAGATTTTGATAAAATATCACCAATTTTCGTTAAAAAATACAAGGGATCAATATGAATTATTTTGTTAATGACAAATAGAGAAAGAAGATAACAACTGGGGAAATCGAAAATCATAAGTGAAAAGAACATAGACAACGGCATGGCCAAAATCAAAAATGAAGACAAACAACAACAGCATAACACAAAAAAGCCAGATTGATCACATGAAAGAGAATGTATACATTTACTTTCCGTAATATCCTGTCTTTTAATTCAATCCCCTTGCCGTTCTTTTGTTAAATAAAAAACACAAAAATGCAACAAAAAAAAAAAAAAAAAAAAAAATGCGCAAGTCTTCAGCTGCCTGCCCTTTAGACATTTTAAATTCTTAATATAAAATAGTATGAAAAAAACAGATATGCAAATATGTCTAATATGTTCTACATTTTAATTAACATTAAAAGAATATTCAAAATTTTAAATAAATGTGCATTAATTAATCTTCCTTCTTTTGTTCAAATTAACCTTTTTTAAAGATTGCGTAGCTGTATCCCTGAGATGAAATGGAATTGTTTTTCACCTGTTCCGTTGATTGATAGCATTTAATTTTGTCAGTTGATGGACTTTTCCTTTTTGAATTGGACTTGGAGTTCAAGATGTTTGTAATATTTTTTCTAATACGATTTCAGGTTCTTCTCATTCAAGTATCACTCACGTCAAAACATTCAATATGAATATTGATATAGACATTTTCTGCAAAGAGACGTAACATGTGTTTCCATTGAATTGCCTGATAAACACTGCAGCCACTTGTTACACTGAAATATTAAAAAGGAACATTTGAAATTTGATTTTCGAATTATGCATTTTACTGGGATACACATATCATCTTTGGTTTGGTAGTGCTGTGTAATACGGCGAGATTTAATGTCTTTTTAGTAATACAGCAAGCCAATCAATTACAAAATTTATAAAGTGTTATTTTCAGTTCCTAGAACTGGGTCGTTACCGCTGTTTGTTGGTTTGTAGTATCTGATAGTCTCACCAACTCACTAATCAGTAAATCGATTCTTAAACTGTTTATAACATACATTTGAACCTTTTTTTAACTTTCCGTTGATAAATTTAAAAAAAAAAAACAAACTAAGGTTCCACCTCCATCTGACTATTTGGTGTTATATGGATTCAGTATTTTTTTTTATTTCTTGTGTGGTCAGGTAACTTCTGGTAAATTTAAGGCATAATACATCCTTGACTTTCCAAAAAATTGATTGAGCTTTCCTGATGAAGGTAGATCAGAAAAAGCGCTTCGGGTTCCATATTCATAGAGAGTTATTTTCATTTCAGTGTTCTAATATGGGGAATCTCTCCTCATACCATGTGCCTGTCTTGTTACTTCTGGTTTCCTCTTTCTTTCTTGTTTTGCTCATTTCGATATGTAATTTCACTTTAAACAGTATTTTCAGAACCTTCTCCTAAGGCGAGGTGATTAAAACAAGAAAGAAGAAAATATAAAATTATGGAAAACAGTATTATTTTTTTGTGATATGCCATCTTTCAAATGTATTCTGGTTTTAAATTATAAAATGCGTTTAATGAGTTATAAATGAGAATACCACACACCAATTCATATTTCCTGCCTAAACACATTTCAAAAACAAAGCTACAGACGAGATATAACGCTACTTATACATAAATGAAAGTTACATTATTACGGCACGGTAAGATGTTATTGAACGTACCTTATTAATCGTAATAAGTCTCATAAAGCCTAAGATAATTTCTGTATGTTATGCCAAATCAAAGTTAGAGAAGGAACTTCTGAAATGTAATACATGATGATAAAGAATAAAGGTACCAAATATTTGTATTCGCCTACTATCAGTTTCGTATTATAATTAATATAAAAATGATCGGGTAATGAATTAACTGTTACGTTTAACATCTATCTCACACACAAAGTGTTTTATCTTTATATTGTCCAATGTTGTTAATCAAAATGTTGTGCGAAATATATTGATCGAATATCTTATAAATGATAAAGTACTTACAGTTTTAACTTGGTATGTTGCTAAGAATGAAACACGGTTAAAATCACTAATTCATACATGCAATATGAATCATATTTGTAGTATGTGTTATTTTCTTATGTTGAATTGATTGTCAACGATTATTCCTCATATTAAGTTGAAAGATTTTTTGGATAAAACTGATAGATAAATACATTATTAGAAACATGTAATTGTCGGAAATTGAATATATGATGGAGAAAATATTTAGTGCTAAATTTGAAGTTAGATTCCACTCAGAAATTTTAAGTACGATTTCCTAAAGCAAATTTCGAAGTAGATTTATTGTGGAGTTGTCAGTCAGTTTTGATACATATTTTAAACATATTTTTCGTCTTAATAATACTCGTCATACATGATTATAAGCACGATTGAGTCATATTAATGAAAATACCACTTTGTCCATTTCTTCTTCATTTCGAATGGAAAAAAATGTGGGTATAACGTCAATCCAGCAATCTAACGACAAGTAATCAAGACAATTAGAAGTCAACACAAAGTCTCCATAAATAGACAGGTGTCTATACAATATGTCAAGCACTAAGTTGTTTCGATAACAGAAGTTCTTCAAATAATGCATACACTTGTATATATAAGTTAAAATTAAAAAAGAATATGCTTAAATGATAAGAACGATTAAAACCGTTTCTTAAATCGCACACAAAATAATACTATATTATTTGGCATCAAACAAATTATATAAGATAATTTTAAATAAATCCTATTCATTTTAAAAGTGATACAGATCATATTTTTTCTTTAGATTTGCAATGTTTAATATGGTAAACTTTCTCAAAATATTTTTACTTCACTTTGAAATATAATCTGGAAAAACCCTAGTTATTCATTAAAACCATGTATTATAACATTTGCATGAATGTACATAGCTTGACATCTTTAAAAGACCACACATCATTAGAAGTTTAAATTTGTTAGTTGAAGCAAGCTGTTAGTTAAAAACAAGTAATCAAGTACACAAATGTAAACAGTAGTAAGATTTTCCATATAATAAAATAGAATCACATATAGCGGCAATCTAGTTATACAGCGAAGCACATTATATTTATTGGAGAGAAGAACTATCATCCTTACTTCCAAAATGTACTAGTATATTGCAGACTTTGTATTGATAAGAGTAACTGATATGATTCATTTTAACAATTTGTTTTGTATTGATATTGTTCTAAATAAGTAATACACCCTACTGACTTACCATGGCATATATGATCGTTGCTTTCTGAGAAATTAAATCCACTAGAAACATTTCCTATAAGTAACCAAGAATATAATGGAAAGTTGAAACATTATTACTGTACATTAAATTGATGCAATACCTTAGATTTTCAAATAATTGAGCCTCGATTATCTGCGACGAAACACATTAAAAAATGAAAAAAAAACACTAAAAAATGCATGCGTTTGAAGCGCTTTTCTGGATTTACCTTCAGCAGGAACGCTTAAAGCCGAATATTTGAAAGCCAAGGATGTACCAGAACTAAAAACACGGTTTAATTTTCGAAATATGTACCTGTTGTAGTACATTTGGTACCGCTAACGTTATAACTACTAATGGGTAGACCCTCTGCTGGTATGCTGTTAGTCCCCGGGGGTACCACCAGCTCAGTAGCTAGAACTCTGAATTGGCATTTAAATACGGATAATGTTTTGGATCTAACTTAAATTAATGGATGCATCTTCGTCATGCATAGCTCATGCTTCCTTGTTCGGTTTTGACTATACTTTTGGTACTTTTTGATTTGATCAGCCCTCAACGATTGTATTCTAATTTTGATTTGCTATTATTTTTCCCGATCATCACTTAAGAGACTTTATTTGTCGAAATGCCTTTGTGGTTTCGTAAAATTGGTACCGTTAATGTTATAAATCATTTGTACAGAAGAAAAAAAACCAAAACAAAACAAAGATAGAAACATACATGTACGTATGCCAGGTCACGCATCGATGATCATCTATTTAAGGTTAATATATAGCTACATATTAAGCAGAACTCTTCCAGTTTTATTATCAATAACAACTATTTGCAACGAACAAAAAATTTAAAAAGTAAATAATTGGAACGACAACGGAAAGATTTCATCAAAATTACTTTTTCCCCTTATGAGCTATTTCATACTTAATTTATAATGCCTAATCACGATTAGGGTTGATTATTTGTAATCTATCTAATTTAAAGTTAATACTGACATTGAATACATAATTACCGAAACAATAGGCAGACTTATCAACAGCGCTTGTACGCAGTTCATATACCAAATAATTCCCACAGCAGAATTTAATGTCGATGTTCCAAGTTTGAAAACAGCTGCTTTCGAATGATTGAACACACACTGGTAGACTAACTTGTACTTTTGGTACTGATGGTAATATACCTACATGTAAAGAATTTGTTATCAAACAAGAGAAAGATAATTTAATAGACATTGGTTAAATTTTTAGAGTATTACTAATCTGTATATTTAGTATCTTGGCAATAAAAATCGTACTGATTACGAAACATTTGTGTACCAATAGTTTGAAATTCAAAACCCCAAGCCTCACAAGAAAACATGTTGATGTATATACAGTGAAATTTGAGTAGATTTTATTTATATGTAAAAATATACGACAAAAGTCGGTATAATTTCAATAAAAAATCCTATTCAAAACCTTTCACGCATTGATAAATTTTCAACGTAATCAAATTTTTTTTTTCACTTATACTGTCTTGAAGTTCTATCATTTATACCTGAGCAAAAACACGATGCAGAAGTAGCAAATAATGTAAATGTATACATCTGGTATCGGAAGAAAACGTATCTTACACTGATTCTAAAATAACATATTTAATTATACTTTTGTTATGAAATAAGGCATAAGCCACATCTTGTGAATTCAGTCACTTTCGGTGTCAAATAATTTTATTTCGAGCGCCACTGATGAGTTTTATGTAGAAGATTCGCGCGTCTGGCGTACCAATGTACAGGCCTAGTATATTTGGTGAGTTTTTCCACAGATCCTGCGTGCATTTGATACAATTTCAATGAATAAAATTCGGTAATGTTAAGCAAGTTAAACAGTTAAATGAAGTTGAGAGCCAAATTTCACAAAAATCTGCAACATTTACTGTTCCTTGACCCAAAGTTCATAGTAATAGTTTCGGGACAAAAAGAAGTTCCTTAGAGCTTGTGGCACTCATCACATGATGGAGAAACATTCAAATAAAGTTCGAGTAATTGCTTCCATTTTATATTCATTAGGTTACAATGTCTTACTTTCATCAACTGACTAGTTCCAATAGATCATATGCATGTCGAATAATGCCAATCTAACGTTATCGCCAGACTTTTTTCATGTTTTATAATACAATGCCAATCAAAAGTTGGCTTTGAATTTCTGGGATATTGTAAATATGTAAATATATATTGATTTATAGAGATCCCTCCCACTTTCCAAAAAACAGCAAAAAAAAAAAAAAACAAAACAAAAAAAAAAAAAAAAAACAACAATGCTTGCGTTAAGCGTGGTTGTAAATGCGTCAATACTTTTTTTAATTCCGAATAAAACAGAACTTTATATTATTTATCAAATTAATCGGCGCTGAAAATAAAAAAAAAAAGATACCGTTTAACCATATAGGATAAAATGTCCCACATCTGAAAGCTCCTGGACTTTGGTTTGGAATAAGACTGCCAGTGTCCATTTCAATCCTGTACCAATCCTGTGTCAATCTTTCATCAGAAATAGGTATGTCATTGTTAAGATCAAAATTGTAAGATGGTGAACGCTTCTCTTCATTGGAAATAGTCGAATACTCATAGCATGGGTCAAATGCTGGAATGTCAAAAATATATTTTATTTGATTGATTCCCGACCTTAATTCGATAATCAACACTTACATTAAATTACCATAAATATATATACGTAATTTTACTGTGGACAGAGTATTCTTGCAACAACAAAATCATGTAATAATCCAAAAGGCACAGTTTCTATTCAACATTTTCATTATGAGAATCATAAACCATCGTTGATTTGTTTTATCAAGATGGCAGTGATAAGACATCTTTAATCACAATCTGCCCTTAATGTACACACTAAATAGTTAATCGTTGCAATCAAAGTTATAACCGCTCGCCTCACAGACTAAAAGTCATATTTGTTTTTCGTAAATTGTTTTGTTATAAATTAGGCCGTTAGTTTTCTCAGTTGAATTGTTTTATATTTTTCATGTCGGGGCCTTTTATAGCCGACTATCAGTATTGGTTTTCTCATTGTTGAAGGCCGTATGGTTGCCTATAATTGCTTACATCCACTTCATTTCAACTGTTGTGGATAGTTGTCTCATTGGAAATTATACCACATCTCCGTATTTGTCAATCTAATTAAAATATAGAACTCCGATTTCGTTACACTTCATTCGTATAAAGTGTAACGAAATCGGAGTTCTATATTTTAATTAGATTGCGTATTTGTGTACACATATACAAACAGTGTAACTAATTGGTGAATTAATGAAATCTCCAGATAGAAATATTCCAAGAAGTAATGCACCATGTGATACAAATTTGAAATCTGGACTTTAACTAAAACCAATAACAGGGACTATAAAAGTCAATGTACTTTAATACTGAATAGATTTACAAAAATCTTTTCGCTAAATCGTCATGGAAACATGGAAATGAAACCCAATGGGGAATTTCGACGTGGTGTTTATTCATATATCCAGCAAATGCGAATAGCAGTATTCCAGCAAGGGTTTGTTGGTCCAGAGAGCCTGTCCACAACATACAGAATGCAACGCTGGAATCAATATACATTCATGAAACAATAATCACGAAAAACAAATGCAAATTCTCATAAAAAAAAATACATACAAAGAATTATACAAGCAAAATATCAAACAAATTAAAATACCTTGAGCACATTGAATTTTTTTAATGCAGTCTTGAAAGACACATATTAAACAAATACCATTACTGAAGGTATCATACTAATGATGCAACAACCTAGCACAAACACCACGATTACCAGGTTCATAAAGCTTATCTTACATTTCAGATATATATGACATGGTGATAAAAGAAAGTACCGGTATATTGGAATTACTAAGAAAGTATAGCACTGCATTTCAAAATGACTGTTGGGAAATATCAATTAAAATTTGCAATATACATGAAATTTACCTCCAATTCTTAAATTAAATGTCCTGATCTTAAGACATTTCTTTCTTTCTTTTTTTTATTACTTTTCTTTGACCATAGTCGATTGTTTTAGCGTGCATTACTATCACCATATTAACTTGAACAATTGAGTTTTGGGGGTCTTCAAAATTAGAAATATGAGGTAAAAAAGAACAAGAGGTACTTACCATTCCCCAATTGAAGATAGCATACTTGAATAAGGTAGAAAATTATCCCATGGCAGGTACTAGAAGAAGCCACCATTTTAACTTAAACTTTAAACGGAAACACAAATTACACAATACCTTAAAATTTACACATCTTTGTTATATAAACATATGAAAGATCAGCTTCCACCGAAATCATTATTTACATATATATATATCAATCAAACAGTCGCAGCAAAGTGTTATTTATTTGTAAATATTGAAAATGGACAAGACAACTCATCCTATATTAGAATATTTTATATGCTTTCATTATGCGAATCAAATTACAATACACGTATAAATGAATGCATAGGTAATCGTTGAAGTATTCATTATTTACATTGGAAAACTTCCTTGTTTGATTTGACCAATTAAATTTTTTTATTAAATGGGAAGTCGAATCCTTTATATTATATCATATATTGTCTTTGTTACATTTTTACAAATGTACTGCATGTACATGAATAATAGGTAGAAATGCAAGGCAAACTAAAATATAACGACTAGGACAGTCCGTTCATAGAGTGGAAATGATATCTGTTACTTTAAGTTAGCAACAGAAGTCAGCTTATAAAAATAAAAATAATAAGTATATTTTGTAGACATTGAAAACTCTGAGGTCGAATGTAAAAACATTCATAATAACGTTGGAGTTTTTGCTAATCAGTTCATTTTAAATTTATAAGAAGAAACCATGCTAGCTGCATATCAGTAGATTTTATCAACAGAAACACGTCGGGTGTCACTAATTGAGAGGATGGCTGACCGTTTTTTCTGAGTTAATATAGTATGTCATGAGTTTCTGTTCTGTACTAGTGTATGTCTATATATTTACTTGTTTAATCCTTAAACTTTGGGCCTTTTATAATGAGAAATAACTTATATATAGCGCAGAAAATTGAAAATTGGTACCATTAATTTTATTATATATCTAATCTTCTGAAACTGGATTCAAAATGAGAGTAAAGATACCAAAATGCATGAAACATTGTTTAAATTATTTAAGATTAGCACACAATTATTATCGAAATATTTAATTTTATTTATGAATTCACAGATACATGTACCACATCCAAATTTTTATTATTGCTATTTTTCGTTTCTGAGTTTTATCCACGTACAAAAGTATTGAAAGCAATGATCAAGAGTGAATAATGTTAACGCAAGTAATGTATGAACAAGTTTGTACTAAATACATATCCACTGAGTATCTTTATTTATAGAAAATCTAATTTAAATAGTAAAGAAGCCAATGCTTGATTTAAAATCAAATGACGTTTAGTACGTATTATAATATTTTCAGACTTCCCGGTGAAAAATAAAACATGGAGACAAAAAATATTGTATTTCTTTTCATATTGATTCGTGTAGGCTTAGCATTGAATTCAAATGATGACGGTGAGTAAAAACATTGTTTCTTCTTCTTTTTTGTTTGTTTGGTTTTTTTTTTTAAAATTCTGTCTAAAATTGCGTCATTCCTATTTGTAATTTTATATAATCTCATTACGTATTGCAGTGCTTTATATAATAGATGTACATACTTATCTTCTTTTGAAATTAGCCCGTCACGATATACATCCTAAAACAATATTGGTGAAACTATTTTATTCCATTTAGTTTATGTCACAATATCATTTTCTTATCAAATTACAGTTACACCTACATCATAGAGCACGGAATAATCAATTTGAATACTATTTTGGCGTTGTTTTGTTTAGATATTCGGAGTGAAAAGTGACATTAACTAGGTCTTTCCATTTTTCCGTGGAAAGACCTTTTGCTTTTGTTCTGATTATTTTTTTTCCGCCTTATTTTTGTCTTGCGTGGTATTGTTGTTTCAAAAGATGTCGCTTAGATTTTTGATATATGATATCGAAGAATCTATACGCTTTTGAAAATGACCCTATTTAACCGAACACTTTTCTTTGTAAGAGTACTCTCCCAGAACATTGTTTTTCTTGTTATAACTTCTCCTTCTATATTATTAAAAGAAAGTGACAAATTTATTTTTCCAAATTGTTCGTTATATCCTCAGAATGCTACGTTTAATTTTGACCGAAGCGTTCCGGAGACTCCATATTAGAGTTAGTTCCCCTTCTTAATATAAGTGGAATGTTTAGGTAACTCATACACCATAAGCATAGAGATCTAGGGTTTTTGATTTGAAATCCTTGGTCCACCAAAATGAAAATGAGGTCAAGGTCAAAGGTCAAGGTCATATTTCAAATTTTGATTTTAGCTTATTTTCACTTACTATCAGAAACCGTATGAGATAGCAACAAAATATTTTTACTATTTTGTTAGTTGCGACATGTCGTTACATTTAAATTTTGGTTAAAAGGGTACGTTGCCATTAAACGAGAGTTTTCTCCCCTCTTATATTTTCAATAAGCTGTATGGTGATATAACTCATTACCCATACATAGAAGAGACCTTGGCTTTTTGATTTGAGGTCCTTGCCTTCTGACCTTGAAATTGATGTCCAGGTCAAATGTGAATTTGACGTTCTAGATTTTGAAATTTTATGTAACTCCTCATTGGTACATGATAAAGTCATGAGGTCTTTTACATTGAGTTTCAGACATATAACCTTGAAGTGACCTTGTGTAAACCAGAAGTAGCCATTTTTGCATTATTTTCATACGAAAATTACTAGAACTTTATATATTTGGAATCAGTGTGAAGTAATGTTCAATTAAAAGAAACCGGAAGTGAAATTTTGTAAACTGGAAGTATAAATACTTTCTCCCTTATTTTACGCAAAAGTATTTAAACAACCATATATTTTCAGAATCAGCGCTAATTACGCTATTATCTGACACCAGAATTGACATGTTAAACCGGAAATGAATATTTTCCTATCACAACATGTGCATTTGTGAGGACCCCAAATTTCTTAAAGTGTGAGCGTCCATTTGGCCCTGTAAATAATCAACCATATCCCGTTGGAGTTTATGTAACGATATGCAATATAATTACGAATACTGATACCAAATGGATCCGAAGTTTGTCGTAAAACATAGTTCAACACGCCACTTTCAATATCATGTCAGGACAATCACATTTCACTATATGCTCATTTTGACAATCAATGTATCTTCACTGATACTCAAGCCAAGAATATTTGAGAAGAAACGTTGAAGAGCTTATATGATCGAAAAGGACAATAAATAGTTGCCAAAGATATCACAGCTTTGTATGAAGATGATATAATCCTTATTTTTATATAGTTTCTATGTTTTGCAACACAATAACCAATAATAAACAATAACCGCTTTGTCATGCCAGTCAATCGTCATTACTAATTGTTCTCTTGAATTGCTTATTTTGTTTTTATAAATATACCTTGAAATTAAGTACGCTTTATTTTATTTACTATCTGTGAATAAGGCATGACATTTGTAACACGTCTGAAATCATAAGAAAAAACGTTCAACGAGAAATTAGAGGCAACGGTAGTTTACTTATGTTCAAACCTCATAAACTCACTTTGAATATACAAGTCAAGAAGAAAAAAAACCTGATGCACGAAATTAAAATGGAGAGAGAAAATTGAAAACACCTTTTCATATACAATGTAATTTAACAACGACAACAACAAAAGTATGCAACAAATTGAGTAAAATAAAACAAAGACTTATTATAACCAAAAGCACCAGGAGAGGTTGGTATGGCAATGGTAGAACTCATGTGTTACGGAAGGGTAGACATTTCCTTAAGAACTTTATTCTTATGCTGACTGTGTTGTTGTATATTACTCTCATTTTCATTAAGTGTGAGATTTTATTATTTCTATTTTAGAAACGTATCCAGTTTTAATATTCTCTGATACTCATTCAATTGGTTTATTTGATACAAAATCAGACAATGTTACAATATTGGCCGATGGTTACACTTACATATTGTTCCTTGATTACCACTATTCCAAACGGTATATCTTTTGGTCGGATTATCTTGGAAACGCAATTTCAAGGTATAATATGTACAATTGATTATTTCAGGTAGGGATATTCCTAAATGAAAATAACAATTTCGTGCAATCAAGCGCTTATCTGGATTGGTGTATCTTCATCAGGAACGCTCAAACCCAAATATTTGAAAGCCAGTAATGTATAAAGACGTAGAAACGTTATGTGTTATAAAACTAAAAAGTCTTAAAAGAATCGCCTTTATCTAAGGTCAAATATGCCTAAGGAAGTTGGTAGTTTAGGTTCCGGTTTTGATGCATTAACGGGGCTATAGATTAAAGAATAATCATCACCTAAAAAAAAAAATAGGTTTCTAATGATATTCCTTTGTCTTTTCGTTTTGTCCCTAGTAGCTTTATTTTTGCAAAAGTTCTAAGGCCTTTTTTCGACTTAGCGAGTGTGATAAAAGTCATAGTTTAAGTTATATGATCTTAACATTATGAATAACGTTATTCCACAATATAAGCTAACATTACTTTTTTTTGGTGTAATGTAATGTATGTCAAGGGTACAACATAAATATCTCGGATTAGTTCAAAAGTCGGCGCTGACCAATTTTTCCTCACTTGTACAGATATTTTGAAATATATAGAATATGGTTAATCAACATTGGAGGTGCTCCAGCATTCACTTTTCATTGGAGTATAAGAGATGTATGTACAAGGTTAACATCAACAATTCCTCAGAGCAGTTAGAAAGCGGTTCGAATATTTTTAGGTGATTAATGAAAATATATAAAATCAAAATTGTAAGCTCTCCTCCACCTACATTTCTTGTTGGAGTTGAATGAAATAAGTGTCAAATATTTATATCAGCAATATTCCAAACGAATTGGAAAATCAGCGCGGATAAGTAGTCATTGTGGATATGGTCTTGACGGTAGATTTTTCATAGGCTCTTTTAAAATGTATTCACATCTTTTCGGGGAGGATAATCTCAACACTTTACACAATAAAAATAATCATATCAATTAACAAACGAAAATATGGTATAAAAGATGAAATAAAACTACAAAGAAATTACATAAATGAATTACCGTTAAAACTGTAATAAAAAAGGATAAAGTTGCATACATTTACATTTATATTAAACAATGTGAAAAACTTGCTTTTTGTTTGCAAATTTAGAGATTAAATAAAATCATGATAGGCAAATATAGAAAATACGTTTTCACACATCTTCTTAAAGTTTGTAAGATTTTGTTCTGTAGATTCATGGCAGGGTGATTCAGAGAGTTGGTGCCACTTTGTCCAATCGTTTTACCCTTAAGTCGTAGTGCTTATACGTCGCAGTTGTATACGCATAGCTTTTTCTTACCATAGAGATCGTGATGGCTGGAATACACTGCTAAGTTGTTTTATGTACACAGGGTAACGATTGTGTACGATTTTAAATGTGTATATAAACAGTTTAAATTGGCAGCGATACTGTACTGGAAGCCAGTGTAGTGAACAGAGGTAACAAGTAGACTGAGTAGCATTTTACACGCGTCCTCAGTTATAAATTTCGAATTTGAAAGAAGTATGACGTGGATGTTGCACGAGCTTGTTTTTAAATGCTAAATGTCTAAGAAAACACTGAATTTTATCGAAAAAAGCATCACTAACGAAGCAAGGCGGCAATCTGATGTCCCTTATAAAAATAACTAGGAATACATCTAGATGAGTAATTGTTTTGTAGGTTTTGCCTGTAATTCAGTGGTTGTCACTTGTTGCTGTTTATCGTTTTTGTTTTTCGTTCATTGTTTTGTCTATAAACCAGGCTGTTAGTTTTGTCGTTTAAATTGGTTTACATTTGTCATTTCAGGGCCTTTTAAAGCTGGGTTTTGCTCATTGTTGATAGCCATACGGTCCCCTATAGGTGATAACTTATATGTCATTTTGGTCACGGCGAAAATTTGTCTCATTGCCGATCATACCACATCTTCTTAATTTTATAATATGTTGTGAACGAACGTTTGAAAGATGTTGTTTGATAGATTTATTCCCTTTTTGACAAAGAGAGTAGTCTCTTCACATGTTATTGGTTGAGCATGAACGTCAAGATAAGTGCTTTTAGAATACATTTCTATATATTCGTTATTAACATTCTTAACTTAAAGATTTTTGTTCACCTATAACATAGCATAGACAAGGAAATTTTTGTTTACTTCTGTCCTTTTTTTCTTGATTATTGGAAGGATGTCTAATAACACAACTCGCAAGCTGCATTTGCAATAATAAGCCAGCTAGGATTAGACGCAAATAGGACTTGTACTGCCTTCGACCTATTTGAAATAATCTATCATTGGTTCCTCTTCATTAGAATAAGTTTTGATAAGCACTAAATCTCTAGAATTTCTACTGTAACATAAATAAGACAAATGTTTGACTGTCACCATTTCTCAAATTGTGACCAATGTCTAACTAATGGAAGCTCTACGTTATAAAATATATCTTTTTTCAATTATTCTTAATTGCTCTCTCTTTGTTGTTTTTTATTTATCTTTTTATGTAGTTTTGTATTTTCAGTTTCAAATACAAATATGCGTTGCCATCTGGGGTCTAAATACAAAAAGAAATCTATAGAATGCAAAAATATCTCCTATTGTCAACTATGTGATATGTTAATGATAAATGAGTCCGGGAACAGACCAATTACTAAGTCGGTATTTTATAGACTGATTCTGCATGTCATTGAAATCTTTAAGACAAAGAACTCATCAAGAGTTTCTTTGTTGAAATGTATCTGATCAGTGTATCTGAGGTATCAATAAAACAAAATATCTGAAAGTTTTGTTGTAATTCTCTTAATTTATTATTATCTTACAGGTCTTCCTAGATCTTGTATCAAACAAAGACCGACATCAATATTGACAGCTACGTAAAGTCGTAGACGGAAATGTATCAGTATTAACGACTTTCGATAGGCTACATCATATGTAGTTGTTTCATTCAATCAATAAAACATGAATGTCTAACTTCTTGGAAAGTATTCGAAAACACAACCTTAACCTTCTAATGCATATTATTAAGTGTCTTACACCTCATATATGATTGCAGAAGTACACGTAAGAACATACATGTCTATTAATTGTTTTGCTGTCAAGTTCGCCGCCATATTGCACTGGCAGTTTGAAAATTTACAATAGAAAAGAAAAGAAAGCTATAAAAAAGATACATTTTATTATTTAGTTGTTTCAGGTAATTTCTTGAATGTACCAAATTCCAAAAGGGTGCCAGGCTATATACAGTGTGTCAGTTAGTCACACAAACTTTTGCATGGACGGTACTGTTGGGTTAGGGTTAAAAGATACCACTATAATTTATTGATGGCAACAGTTTACCTCACCTTACCCAAAGGGCCTGTGTGAGCTTTTTCCATCAATTTGCGTCCGTCAGCCGTTGTCGTCCGTTAACTATTACAAAATTTTCTCTAAAACAACTGTGTCAAATGGAACCAAACTTGTTCACAATCATTCCGGGGATATCTAGTTTAAAACATGTGTCAGAAGATTCCGCCTGTCAACATTTCTTCCCATGGCTAAAAATATAACATAGGAGGTAAAATGCAAATATTGTATATTATCTTATAAAGGGTCATAGATCGAAAAAATATGACAGGACAGAAATGTTTGGAATGTAAAGATCTAACATTCTATTTATTTATACCTAAACTGGCAAACGACTCCTTACAGGAGTTTTCCTTCAATTACAATTTTCACCATATATTTTGTAATTTTTGCTATTATCTTCAAAAATATACCATAAAGAGGAAAACTGTAAAGCCAAAAATGATCAGTAGAACATGATATTCAAACAAGTTGAATTTTCGATATCGTCTGTTTCCTCCTTTTATTGTCTTTGAAAGACGATTTTTACCCATTTTTGTGTTTTTGCAGACTCTGTAGTAGATAAATGGAAACTGTGAAACAAAATGGATCAACAGTACAATATCTACAATTAATTCAGTAGGCTAAAGTCGACCGTCGATTATTTATTGAAGTTTCTGCCATTGAAAGACCCTTTTTACCTGCTTTTTCATGGAAACTATAGTAGACAAAGATAAACTGTATATGTCAAAATGGACAAGGTCTACCATTAAGGGAACATGACCTAAATTGTCAGTTGACTCATTATAAGAGTTATTTTCCTTGCATGACATTTTTCAACAATTATGTGTTATTTCTGCGTAAACTATAGTAGATGGAGAGAAACTGAAAAGTTAGAATTATCAGCTGGACACAAGCTAACTACAAATGTGTCAATCTTGGCGAAATCGGCAGTCTACTCCTTATACGAGTTATTGCCCTTACAGTGGGAGGAGGATATAACACTTTTTGACTTTGAAATATTCTCATTGCACTGTTTCAATTTATTCAGAATTGACAGATGACAGATTATATGATTGATTTATGCGTTTCTGTACTATGCATTAAAAAACTTCGAATCTTAATGGAAGAATGATGTGAAAAAGTAAAACATCAGTCTGTCTCAACATAAAATATATTCTAGAAAATACTTTTCGCTAATAGTAGCTAAGGTTATGACATATTGCACGAAGGAATACAGAAACAGACAGTTGATTACAACATTATTTAACACAAAGACGAAGGAAGAACCGCTATTGTACTATCGATTTATTATAAGTACTTTGGTGATGACCTGACTAATAACATATCTTTCTTAAATGTGTTCATTTATAAATTGAGAAATTATAAAGAAAATAAGGTTCCAACTTATTTAGGCAAAGAGATATGGAGTTTGCTATTAAAATTAGGTCCCTCTTGGTCATAAAGCTTTCCATGTGTTTCAGTTCTTATACATCCTTGGCTTTCAAAATATTTGGTTTAAAGCCTACCTGATGAAGGAAACCCCTAAAAAACGCTTCCGACGCATACATTTATAAAGTGTTTTATTTTCAGTTTTTATAGCACTGATCGATATAACGGCTTGTGGACTTTTAGTTCCCTTTAGGTGGCATTTGCTCAGTAGTCGGTGCGTCGATACTGACATGATTTATGACATACTTTTTAAAAATATCCCTTAATAAATTTTGAAATTATAAAGAAACCAAGGTTTCAACTACCTAAGCAAAATTACTTTGACTGATTCTGTACTGTTAAAACATCATTGGCGTTCAAATGCTAGTATTTGGCTTTGAGTGTTCATGAAGAAGGTAAATACAGGAAAGCGCTTCAAACGCATAACATATATAAAGTGTTGTTTTCATTTTTTATTAGATAATTTTAAGAACTGATATGAGTTCATTTAGAAAAAGTATACAGTTAAATACAAAGGAAATTGATACTTCTTTTATTGTTTTTTTAAATATAAATTTTTTTTTTTTTATAGATTTCAATATCCAACTGAGGATCGTTCAACACCAGAAGTTATAATAAATATAAACAATCCAACGGGTGTTGCTATTGATCCTATAGACGACCACTTATATTGGGCAGTGAAAAGCAACCAGATATACAGATCAAACTTCGATGGAACAGACTCAACCATAATAGTTAATAATGTGAATTTTCCCTTGGATGTAGACCTTGATATTAGCAACAGGTAACTATATGAGATTTTGAAAATAAGTATTATTTAAATTTAGAAAATATGCCTATTTGCAATTGTGATGAAATGATGTCATAAACAATTTCTTTTATTAAACTTTGTGACTTTTCATTTCCCTACAGTAACCGTTCAAAAAGTCACAATAGAGAAATACCTATTCTTTATAGGAAGGGGAAACTGAATTTTCTAAGGTTTAACTTATACCTTAAATCATAATTCTGAAGTATAAATAGAATTATATATTTGTCGGTAGTTTTGAATTTCCAAGTATGATATATATTTGTCGTTAGTTTTGAATTCCCAAGTATGATAACTAATTTTGATATGATCAGTCGTGTGTTTTATTTTCAAGTTCAACTCTTGGTAAGTGTATATTGGTTTTATTGCATTACAAATACGAAGACTAAGTGAATATTTTGAATTATCTGCAAAGACGACTTCATAAACATGCATTTGACAAATAATCAACAGCAGAGATCAACATACATGATACAGTTCTTAATAAAAATGTTACATTTTATT
Organism: Mytilus coruscus; assembly: GCA_017311375.1. NCBI lineage: Eukaryota > Metazoa > Mollusca > Bivalvia > Mytilida > Mytilidae > Mytilus > Mytilus coruscus. Next base: position 115,221,925 of record CM029595.1, read on the forward strand.
GTCCAAGCGGCTTTCAGATAAAATTATGTTTGTAGTCAGAGTTTATAGCTTGACAAATTATATCAAAATAATTTTCGTTTGCAACAACGTTCAAATTGCAGCATAGACATACATATAATTCTCTAGTAGTCCATATAATCATACGGTCCAACTGAGATATTTTATTTTTAAAAGTGTACCACTATGTAGTTTTGTAAGTGAGTGTACATCACGACAAAAGTTTAATATTTTCTAATGCAAAAAATCTACCTTGATTCTGTAGTATAAACAGAGTTTTCATAATAGATAAAGATATATTTTTGACAATATCAAAAACTACATAACTGACGGTACATCCTGTGAAACCAATCAAAGTTCAGGCCAATATTGAATATGTAAACCCGAACACTAGAAACCAGATATGTTTTAGCATTATTGACATCATTATGCAGAAGCATGTACATATCATTGCTATATTCAATAGATTATGAAACCAATGTTTCAAAATTTAATACGCCTTGAAGTATACATTAGCAAATGCCCAAGTTCCCCACATACAATTGTAATATGTTCATTTTTATCCATTTTAAAAACACAAATACAAACACGGTTATGTTTTAATTCAATATTCAATATATCCAGCACGATGAAAACCCCTTATTACCGGCGCATTATAAACCTTGTCAAACAAAATACAATATTAATCAGTTCGTATAGAATGTTTTTCAGAGAATTCATAATTGACGACAATGCCTTGGATCCTTGTTGGGCTACATGTTCTTGTTTACTAAAATTGACCATCATAACGCAATAGTATACCGAAATGAACATGTGAATCAGCTTTTTCAAGTTCCTTGACATTGAAAAAGATAACTAACCTGATGTTAGCCATTTCTAAATATTGTCAGTGTTTAACTTCAATATTTCATTTCTTGCAATATGTTCAACTATTTGTTGAGTGGATACTTACAGTTTCTGTTTAATATCGGATGGTTTATAAAAAAAAACCCGTTAACGTCGGTAAAATAAAAAAACTTAGCAAGTTACGACATCTTCAGCTGTACCATTAAATAAATCATCAACTGTTAAATTAAAAACAATCAGAGGATATAACGGCTTTTTTTGTATTACACGCAGTAGATTTTTAAAAGTATTTGGCAGTAATCGACACATTTAACTCGAACATACGATTATAAAGATTTCACCATAGCTTCAAATTTAATATTATTTTCATTGTGTAGTATCAAGGTACATGCACCGAGCTTATCAAACGCCTTGTAGAAGTGAACGAATACGCAGTAGATCAGTTTTTGTTGAATAATGTGCGATATGATTCCACAAAAAAAATTGCATCTATGGTACAGGAATGGCTTGGTCGAAAACAAAACTGATTGACAATTATTTTATCCTCTTCCTCAAACAAACAAAAAAAGTAAAAGAATAAGGGATCAGTGAATACGTTTGTTAACACTTTTGATAGGACATCCACTAGCACAATAGGATAATCTTAAACATCTATTTCCATTAAAATTATTCAGTAAATTCAAACACGACGGGGGCCACATGTGGAACAGGATCTGCTTACTTTTCTGGAGCACATGAGATTACCCCCGGTTTTTGGTGGGGTTCGTGTTGCTCAGTCTTTAGTTTTGTTAGTTGTGTTATGTATAATGTTGTTCGTCTTTTGGTCATTTTCGTTTTTGCTATGGCGTTGTCAGTTCATTTTCGACTTACAAGATTGAATGTCCTTTTGGTATCTTTCGCCTCACTTTCAAAACATGTTCACAAAGTTCCAAAATCATTTTCATATCATTTTGAAATTATTTCATTATCTACTTAACATTTCGTTTTGCTTTTCGATGACTCTACAGCTGACAGAATCTTCTAGCACACGTTTTAGCGATATTACATAGCTCCATGCCTTTTCTGCTTTTAAAAGTATGCTGAGGTTCCTTGGCGTAATGTGGTTTTATGAAGTTATTTATCGCGTCCATAAACGAAAGTCTAATTATATTGTAGTAATGACGCTGAAAAAGATTCTTGCTTTGGGAAAATTTATGCGCGCAGGAGCATATTTTTCATTCATGATTTGGCTTTTGTGAATTATGACTGAAAAAACAGTAGGATCAAAACTTCAAATGCACTATCATATAATATGGCAATTATCTTTCGAAAAGCGGGACGAAAGATACCAGAGGGACAGTCAAACTCATAGATTGAAAATAAACTGACAACGCCATGGCTAAAAATAAAAAGACAAACAGACAAATAATAGTACAGAAGACACAACATAGAAAACTGCGGCGTTCATATCGCCAACATATAAAATGTCGTTTACCTATCAAGAAAGTCTGGTGAGAACGTAAAAAGTATATATACTCGTTGTTTCTATCACTGTTCAAAGTTATAAAGGCATATATCTTACGCACCTTGAACGGTAGACGATTGATTAAAATATCGATTTAAAATATGGGCCCATGATTTGAAAATTACTATTTACTGGCGAATGTAATAAATAGTCATTACTTTTAGGGTTCTTCCCTTAGAAGTACCGAATGTAAAGTTTTGTCATTTCAACAGATACTGTATTCGGAATATATTTGGATTTCAGCACACTCCTCAGTATTAAAATCTAAATCATCATTAATAAAACATCAATCATTTACTATTGACGACGGACTTTTTTCAGAAAGTAGGTTTTACATTCGTTAAATTGCTCAAATAAAAAAATAAAATAAATGAGTATAAAGCAATTATGAAAATGTTAGACTTTACAAACAGAATAAATGTTTTGCACAACCTTCATCATCATCAGAAATGTATTTGATCTTTTTTATTCAGGTTGATGTTCTTCGTAACTGCCTCTAGAGAAATTTGGAAATGCAAATTGAATGGAAGTGAATGTAATGTGGTTGTTGATTCTACCAAGATAACGTTTACTTCTGAACACATAGCATTAGGTAAAACTACCTCCATTATTTTAAGGGATAATTCAAAATTTTCGTATGGAAGATGCGTCAGTGGCAGTTGAATCAACACAATTTGAAAGCCCAAGCAAATACGAAGTTGAATAGAATTGAAACCGAAAATTCTTAAAAGTAATACCATTTTTTAATTAGACCATATATACAGAAAATTAAATATTGACCAATATACAATTTTATATAGATATTAATGAAAAAGCATATTAATCTACCTTCTTCATGAAAAAACGAATGATTAAGACAATGAGACAACTACATTTATCTTCAATGACCAAAGGATGTGAAGTTATCAATTTTCTTTTTGAGGACGTATTCTTTTAAACAGTCGGCACTACTATGGCAAATAGCTTTTCTTGCCGACTTGTTCCTTTTTATTTGAAGCAGACTTTATATGCAGTGGTTTATCAAGAAGAAAAAAAAGACGCTAGCATCATCATTTAAATTCGCATTCCGATATATAAAAGCTTTCATATAACTGAATAATTCAAAGTTTGTTGACTATGTTTAACTTATCTCTCCCATAGAACTTAAAATAAAAGATACCACAGATGCAGTTTAGTATGCCTTATATCTTGATCTACATCTAGAAATTGACAATGTAGGTCGGGTGAGAACGAAACTTTACGACAAAGGGATCATTTCATCTTCCAAATTTTGAACTTTTCATTTCTTCTTACAACATTCCGACAGCGCCTGCATATTGAATATATACCTCCCAGTTGATAAGATATTCAATATCTTGCTTTCCTATCACGATTTTCTTGAAAGACGGTTGCTTCTTACATGGAAGTTGTTTAACCAAGGGTTCTAAGCGGTATAGTTGAAATTATCCCTTCAAAAGTAATACGGAAGCTATTTATGTCACAGATGACCATGGATATATATTCTTTAATTGTTGTTACCGATTCTGACATCTCAAAATTAGTATACCAACAAATTTGTACTGACCATGAGCAACATAACGGGTGCCACCACAACTTACCCGTTTGGAGCACATGATATCACCTTCAGTCTTAAGAGGGTTCGTGTTGCTCAGTATTCATTTTTCAATATAGTGTATTTTGTGGAATTGTTTATTGTCGTTTCTCGTTTTTTGCCATTGCGTTGTCAAGATTATTATCGACGTATGAGCTTTGAATGTCCCCTTAGTATCTTCCAACTCTTTTGCACCATGCCATCGTTATCACAAAATTTTTGCTTATAGAATGTTGGAGACCTCCAACTTGAGAAACTCATAGCTTTTAACAAAATCTTACGTTAAACCTATTTTGTTAGTTTTGGATTGACATCATTTTAAATTTCGGGAAGTCGCCCACAAATCTTTATCGAGATTGTGTCAATATGTTCTATCATATAATATAATTTGACTGAAGCAGACTACGTTGCGATAAAGATTCAAATAAGAAAAATACCTCTGATTTCTGGATATTCTCTATTTAATACGTTTTATCACGAGGTGCTTTTAATCAGCATGTGAAAGTAGTACATTTGTAAATAAAATGAAATATACATTGTCTTTTCAGACTTTTATGATGACAGGATTTATTGGACATATATTCACCAATATTCACCAATTCCATCAACATTACTTAACGGAACTGATTATAGGGAGACATTAGCTAGTGCATACCAGGGATACGGTCTTGACGTCAGCGCCACTCATATTTATTATGCAGATTGGTTTAAAGGCTTATATAAAATTAAAAAGGCTAATTCGACAACATCTTTACTTTTGTATGGGAGTGTTGTGTCAGCCATGAAAATATTTAAATCTGAAGGTATGATATTTTCAGCTAAAAATTGCTATTCCATATCATTACTTTGTGTGTTTAAAAAAGTATAAACATTGTAGTAATGCCAAACAGTAGAACTATTATTGGTAAAGTATTACAGTTGTGGCACGAAAAATACCCATCCAGCTCAACCAATTATAGTAGATTGCTACTGAAGTAAACAATGATTATGCAAGACTTTTTAACAACAACTTTTACCTTTAATTATTTTATTATGCAAAAATTTAATGTCTTTCGGGTCCTGTAGCGTCACCCCAGCAGTGCTATTTAACTAACATATGTCGACTCTTTGTATTTAACATGTTTAAGTGACTAAATTATACATGTTTGCACAGACAAACGGGAACACCACAATTGTCAATGGCACTCATTAATGCGAATTCTTCTATATTATTACTAATATCCATTTGAATGATTGGTTGTTATTTGCTTTACTTTCAATGGATAATACTACCATTCGAATGTTATTACTTATGCAAGTATGGATACATAAGATATGAGACAATATTACTTTATAGAATCGTCTGTGGAAAGAAACAAAAAAGAGGAGAAAACAATGCTACAACAATATGGTATAAAAAAAGAAAAATATCAAAAATACCGAACTCCAAGGAAAATTCAAATCGGAATGTCCTTTATCAAATGGCAAAATCAAAAGCTCAAACACATCAAACGAATGGAAAACAATTGTCATATTCCTGACTTGGTACAGGCATTTCCTTATGCAGAAGAATGGTGGATTAAACCTCCCGCTTGTATGACAGTCGCATAAAATTCCATTATATTGACAACAATGTGTGAACAAAACAAACAGACATAATAGGTAAAAATGTCAAAAATAGGGGTACAGCAGTCAACATTGTGATATAATCTTAATCACTATAAAAACCAACAAATATGTCAAAAAAGAAAAACAAAATGGCATAAAGACAAAGCAAATAAGCAAAAATGAAAGTCAAGAATACAAAAAATGACCACAGCACAACAACACAATGGCGGGATGCATAAGTACCGAGCTACGCCAAAAGGATATTACCAAAAATGGACTAAACAGTAAAGGTTAATAATTTACAAAGACAAATAAAAGAACACTATAACACGTAATTAAGATGATAAACAACGTCAGTACCTAGAATCTATACTTCAAGACCATCATGTATCATTTGTGATACTGAATATTTTGCAACAAGGTCTTGGTATCCTCTGATGAACCTTTTTTAGAAAAAGGACGAGACGTTCTTTGACATAACCCTGGTTCATCAGCCTTCTGCTCAGACACTGGGGACGTTTTATAAAGTCCGAGTAGCAGCTGCAAGCTCTTGAATACCGAATGTTTAGGAAATGTATATCCCATACTGTAAACAGGGAAATTTTCGCGGCAGTTTTATTTGACGCTATTTTCGCGGTAAGAAGTGAAACGCGAAAATAAAACGACCGCGAAAATTTCAAGGAAACTCTATTCATATAAAGATAAAGACCATACACTTACGTTTATGATAGCATATGTAGAGGACCACTGTATTACACCGATTTTACAGACGACAGATCTATACCTCAAATCATAACTGTATTTCCAAATGACAAGCAATGTAAGAAATCAATCCTTTAACTCAAGTTAATCTTATTACAATGGAGGACATCTCAAGCAAGCAGACATTACAGACATTACGGAAATTGTTATGTAAACAGCACTTGTTACAAATATGTAAATGACACCTGTCAATTAGTTTTAAAAGTACTACCTCGTTGAATCTTCTACAAAGATTAATCAGATCAAGATCGATTAATTAGCATTAATCTGACAGCATTTTATTTTTTTTTCACCCTTATTTAGGTCTTTTTTTCAGTTATTGTGTATGTGTTTTTACAAGCAAAAATGACACTTTTAATCTCCTTTAACCTTTATGAACCGAAAACAAAAGATTTCTGATTGATTCTATCACTTGATTTTCGATACATGTAAAGCTGTTCACTTTCTAAATCATTTATGAAAATATTTATATAGGTCACAGGAAAATCGCGAATTTAAAACGGCGCGAACTTGGATTGTATTAATAAATCGTGAAATAAAGACGGCGCGAAAATTTCCCGGTTTACAGTATGCAGGTGAAGTCGGTATATTGCTATAAAAAGATTGATTGATCCATTGTTTTGTGTTCTACGCTCAATGTTAAATATTTATATCGAGGACAAGAGCAACATGCCTTTTGATTGTGCGAATATGGAGAAAGGAAGACAATTAGAAAACAAGTACATGTTTGGTTAGATAAAAACAGTACTATAAAACAAGTCACCCTGTGTCACCTTCGAAGAGCTGTCGTTAAAATAAAACATTCAGGGAACAAGCAATTGACCTGACACGGCCATCATGTTCAATAACTACATACCCGGCAATACAGTTCTACTTCTGGTCAGAAATCCAGGTTGTCCAACTCATAAATGTAGATGCATTCTTTATACCTTTGCTACACGCAAAGGGGTCGATAATGGTTCGATCCCATACTGATTCAATCCAAAGACTTTTAATATGGTATTTGGTCTTTCTCCACAAAACATGCGGCATTATGGTAATGATCAAATACTAGGTGGCTCGGAATAACAAAAATGCATTTTAGCAAGGTGATATGTCCTCCTGTAGACTGTTACAATTTGAGCTTTAACGTTTACGTGTCTAGTAGAAAGCAGGGTAAACTGGTGTTTTATTGATAACATGTTATCATCTATAGTATGGATGTATTGGTTGCATATGAACGTTAGGTTGCTATCAATCCATCAATCATATAATAATCTGTGGGTTTCTACTTTTCTTTTCACTCTTTTTACTTAGATGAATGCTTTAAATACAAATTAATAGAAACACAAGAGGAAAGGTCAGCAGACTTTGAAACAGAAATGTCAAACTATATTCCAATTAGTGACGAAAATTTAGAAGAAGCATGGTATAGGATAAAAAGTAAAACGGAGATCAAATGCCAACATACCCACCTGGTGCTTTTCATTGCGGGACTAATTATCCTGTTTGGATGAATGGTAATAAAGGTGTCAATGGTAAAAGTAATGTAATGTTCACTATATCAAAAGAAAGAAATTGGAATATTAACTATAATAAGCAAAGTAAGATAGTACTTTAGGGGTTCAGTTTAGTCACAAAAAAGAAAAGATTGCTACGCCATAGCGACAAGCCTCCTGCTGCTTATAGAAAAGATTTCTGATGCTTTCTTAGAGGACAAACGGATATACAGATTACGGTGTCAACCAGTTTTGCAGAAATTGCTATGATCAGCTGTAATTGCCCTGACAATACAGTTTTTTGAGAATTAAAGGATGGGAATATTGCGGAAAAAAACTATAGATTTTCCTGTAAAGTTACAGTGAGTGTTGAATAAATTGTTAATTAGTTTCAGGCTTAACTATATATGTTTACAACAAATCTCACTTAGTAAATGTATGAAAGCTTTTACTTATTTCAACCGACCGTGCGAGACCCCATGGGTAGTCAAGGTCGTTAAACACCTCCTAGTAGTAGCTTCTAAGTTATGTCCTCAGAGGTTGTGTATTCACCACGTGTCTTTATATGATAGGAGGCGTCAACATGATCCGAAACATTCCTACTAAGATAGAAAATGTTTTGATTTTGGCATCAGCTGAAAAGCGTTCACAGGCGGTCATTGTGCTACAGTAAGCCAAAAATGGTGAAACTAACATAAATTCCGCAATTATTTTCATATCTACAAACGGTGTTACGTCTCAAAACTCTAGAAGAGGTGGTCAAATCAAAATATCAGTACACTATGGTCATCTCTATTTAACTTTGCACCATTATGCCAAGTCCCCTGCCTTAAGCACAAATTGTCAAATCATTATGGCTGTACAGTGCGGTCTTATACGTATAATGATAAGTGATCTCACAAAATACAAAAGCTTTCGGAAATCTCAGAGAAGTAGTGCTGATAAGGTGTCATTATGCTTCAATTGGTTTCAACATGATCAAAGTCTTTCATAAATAGGAAAATAAAATGCGATACATTATTTTAGTCTAGTTTAGTTGTCCTATCAACATTTCTTCTATTTTCCCATCACACTCCCTTTCATTCATGTGAACAACATACTTTAAAGAAATTACGGTGATGTTTGAAATTAACTAACTAAACCACTAATATTTATGCAAAAAAAACCTAATAAATGATACTATAGTACTATGTTTTCTTCGGAAAGTGCTTGTACCACCTTAGAAATATGACAGTTGTTTTCCGGTCGTTCCGTTGGTTGGTATAGTCGAACGTTTGGTTTTGTCAGGTTTTATGGATTTCCCCCTTTAGACTTTACATTGGACCTCGGTATTTTTTAATACATTTCTTTATTTTTAGGGACATTTCCAATCATTTCTGATGGTAGTTTGACAGTTGCAGCATGTCTTCAAACAGAGAACAGCACATGTGAAACGTCTTTTAATGTTAAAATCAGAAACTGTGGAAATTATTTTCTTTACTTTTTACAGAACACTTCAAAAAATGCAGCTTATTGTTTTGGTAATACTTTATTTTTAAATATAAAGGCAACAGTAGTATACCGCTGTTCAAAAGCCATAAATCGATTTAGAGAAAACAAATCCGGGTTACAAACTAAAACCGAGGGAAACACATCAACTAGAAGAGGAACACAACAGAAACACTGAACTGCAACAAAAACAAACGCCAACATACATAGAAAAAAAAATGAATTGTCTGCTTGTACAAAAGAGTTACAGGAAAACATAAGAATTCGATATATGAAAAAAAGCGATTAGAAGTATCATATATTACAATAGTGATCATAACAGCAAGATTTAGAAGAATTATCTCTGCTTTTTGATTAAATATCGCTGATCCTTTTCATTATTTATTAATTTTAACTTCAGGTAAGGGACCAGTTCTTTGTCAAGATGGGCTGTCATCTGAATCTGGATACTATCCCGGATGTTCATGTAAGTGGTTAATTATGATTATAAGTACTACATTTCGTGACATACATGTAATCGGTATGTTGTCCTTCAAGAACAATATTTTTCAAATACATATGTTTTTCAGATGTTTGTTGACAATGCATCTGGTAATGGGTTAATTTTTGGATTTTTAGCGTATCTGATGAAGGTTTATTCCAAAAATCGTTTCGGACGCACCAAATGTATTCAGTGTTTCTTTCATTTAAAAGTATCGGCTTTTTGTTTATGACGTTGTATGTTGTAAATTCGATTTTTTTTAAATTTGCAAATATGAGCAAATTCTTTAATCATGTTGATTTTTACAAGGTAGTTTCAAAATGTCAGGAATTGTGATGCTTATTGCCTGGATTTTTCACTAAATCAAAAATCTGTTGTTTTGCCAAATTATTAATAAAATAATAATAATAACAATAATAGCAATAATAATAATAATAATAATAATAATAATAATAATAATAATAATGATACTAGTAGTAGTAATAATAATAATAATAATAATAATAATATTAATAATAATAATGATAAAGGAAACGACGAGTATTTTGGATATTTCCTTTACGGAAATTTGATGATTGACTTAGGAGATTATACTGGTAGTTATTAAGTTATTAGGTTAGGAAAATTGCTCATATATGTGATTAAAAAATTACATAGCATACATGATGAATAACATGCGATTTGACATTTTGTGGGTAGGCAGGAAATTTACTTATTCATATTTGAACCGAAATAGATAAAATGCTTTTGGTATGGTACTTTTCAACTGCTTCGCTTCTTATACATCCTTGGCTTTCAAATATTCGGCTTTGATCATTTCTGATGAAGTTAAACCAAAGAAAAAGCTCTTCGGACGCATGAAAATTATAACATGTATTTTTTATTTTGTATTCTTGTACATGTTAGATGAACGCAAATATGCAATGTATGACTGATTAATCAGAAGGTTTTGTTCCAGTTTACATTATTTTAAACCAAGTACAGCTTGTTGACATGAAACTGTCATGCATTTTTATTTCTTCCTTTACCCATCCTCATGCCATATTATGCTGATATTCTAGCAATATACCAGATGGGAAATTTCTCATTTGCATATTTATGATCATGAGATCCTCTGTTTGTCCCATAAAAATATGCATCAAACTTACCAGGCTTATCATTGAGTACTCTAAACAATCGCATTAAAGATATATAAGACTCATTGGCGCTCAATCAAAACAGTTGGAAAGCCAAGGCAAATATTAAGTTGAAGAGCACTGAATACCAAACAATACAAAAACGAGTCAAATCAAGCTAAGACAATAAACTATTTTGCGGGCAGAGAAAAAAACTTTTTCAGTAAATGACACTATTTAATGATTTCATGTCAGCACAGGACTCCTCAGATGGTGATACCCTCGGGACGATATGTCAGCCAGCTGTGGTTTAAAAATCTTATCGAAAATACTGCTAATAATTTACTATGCACTTTCCATTTATATAAAAGTTATCCGTTGTGTTAAAGTCGAACTACATAAGAAAATGCCTGTACCAAGTCAGGAATATGACAGTTGTTGTCCTTTCGTTTGATGTATTTGTGCTTTTGATTTTGCCATTTGATTAGGGACTTTCCGTTTTGAATTTTCCTCGGAGTTTAGTAATTTTGTGATTTAACTTTTGGAAGGCCAAACCAATGACAAAGTTGAAAAGCATTATACACAAAAAAAATCCCAAAAAGTTATGACAAATCTGTCTCAGTCATCTATATCTGGGGATGGTAAAACCTTGAATATTCGAAAAGTTTCAAAATGTAATAATCAGTAAATGTCCAAAAATGACCGTAACATCCATACATAAGATAAACAAAGAAAATCGATCATGAACATTTGAGAAGACTGACTTTAAAACATTATTTTGAAATATTGTGTAAAATAATATAAGAGGTCAAATTAGCAAACTGCATTTTAATCATAAGCCAACCAGGATATTTTATCTCATATCTATTGTTGTTGGTTGGTCTAGTTTGATTCAAGTATCGCCAATTTCCAGAAACTATTATTATTTTGATTCGGCTTACCGTTCTTACAGATAATAGCCTTTACAGGTATCGCTTGGCGACAAAAAGGGAATAATTATTTTTAGAATTTTTTGTTACCAACGACGGACAAAATCCGGATTGTCATGCTTTCTCAGCACTAGTTGGTTTATCAATGTCTTAGCGTACGGACATACATTTGTGACAAGGACTAATTATAAAATGGAAATAGTAATATTTAAAGCCAATAAAAATGTATTGTTACATATCATGGACTTAAGCTTTGCCTATAAAATTCACATTTCAATTTGGCATGCATTTACCAGGGACATTAAAAAATGTACTTGAAGTTTTTATACACACGGTAACTTGCTCAAAACAGCTTAAAAGTTTAATGCAAATGTTGTGAAAACATGGGAATTTTCTTAAGCATTTTCTTTTGTGCGTTCCCATGCAACAGTTTTATTCTTTAAAAACTATGTGTCCCTATGTTTATAATGAGATGAATATCAAGAGTTGCCTGCCGTACACCATGGATCTGACTGTTTGAGGACTCCAAACTAATTGGGGAAAAATTTCAGTGGTCTCCTATTTAGAACAGCTTGCATAGTGGTCCATTTTTTTTTTTTTTTTTTTTTTTGTAAACCATCTTTCATCAGATAACAGTACAACAACAAAAATCAAGTTAATTCCAGCCAATAATGGAATTACAAAACTGTTGATGCCAATACATTGACTGAAATAAAAATAAATAAAAAAATAGGCGAGAAGGATACAGTTAAAGTATTGATGTGTGTTTATAAATGCGGGACAAAAAAAAAAGTTTCAATTTAACTGACCTCCTTTGATCGGATTTACAGAAAAAGCCGAGTAAGAAAGACTGTTTCTGTTTTTTCTAAATTGGCGTTTGAAAAGAAGTTTGAATTTCAGTCGGGTCAATAGTCATTGCAAATAACACATAAACTTTACGTTACATGAACATGTTTTGTTTTTGTATTAGGGAGAGTTTATACAGCATGATTGTGTAAGGCATTTTTGACATGCATACCAAGTAATGATGTGAAAAGAGTTTACGACTAAGCAATGAGATCAATTTTTATAGACATGTAGATATCAACTTGTTCTATTCCTCATGTCAAGGCATGGTCTTTTCACCAATCAAAGGATAAACCCTATTTCACCAACATAACTACTATTATCGTTTTTTTTTTATTTGGTCATGGCGTTGTGTGTTTTAATTTGACTTATATGTTTTGTTTGTCCCTTAAAATCTCCGCCATCCTTTTAGTATGGTAATATTTTCACGCATTCTGAAAACACAATCTGTTTCCCATCCCTAATTGATATACGTAAATCATCGTCTTGTGATTATGATATTGAATGAGATGGTAAGAAGGCTATTTTAATTGTTAGTTATATAATATTTTCTTTCAGCATCATTTCCCACTGAAATTGTCACACCATATGTTAATGCTTCACTGACTCAGGGTCAAAGTGAAACTGGTTCTTCGTCTGGTCTTGTACCCATATTTGATTGTAAGTTTGATGATATACTAAACGGAACTTATGTGTATGACGTTTTCTGGTTTATAAACGGAATCAATGTTACCGAGCATAAGAATATACTGTTTGTTGACCTTGGAAGTACAGTGCTTACGGATTCGGAATGGACGAGCAGATTTACTATGAATATGGAGGTAATCATTAGCAAATTAATTCGTTAGACTGTCTTGTTTTCATGTGGGTATCTGATTAATGGCATAAGGGGAAACAAATAAACCAAAAAATAATTGTAGTCATCTTGGCATAATATATATAATCAACTTTTATCATTATAATACCAAAAAGTTGTAAAAAGGACAACTTTCCCCAGTTATACAACAAAATCATTTTAAAATAAAGTGTTTTGAAACATAAATTCCGCATGAGTTAAATTTACTTTTTTTTTAAATTTAGAACGCAAATCTATATGAAATTGTAAATAAATGTTATATCGATTTAATTTGTAGGTAACATGTTCTGTACGACTGCGATTCATTCAACGTTCCGTTCCAAGTCCATTTTATCGAAGCAAAATCTTCTATGCCGGACTCTATGTAAGTATTACACTTGAATTCGTTTCGATTTTATAAATCAATTTGATAAATTGTAATAATTTTCCACTGTCTATTAAGTTAACACTAAAGCGTTTCTTGAAATATGCGCGAAAAATTCATATCCTCATTTATACAAGAGCAATAAAAACAGTTTAAAACAGCTAATAAAATTCTCTTAAGATTGTTTGTATAGATTTTTGTTGAGAGTTTTATAGTGTTATTCATTCCTTATTTGTGAATACAATAACCTTATTATAAATACAAAGATTGTAATTTTGTACGCCAGACGCGCGTTTCGTCTGTAAAAGACTCAAATATAGATTGTGAAGTGATATGTAAACCACACAGTTGTGAGTATGTAAGTGCTTATATGCTTTGGGAATTTTCAATGTTCCAAGGAGACCATTACATATAAATAAAACAACATGCTTATATATGTACCAATACAGAAATATTGTCAGATGATTCAATATAATGGGTTTTCGATTACATAAGTCCATGAACGTTTTATGCTTTTGTTTTAAAATATCTAGGACCTGAGCATCACTGAAAAGACATATTTTGTCGGAATACGAATCTGGTGCGACAAAATTGATACCATTTAATGTGATTGTAGCTGTCTCGGCATGTTTTACTATGTTTTTTGATTTGTTGCTTGTTTTTACGTATTGGATATTTGGTGATTGTGCAGGTTATGTGAATGACTCTATAACAAGGTCAATTTACTATTGTGATACGTTTTGGCCAATTTTCATTTCAAAAATGTCGGATTACGAGCGTTTAGAAACCTAAATATGTTATCTAGTGGGTGTTTTCTTGTAGTCGAATTGGTATTTACCACACCCTTGGTTCGTTTATTAAGACAAATCCTACGTAAAGTTATTGATTTTTACTGCATATATGGTTCATTTTTTGTTGTAGCCTGAAAAGTATGAATATACTGTTATTGAAGGAGAATCTGTCGATATTGCGTTCACTCAAACCGTTCCTGTTGCATGTTTTACATCGAACCATGGATTTCAAAGAAAGTTTTGTACTAAGGATGTGTATACATTTCAGCCTCCGAAAAATAAACCTGTATGCTCTAATAATATTGCAAACAGAGACATTGTATTTAATGCTGAGTTTTGTGGTATAAAATTGGAAAGCCTTGACTGGGAGGAGACAAAATACCTGAGAGTTTACGGGTTTAGTGATGGAATATACAATCACCAGGACAGATCGACGTATATTCGTCTTTCAACAAATACAATCTCTGCCTTTCACGACATATGGACGAATCTTAGTCTTTCTGAAATAAAGGTAAGACGACAAGTAAACGATTTAGACCGTAAAATTTCACAATCAAATAACTATAAGATCATGAAGAAAAAAAATAAACAATAAAGCATCACCCTAACATAAATTGTAAAGAAGAGGCGAGAGACACAAAGGGACATTCAAACTCATAAGTAGAAAATAAACTGACAATGCCATGGCTAAAAGAGAAAAAAAAACAATAGACAAACAACTGTACACAGAAACACAACATAGAAAACTAAAGACTGAGCAACACGAACCCCACCATTCTGATCGAATATTTATATTAAACTCAAGAAAATTAAATACGATAGCGTATAAAACTGTGCACAGAGTAGCGATATTGGATCGTGTAGAAACCAGTATGTTTTGTCATACCCTGCAACAAGGTAGTGAATTTGATACCAATAACACAGCAAATAATCAAATGTTTTTTAATTGATGACGAAGTTTTCTTGCATAGGAAAACACATTGAAATGCGGTTTAGAGACGAATTACTGTCTGTAATGCTATGCGGGATGGGTTTTGCTCATTGTTGAAGGCCGTACGATGATCTATAGTTGTTAATTGATGTGCCATATGGTCTCTTGTGGAGAGTTGTCTCATTGGAAAACATACCACATCTTCTCGTTTTTATATTATCATTGAATATCGTCTTTTCACGAGCAATTGCCAACATCCTTTATTTCAAACCAACCAATACGTTGAAATGCAAATACTGTTTTAGTTATTTATTTAGTTTGAAGTATTGTGGCATGTTTGCTTATGGTAACATTGAATTCAGGTGCTAGTTGATCGCCTGCCTTGTCGCTAATAATGTCCATCATGTTCATCGACAGTTTGATGGAGGTTAAAACTATTTCATAAAATTTGTTTCCTCCAATCTATCAATAGAACAAGGAAAAGATTTTTTGATATCGAGTTAACTGCGGTATAAACACAATTTGTCTTGGAACTCCTCTTGACTGGCGGAAGTAAGATCTATGCTAAGTGTGCGTCCGTTTGACAATACGGGATGTGAAAATAAGCATCCAAGTCTAGCTTGAACGGTGACGTTAAATTCTATTCATCATGTTGAAAGATTGCCACTCTATCCTGCACGCCGAGGAACCCTTGCATTAAGAAATCATGATCAGAAGCACAAGCTCAGTGCTTTCGGTCATACAACTTTTCTCAGTTCTCAGTACTCGGAGTAAAAAATATTTGTGCTAGACACGCAAATTCCAGTATTCTGATTGGAGAAATTCTGCGTCTGAGTACGATAACTGTACTCAATCTTTTGATGACCATAAGGCCTGGAATAGTTTCTCCCTATGCAGGTGCTGGAATGTTGCTTCATAAAAATGTCAAGATCATTATTGGAAAATTAACATAATTTCTTTTTTCGTATAGCTTATTTCTAAGCCGATGCTCACCGTTAAGTTCTAAATATAAGTCAAGCAGTCGTACTGTGCCTCACATCAGGTATACCGCGGAGGGATTCGAATACCGAAAAGCAATTAATGAAAACTTTGTAACGGTAGGTAAGTAAAATCAGGATCCAGTTCCCACGGAGGAATTATGCTCCTTGGGAATATGATCCAGATTTTATCTACCCATCGTTACAAACTTTTTATTAATTGCTCCTCGGGATTCGGATCACTCCGCGGAATTCGGATCGGGATGCCCGGTGTGGTCTGTGGTATACTTTATTACAAACTCAATCGGAAAGATGAGATCAAAATAGTCACCAACCTACAAAATATTCAGTGAAAAGCCAATTTTCAAGATAGCGGTACGTGAAATTAAAGAATAGTTTGCTACCTTTCATTCTGTAAAAAAAGCCAGTATTAATAAGAGATAAAGTCTGCGATGCGAAGCGAAACAATTAGTTTCCATCGGTAGCCAGTAGAAAACCACATTTACCAAGTTCAACAAATGTGTTGTCAAGATTATGTTATGAAGTAAATAAATAACAAATCATGTACTATTGTCGTTTTCAACCATTTGCAGCTTTTTACTAGATTTGAATTAATTTTAGAAAGAGTAAAACTACTATTTTTACATTAACCACATATCATGAAAAAATGTACTAAAAAAAAATACCGAACTGATAGGTAAATTTAAAACCGGAGATGTCCATAAACCTGACAAAATCAAACGTTATATCACCTTGGTACAAACATTTTATGGGAATAGACGGGGAATAAACCGACGAAATTATTATCATGGCTCAGCATTTTAGCGAAACAGAATTTAGAATACATATTTGTCCATTATATTGCATTATAGCTTAACGTTATATATGTTCAAATATTTTTACTGATCGTGCATTTACCATTTACCATTTTAGGTCACTGATGAGCGATGTAATATCTATACCCTTCAATCTGTTACTTGAAAAAATGCATATCTATTTCTAACTTTGAATATTTAACAGATGCCGTCTTATATCGGACAATGTCAATGCAATAACGATAATTTGTGTATAGGCCTTGTATCAAATATAATAGACGGTCAACACGTGACGTCACAATACCAATTGAATTCTCTTTTGTCTATAGAAGGTATGATATATTATATTACGTAGGAACTAAACAACTGTTTGATTCTATTGATTACTGGCATTCTTCTGTTCCTACTAAAGGTGAACGTTTTGGATAAGGACTCAACGATGACAGGTCGATTATGCCAGGTCTATAACGATCCGCATTTTCGTACATTTGATGGAAAAGTATACCATTATATGGAAGTTGGAGAATTTGTTTTATACAGGAACAGTAAAGGACCATACTGGGTAAAATATAATATTAGTTAATAGGCGGAATCAGAAGATAGGGGAAAAGGGGAAACTGTTCTCTATCATCAACATTATAAGTCAAAAGAAAGTGTTTTCCTCACTACTTTCCCCTGTGTACTTTTCATGTTAAATTTGTTAAAAAACAGCTGGATATTTTGCATTTTTTCTAGGGGTTGGGGTTTTGCTTCACAAATCCAATTTGTTTCTTGTCAAATGTTTGTTCCTCCTTCAAATTTAGTTTTGGTGTCCATATTTGTGATACTTCATTGTTTCTTTAAAATTCTTCAAATAGTGTCCGTCCTTTGACATGCTTGAGTCTTTTACATCTTTGGCATGAATGTATGAAAAAAGTATTCGGTTGCAAAGTTGCAAAAATGTTATACTTATTCAAGCCTTTCAAAATTTTGTTATTTTTTTTTTGGATAAATGAACAGGTAAATATAGTACGGATATTGAAGTGCAATATCGTCTCTTGTGATATCACAATGACATCATAAACATGTCGAAATTTACATAGTTGACATTAAACGCCTAGTTTTTTGGTCAAAATATATGTTAGCAACATATACTCATTAACATCTTAGTGAAATACATAGTGTAGCAAAATATCTTAAGGGTAAAGTTGTTACTCACATCTAATTACAAGATCCAAAAATGAGGCTATTTTGCCAGTTTTTGCTGTTTTGCACTAGATGTTAGAAGTTTAAAACCCTTATTCGCACCTGTTACACAAAATTCAAATATATAAATACGGATGTCCGACAGACAAATGTCTTATGAACATCTGAAGGATGTTTTTTGGAAGATTTATAATACTTTTTTTTAATTTTCAAATCCAATCAGCCAAAAAAGTGGCCTGATCGTATCTTCTGCTTAGATATCATCATGATAAAGAGAAAAGACCTATTGTTACGGTCAAACAAATATATAATACAAAGAAAACTTGTGTTATTATAACAATTAAAATTTTGGCTGCACAGCACATCATCATTTTGCATATTTTTTTGGATCTTCTCTAGTTCAGCTTCAGATAAAAGAATTAAATAGGTGTTTGTGTGACATATGCATCCAAAAGAAATATAAATTGGGTATTTTGTCAACTGAATAAAACCCTAACTTTCTGTATCTTTTTGCATAACAATATTATCATGAGCAACACGACGGATCCACATATGGATCAAGAACTGCTTACCCGCTCTTTTTTTATCAACTTATATCAACTTGCTGTTTTTCTAGTTTTTTTTTATATTAAGACAGAAAAACATAAATATTATGTATGTCCGGCGTTCGACGAAGGGAAACATTATGTTTAAGTAGTGTTTTACTTCTGCTTCTCGTACAACCTTATCCGGGCTATAAATTTTAATCTTTTAAAACTGTTCTTTACTATTATTACTATAAAACGGTGTATTGCATACCATCATATATGTCATTTGACCTTGACTTATGACTGCAAGGTAAGCAAATATGCATTTCTGTAATGTTTTCGAATCTGGAACATGGCTTTTATTCACGTCATTTTCATATCACCAATAACTCTGTAGCCCGGTTTTGATAGCTGATAAAATATAAGTAAATAATTTGGCGAAGTTGCGTGGGCATTTGACAGACCCAGCAATATCACGTTGTTTGTAAGGACAGATATGTAATTCGGTTATCCAGTAGAGTGAATGAGGATCCCGCTTTTCATCTTTGGTTGAAATTCTAAAGTAACATAAATTTTTTCTACGATTGTTAGGGATTTCTTGTAAAAACCATTTCCCGAGGGCTTATTTTCAATTCGTCATTTGGCCGTAAAGGAGAAAATGGACAGATTGGCGAAAGACCACCGACGTAATGGCAATAAATCAAACTGATAAGTTGATCGTATCAGCCTATATATGATGAAATACGAAAAAAAATTGTACTAATTTGCTTTTCATAAAGTTAAAAATTAAAATACAGAATGAAAAATTTCATTCCGGTCGGAATGCTTATTTCTGATTTACTTTTATTTAGTTTAGATGATAGAATATTAAAGAACTGACCGAAGGGTGAATAGTAAAAAAAAACTTTCAAGGAAAGACATTAATTTTGCTGTTATTCAAAAATGTAAAATGTGCTGATGAAAACGTTGAGATAATAGTCAATAATATTTTAGAATGTAACACATATGATTACTGCCTTACGTTACCAGAGTTTTTGTGACATCATTTGATTGCAACGTCGTATGCTTATATAACATTGTTCTTGACGAATTAGTACATTCAACTTTATTTTTAAGATGATTTATATTTCTAAAAAATATAATTCTGACAAACCTAAAAAAATTATATCATATAGCATCAGTAATTAATATTTAAATACCGGTATCACTTCTATTTTGTAAATTAACTTTAAAATGCATAGAATTCCAAATTAATGTTTAACTCGATATGTCGATTTTAGGTACATTCTTTGTTTACAAATTGTGGTTTCGGCTGGGAAGGGTCATCTTGTCTCTGCGGAGTTGCCATTAGAAGCCGGAATTCACTGTTTGTGTTGCGGACATGTGAAAGAGTTTCAAGAGACAGTTCTTTTCCACTGAAGTCGCCTCATTCTGAGGTCAGAACTTGTGATGATAGCGACTTGTCAATTGAAATTTCGCATAACACGTACACGGTAAGTTTCATTAGCGATATGCATATAAAAATATCATCATACGTACCGATTATCAGGTTGTCTGCATATTGATATTGTAAAGTGTCAGCTGTGAGTCTCAATATGAAGCCTTTTTCGAGTGAGCGCAACGAACGAGTTAAAAAAGGCTTCATAATGTGTCGAGCAGCTTCAACCACTGTCGCTTTAAATTATTGATACATTTTTTCGTCAAGTTCTACCAATTTCAATTCAGCAATTTACCATGAACATGTTCTTCGATTAATTTGCACTTCTCATGAGTGCAAATTGGAACCACACTTTTTTTAACGGTAGAATCATCAAATTTGGCAATAATGTACCCCTGGGGATAAGTAACACAATACAAAAAAAAATTTGGTGTGGCTCGCCTGGTTCGGCAACTGGAGTGAAAACAGTGACAAAATCCTGTAGGATATTATTTTCTCCCTTAGGATTTAAAAAAATCCTACAGGATTTTGAGAAATCCTATAGGATAAAGTCATAATCCCGTAGGATATTTTTAATATCCTACAGGATATTTAAATCCTACGGGATTTATAATCCCTTAGGAGAATAAAAATATCCTACAGGATATATTTTCTCCCTTAGGACTGAAACAATCCCTTAGGAGAAATAAAAGCATTTCCTACAGGATATTTCTTTATCCTATAGGATATTTGTCTAATAAAATATTCCTGTGGGATAAAAAATATCCGATAGGAATAATAAAAATCCTAAGGGATTTCATTACAGAAAAAATATCCTGTGGGATAAAAAAATCCTAAGGGTTAAAAATAAATCCTAAGGGAGAATAAAAATCCTATGGGAGATTAAAGCAAATCATAAGAGAGAAAAATCTCCTATGGGAGAAAGAAATCTCCTATGGGAGAAATAAATATCCTATGGGAGAAAGAAATATCCTATGGGAGAAAAAATCTATTTGGGAACAAATCCAAAGAAAAGAGAATAATTTTTATATGTTCTGGTAGTAAGTAAAGGTATTATTTTATTTGACCAAATATCCCCAGATTTCATTGTTCAAGAAATGTTGATTTTACTAGCAATGATACAAATTCCCGGTTATTGTACATTGTACTTCAAACCTGGATCTTGCATGTCAGTTACTGCTACTGGTCCTTTGTTATTTTATGTTTATTATTACCATTTGCGTAGTTTCTTCTGTTACCTATTCTAAATTCAGACTCTTACTTCTTTTAAATTGAGTTTCCCCCTATTTTACGCAGTGTGGTTGTTTATTCCTCATTTGCTAAAGGTATAGGGGCAGGTTGAGATATCAAAAGTCATAAATTACATTTTGTCTCCTGTCCCAAAGCAGAGACCTTTATCCTTTCTTAATCTCGTGTGCTTTTGTTTTTTTAATTTAAGTTCAAAAGCATGTTTTTGTGTTTAGTGTAGCAAACATTTGGCTGAACTAGTATACATTATTGTTTAGTGACCAATAGAGGCCCGCCTCCATGTGTTGGATTTTCTCTCTGCATAGAGGACCCATCAGGGCACCTGTACTCAACCCTATGGTTATACTGAGACAAGACTGTGACACCATCTAAACCAAAACTTAATATGTGAAAAAAATCAGAAGCAAATTCAAACAACACATGGTGTTGAGGCTAAGAATACCACCAGCTCTTTGTTGAAAGTAAGAGCAAGTCGGAAATGTGCGTCCAACAGATCTATCCAAATAGTTCATTGACAGACAGACAGACAGGCAGACAGACAGACAGACAGACAGAGGCTCATTCTACAATTACATAAACAAAAACCTTCGAAAATCCTTTATAAGTGGGCTTTTTTTATTAAGTAAAGGTAGCATTCCATGAAGATTTATTTTACGTGGTGATGCCTGAATAGTTTTGCCAGTTACTATATTTCTCCGATTTTGTCCTCAATGTGCATGTAGCATTTGCAACTGAACATTTACATTAACTAACAACAATAAATCCTTCAGCAGAATTTGATAATAACCCAAATTTTTTGAAACTAAAAACAAGATGTTCTAAAGAGAGTGTGTTGTTCACCTAGGTCTATGTGCATCTTCGACAACGGATACACCAACACTTTAGACTAGAATATTATTCGTGACTAAAATCTTTTCTTTTTTTTTTTAAATTATATTGCTGATTATTTCATAAAAATGTATGTACTTGTTGATCATTGGTTTATACAGATAGAAAGTTACTGAACTATTATAGATAGTCACAATTTAAAATATATGTTGAAAATGAGAGAAAAATAATCATATAAATTGCATACATTTAGCATATTTCTGTACATAAAAGGAACGGGTATACGAAATTTTCTAATATTTTGAAATGGTAAATACACAAATGATTTGGTTTATAAATATAAAGATAATAAATACACACATCTTATAGGAATAAAGAAAATGTGCATAGCCGCATTTGCATTGTACACACCATAAATATATTTCCATAGATGTGGTATGAGTGCCAATGAGACAACTCTCTCATCCAAGTCACAATTTGTAAAAGTAAACCATTATAGGTCAAAGTACGGTCTTCAACACGGAGCCTTAACTCACAGTAAGCTATAAAGGGCCCCAAAAATGACATGTGTAAAACCATTCAAACGGAACTATTTCTGTCATTATTTTTCTACGCCTACGATAGTAGAGGGGCATTATGTTTCCATTCTGTGCGTCCGTTCGTTCGTCCGTTCGTTCGTTCATTTGTCCGTTCGTTCGACCGTCCGTCCGTTCGTTCGTCCGTCCGTCTGTTTGTTCTTTGGTCCGCCCGTCCGTCCGGTCGTCCGTCTGTCCCGCTTCAGATTAAAGTGTTTGGTCAAGGTAGTTTTTGATGAAACTGAAGTTCAATCAACTTGAAACTTAGTACACATGTTCCCTATGATATGATCTTTCTAATTATATGCCAAATTAAAGTTTTGACACCAATTTCACGGTCCACTGAACATAGAAAATGATATTCCGTGTACTGGACACATTCTTGTTATATTGGGAGGGGGGTATGTATTGTTTAATCGTAGAGTCAATTTATGATTTCAACTATTCTAAAAAAAAGCATTGTTCAAAAGGGGTCGCCCCGATATTCCGACACCACATTAGTCCGACACCCAATTGGTCCGACACCCCATTAGTCCGACACCCCATTGGTCCGACACCCCATTGGTCCGACTCCCCATTAGTCCGACACCCCATTGGTCCGACACCCCATTAGTCCGACACCCTACTGGTCTGACACCCCAATAGTCCGACAAAGGTTAATAACTGCCATAATAGAAAATCTACTACATGAGGGTGTGGATTGAGGTTTACAGAACAGAGAATAATGGGCAAAAATATAAAGAATAGAGAAAAATGAACCAAAAAATAAAGAATAGAGAATAATGAGGTGTTGAATTATAAAGATTAGAGAATAATGGGCAAAAAGTATAAATAATAGAGAAATGCCCTAAGAATACAGAAATGAACGGACCCCGACTCCCCCTCAAATCCAGACACTCCTTCGTAGAATCGTTGTTGACGTCGTATTTGAACTAATCTTTCTTATGAGTATATCATAGAAACAAATAATACTATGCCACCTATCTGGTATGAATATTAAAGAAGAACCATGACCATATGCATATAAAGAAATCGAGAACCTTGCAAGTTTTGGTAAACCAATACAAGAAGTGTTCTATATGGGAACACATTCTACTAAGAAAGAAATGTCATCAGCAGTGTAGTCTCTCATCATAACTAATAATGTTCACGTGATTAGGTCTCGGATACAGTCGAAACTGTAAAAAGTGTCATTTTACCATAAAGAGAGACTATTGTTTCCAAACATTACCATCTCCATTCATCTATACTGTACACGAACTTAAAGATCGAAAACTTAAAAAACTGAAAGCTATCGAATTAATTAGTTAATTGATAATACGCTCGAAAATTGACGAGTTTAAGTTTATAACATTGATAGTAAAATTGTCCAATCGGTGATAATTTTTCTATACAAAAAAAGACTTTATTAAGGTTGAAACTTCGATAAAAATGTATGAGATATGCTGTCAGAATGAATTTGAACTGAATATAGTCATGAAAAATTTGCCACTGGAAATTAGACAAGCAAATAACTACCAATCTATCCTACCATTTTTACAATGATTATTTCTGATTTCTATAGACTATACTACTAAAGGAAGAGACTGGTTTCATTGAGCCGCAACTCCTCTGAAACCATACAAAGTCGGAAATATTTGTGATATGACATATAAATGTAATGTTTTGTACATCCTAAATTTGTCTTTGAAACAATCTTTTTTCCACAGAAAACGCCAATTTTTTGAGAAAATATCCAAATTCGGAGACCGTTATCGATCCGTGTTTTATACGATTTCGCTCATGCTCAGTCGACGTACTGCCCGCGAAATCCAAATTGTAATCCCTTTCGGTAATGTCAACGGATTTTACGTAGCTCATACTGTTATTGAGTTAAAAGCGTAAAAAAGTACTGAAAATCACACTTTGCCACACTTTTCTTAGGGTATTTAATACTTTTATTTTCCAACCGAGAGGAATGGGGTCTTATGCATTATGTTCCTCATTTTCATCTCTTTAAAGAAATAGAATTAAATGCATTAACCGTGTCAAAATCCTTACTGTGTCCACCATATTACTGTGTCCACACTCTTTGTTTCAACACTTGCCCAATGGTACCGCGATTTCTCAGGCATCTTCTGGTAAACGATAATATACAATTATGGCCTTCATCAAAAGTTAATACTAGTATCCAAAATTATTAAAACGAGAAAAGGGTTATTTTCCTCGAGGTCTGTAGGACCGAGGGAAAATAAGTTTATTCGAGATGTAATAATTTTGGATATTAAAGCTTTTATGAAGGCCATAACTGTATTATTATACTGAACTGAACGTGAAGTTGTTATTTGAAAGACGTCGTGCAAATTGCCGCTAAAGGATTTATTTTGCCTACGCGCTCATTCCCACACAGTTATTTTGCCTACGCGCATTTGCCCGCGGGAAATATGGGGTTATTTTTTCGACGTGCATATTCCCTAACAGTTATTCTGCCTACGCACAGTTACCCGCAGGAAAGAGGGGTTATTTGTGATGGTTATTTTATTAGTGGTTACTGTAGTAAAGTATAATAATATTTGTAATTGCATATGAATAAAACAACAAACTTTTTTTCTGCATATAATTATTTTCATTTGTGTTCTTTGTTGCGTCTTTAAAAACACAACTTATCGTATGTCTTTTGAACAACACAAGCAAACATGCGACATGAAAATAACTCCAGCAACCAACATCACTTCTCTTGACGTTGTCACTGTCACAAGAATGTACCTGTTTTCATTATCAAACTCGTATCCTCATACAGATTCCTTACGGAGAACGCACCAAACAATACAAAGTTCTATTTGGTTTACCGCTGTCGTAAGTATGGAAGCGCATATGGTACACCCCTTGTAAAGTTATTTTGTTGCAAATAAGTCGGAATTATTAGTTATGTTGTGTGTAATAAGCTGGAATCAAATCATCATGTGGAGTCAACTTGTCGGAATGATGAAGAAAAAATTGCATTACAATGCCGACTTGCTAGAATAAATGTAATGACAAAGTAATAAGAAGTCGACATGTTGAATTCAACTTGTTAACTGATTAAGTCGACAACTTGTTTATTTGATGGTGAGGTAAAACCACGTGACCATTTTGGAAAAACATAGGTCTATTATTAAATCGATGTCCATATCAGTCGTTTTTTTAATGTGCTTCGGGTGTTTGAAGCTATCCATTGAGTTCAAGTTCAAATTTAAAGTTCGAGTTGATGTTCAGAGTTATTTGTTATAAAAAGGGGGAACGGCAGTCAAATAATAGAAAAAAAGTACTAAAAAAAATAACAATATTTCGGACATAAGGGAGATATACCCACATTACTGAGTTCGGCTGTTTATTTTCCTTAGATCTTACATACGCTACAATAATAACAAACACAAAGCAATGCATTTAGCCGTGCAGACTATTTTAATTTTTTCCCCCCACTAATTTGTCATGTAAATTATTTGATACTCTTATAAGACCTATTTTGACATACAACTCTGAAATTTGGTATATGGATAATTTTCAGTCAGCTTTTATGGCATCTAATAGAGCTGCTGTAAATAATACTTTTTGTGATACTCTTGCATTAGCAGAAAAATATCCCTTTGAGAAGGTTAATTCTAAAGTTTGTAAAGCATTATCAGTAGACTGAAAAAGACAGCCACTAACATAGGTGCTAGAACAGAATAAGGTAGATTTGGACTCTTATATAAAAACTCAAACATTCATGTATTTTTGAAATTAATCCCCTGGTTAAAGAATCTCTACAAACAAACATAAATTTACGTTCCGCAGGAATTTATTCTTGGTACTCATTTGCAGATAAAATATTTAAAGATATGAAAATAAACCAAGAAAATTACTCTATATTAATGTACCTTATAAACAATAAAAAACGTGTTAAAATGTAACATTAAAAAGTGTGTTTCAGAGGAATATGAAAAAAACTACTTTAAATAAACTTTCAAAAATGGATTCCTCATCTAAACTTTGTCTTTATGGAAAATAAAAAAAAAATAATTGTCAGTTAAATTGCAATGATTTTATACAAAGGCAGTTAATCTCAAAATTTAGACTTAGTGATCATTCCCTAGGCATTGAATTGGGAAGGTACAGAAACATTCCAAGAGCACAAAGATTATGTAAAAAATGTGGAATGCTAGATGACGAATTTTATTTCTTTCTGTATTGTGACATAAACATATCTCATTGGTACTCACACCACATCTTCCTATATCTATATCATTGCGTTCTAATTTGTTTGCTTATCTAAAAGACTATGTACCATTATTTCAACATCTTGATGCATTTAATAAACTAAAACACATTCTAAACCCCGTTCCTGAACTTGTTTGTCATATTGGAGTCTTCATTAAGCAGTCTTTGGAACTGAGGGGTTCAGACTCATGTGAGACAAGCTTATGGTGGTGTTTTTTTACATAAATTTATTATTGAACTCTTAAAATATGTTCTATTATTCTATATATTGTATTGTATTACATTGTATTGTATTGCATTGTATTGTATATAATTGTTTGATTGTATTGCTTGACCCTTATGGGTGTAATTTTGCAATAAAGATTACTAACGGAGCAAGTGCAAGGCACGCCTCAGGACATTGATGCCGAACTTCATCAAAAACAAAATAATATATAAATATCAAATATTATAAAATATTGAAGTTTAGTGTTGAACGTCTGCGGCTAGAATGAGTTTCAAACAAAAAGAATGTTAAAACCCTTTCACCTCATTAACATAAGAATACTTATTGACACAATCCAAATGATTGGTCCACGTAACCATGTAAACCAAAATGGACACAATATTCACGCTTGATACAGGTTTGAATTTGGATTGTAATTAAATATTTGACACATAATAGGTTTCTGCCACAGAATTACTGTAGTCAAAGAACTTAAAAAATTGGTTATATGATTTGAATATATATTCAATTTTTGCTTTTGTGCAATACACTATGCTGTTGTAAATTGACCCTCCCTAAATAAAATTGACCCGTTTTTTTTGCTTTTGTGCAATACATTATCCTGTTGAATATTAATCCCCAAAAAATATTTGAAGATTCTTTTTAATTTCTGAAATCTGAAATGAGAAAAATAGTCCACCCACAAATTCTTATTCACCCCCTTTTCCCATTTTTTTCACCTCCCTTTTCCTTTTTCCAAAAAAATCATTCCCTCAAGATAAAGTCATAATCTTAATTCGAATTTTAATAAAGTTTGCAACCATAATTACCCATTTAAATACATCATACAAGTCTTAAAATATAAAATGACATACAAAGTCATGGCTAAAATTAATATTGATTAATAGAACTTAACTTTTAAAAATAAATTGACAGCTAATCACCTCAAGATAACCATCATTTCTTAATTCATAATTTACAAGCAGTGTAAGGAGGTAATCAAATATTGTTGTTTTAAATAGGGATTGGATTAGCTCCCATAGACTGCTTTTAAATTGTCTTAATTGTCCTTTAATCAGAAAAAAACCTTGTTTTCCCCTTTTGGACTCTAATTCCTAAATGGTTTTAGCCATAACCCCCATAGTAAATCCTAACCATCCCTTTGTTGTATGGAAACTTGTAGGTATAATTTCAGAGAGATTCATACACTTTTACACAAGTTATTGTCTGAAACTACAAAATGCTTATTTGGGCCCCTAATTCCAAAACAGTTGAGACATTAACCCCTAAATCAATCCCAACCTTTCTATAGTGGTTATAAACCTTGTGTTAAAATTTTATTGATTTCATTTTACTTATACTAAAGTTATTATCCGAAACCATCTGTCTTCGGACGACGCTGACGACGACGACGCAGACGACGACGACAACGTGATACCAATATACGACCAAACATTTTTAATTTTGCGGTCGTATAAAAAAACCGCCATAACATACCGTTCTTAAAAACGTTCCTTTTAGACAACATTTTCCGCTATACTCCGAAATGCGGAAAATACATTTCTCAATGGAATCAGTATTATAATAAATTCGGTAAGGATTCCACGGAACCCTCTGTCTCGCCTTCGATTGCTGATGTCTGTGTAAAATTGTAATGTTGACTGTAAAAAGTTTATATCTCTGTAACATACAAGATTTGAAAAATAGTTTTTTTTCTGTACATTCTTTATCTTGATCTAAAAGATTAACTTCTATACAAGTTTTATAACAATTCATGGGGAGTTACACATTCATCAGGACAAAAAAGTTTTATTAACTGCAAAAAAAAAAAAAAAAAAAAAGAAGATGTGGTATTATAGCAAATATGACATCTCTCCACCACATACCGTGGCAAATCAAGGAGAAGTTAACAACTCTATGTCACTGTATGGTCTTCAACAACGAGCAAAACCCTCACCGCATGGTAAGCTATGAAAGATCCCGAAATGACAAATGTAAAAAAAAACCGAGAAACGTAACGATCTAAATGACGAAGACGCCGACGCCATTTCCGACGACGAAATAAAGGTTTGTTGTTTCTCATTTCCGTGACATTAATCAAATGACTTGAACTTCATTGTCAACAAATGAAACACTTTTAATCAACTCTCACTCAAGTTACAGGGAAACGACGGATAATATATGTTTCAATTTTCGTAACCAGAATTCCGTCCTCTTTTCCTCGAGGATGACCTGCCACATTAGACCAAATAACTGGGTTTGTAATTTCACGAATAACACGAGAGGTGACTCACGTTGTGCAGGATCAGCTTACTCTACCGGAGCATCGAGATCTACGCCGGATTTTGATGAATTTATATAGGCAGTAATACCGAGTGCTGACATCCTCTTTATTTAAACTCTGGCGGCTAGTTGTCTCATTGGCAATCACCACCACCACATCTCCTTACTTTATTTATTAGTGACGTTGGCGTCTTCGTCATTTTGATAGTTAGGTTTCTCGTTTAAGTTGTTTTATATTTCATTTCGGATTCTTCATAGCTTACTATGATGGTCTATCAGTGCGTTAAAGGTTTTGTTCATTTTCTTATTTTTATTTAGCTAGCGGATCCCTTCCCGTTCGCTTCCTTTGTATATAATTCACTGCGATTCTACATAGATACTACATGTAGCTAGGAACAGGACAGGTTTTTTGCAGTAAATAAAACTGTTTTATCCTGACAAGTAAACAAACCTCCATGAATTGTTATGAAACTTGTATAGGTGTTAATCTTCTGGATCCACGAATTTATTATCATTATGATACTGCTTCTGTTTGAAAACTAAGGAAAATAAACGGCCGGACTAAGTGGTGTGAGTATATCCCCCTTATAACCGAAATATTGTTATTTTTTCAGAACTTTTTTTCTGATATGAGACTGCCGTATCCCCTTTTCATACCAAATAGCTCTGAACATCAACTCGAACTTTAATTTGAACTTGAACTCAATGGATAGCTTCAAACACCCGAAGCACATTAAAAAAACGACTGATATGGACATCGATTTAAAAATAGACCTATGTTTTTCCAAAATGGTCACGTGGTTTTACCTCATCATCAAGTTGTCGACTTAATCAGTTAACAAGTTGAATTCAACATGTCGACTTCTTATTACTTTGTCATTATATTTATTCTAGCAAGTCGACATTGTAATGCAATTTTTTCTTTATCATTCCGACAAGTTGACTCCTCATGATGATTTGATTCCAGCTTTTAACACACAACATAACTAATAATTCCGACTTATTTGCAACAAAATAACTTTACAAGGGGTGTACCATATGCGCTTCCATACGTAAGAGTTCAATGTATTAACTTTAAATAATTCACTCCGGCTTCAATTAAGTACAAAGTTTTTAACGTTGTTGTATAATGGCAAACTAAACCAATCTTCTTCTAAAAATAATCCTGTACATACAATCGTTCAAGCAGTAAAGCCTAATTGCAGCCTTAACTTTCTCTGCTTTGGGAGAGATACAAAGCTGCGTATCTTCATGTTAGTTATTCGACAAAAACTTCACAAAGTATATTTAGTTTGACAAAATGTTCGCTACTCCGCGTCTCAGTCATTCTATATTTTGTTTGGATAAATACATCCCACTATTTTCACTTGTACATATCTACCGACCAACCTTGATAAATTGCATTACCTGTTCTTAGTCATTCGATGGACAAGGTCAAATGAGTTCTAATATATATTTAAAATGCAAGTGGGAATAGAAATATGGTCACTGTGGTTTTCTTCCGACTGGCAGTAAACCCTTGCCAAAGTTGGACGTCTGTTTGATTGTGCGGGGTGTATAATTTTCAACAAATGCTAGAGTGGTGACGTTATATCCGATGCCTCGTGTAGAGGGAGTGCCACGCTTTCTGCAGGAAAAAAACCATTGCAACAACTCTTTGAGGGGCCGTCGGTGGCCTTTTGTCTGAGCCTGTTGCAAGGCAAATTGCTGTCCCTATTCAATATACATGTACTTTCATCGTCTTGTGGCAGTCCAAGTTTCATTGACATTTTTTCATCCCGGATGGCATCTATTACAAGACCTACCTATTGTATTTATTGTTAAATTGTTCTCGTTCTGAACATGCATAATGCATGTAATATTTGCCACTAGACATTAAGCTTAATAATGATATTGCAAGTACTTTATGAATATATTATTATTATTTTGAGAACTCAGGTTGTAACAAATTTATTTATTTAAAATATTGTTCAATTATTCCGTGTCGGACTATTGGGTGTCGGATTAATGGGGCGTCTGACTATTGGGTCGTCGGACCAAAGGGGTGTCGGAATAATGAGGTGTCGGACTATTTGGGTGTCGAATCAATGGGGTGTCGGACTTATGGGGCGTCGGAATGCCCCGTTCCAAACGGGAATGAAAAAAAATGTATTCCAAATTTACATTTTATTTTCAGACCGAATGTCAATGAGGATATGTAATTTTTGAAGGAAACATATTGACTATCAAATTGATTTCGTTTTTTTTTACTATGTATTAAATCATTGAAATTTTAAAAAAATAATACGGCTTGTCCACTAAGAAGTGTAGCCGATATAAGGGAGTATTCTATGAGTTTCATGGATGTAATAAATTGGTTTTTTTTCCAGTTAAATGATATAAGTTGAGAAAAAAATCTAGTCAGAATTCCCCTCACCTAAGACCCCTCTTAAATCATGAATGGTCATGCTTTAAAATCGGGAGAGTTTCTTTGGGCGCATTGCATTTGCGCCAATTTTTGCAATATCCAATCTTTCATTTGCGCCACAAGGTTATATTTCATTTGCGCCAAAAAATAAAAACTACATTTGCGCAATTTTACAGGTAACATTTAACTGAAAAGTTTAAAATATAATTTATGATTGCTACATCGTGAATGGTTTTATTAAGTATTCCCCCTAGTTAACAAAGTAAGTTCGTACTTATTTTTTTAATATAAAATTGAGAACCACTTAGGGTTAAAATTATATAGTTGTTCATATTTATGAGGTGTCAAGATGGACATTGTCAATTCTGAGTTAGTTTTTCAGAATTGGATTAGTTCATATTTTTCATATTGATGCCGTTTATAACCGACAATACTATACGGAATGGGTATTTGATGGCCGTATGGTTCTCTATGATGGCTTTCGTCTCCTTCATTTGAACTTTGGTGGATAGTTGTCTCATTTGAAATCCTTACTTGTTAGTAGAGGAAATAAGTCTGTAATTTTTTTATGACCAGTGTATAGTGATTTCAATATGGTTAGGATGACTGGTTTCGGATAATTATGAATTGTAATCAAAGACTGTGTTTTAAAGTTATCATTAAAATAAAACTATTTTTTATACTATTTACCTGTATTTACCTGTGTTATTGGCGCAAATGAAATGTTTTATTTTGGCGCAAATGAAATATGGTTTTTGGCGCAAATAAAATGCCAATTGGCGCAAAAGTCTTCTGTATAGGTAGTGATTTACCTTGATATTTCCGGGTGTTACAGAGCTACATGCATGTTACCTATAGATAATAAAATGCCGTCCCATGAGGTCTTACGTATAGAGGTTCACGTTAATAATGGTCCTCAAAACTTCTTTTTTAAATCAAGTTACTTTTCTCTCGTGTAAACAGCCAAACTCTTATTATAAAACTTGATTATTGGTGATCCTATGATTATTTCTTCGTTTTAAACTAATTAAATAGAGAAATCATTTTGGTTTTAATAACTTCTTCTTTAGATTTATAAATTTATACATTATTTATCATTTTATAACATCGGATTTATCCATCCTACATGTATATGAAAAACATGTTCAAAATCATCATTTGGTAAACAACAGAATTAACCCTAAATATAATTTAATATTCCACGGCGATCTATTTGTATTTGCCACCTCCTTTAATATGTATTTTAACTTTGTGTATTAAACTCAACCTTCTATCTTATGGTCCGTTCGAATTGACAGTCACACCTGACACGTGTGCCCTGGAGGCCCGGCTAATTTCCAATCTGTTAATTATCTTATACCTTGTTACAAGCCTTCCACGAGTATTGTCATAGAACACATCGCATATACATGTACCTAGTCCAAGCATAGATTGTAAAAGGCCAATAAGCGTACACCTAATCTATATATTGTCTTTACAGTTTAAGTTATTTACTTTAATTTGTTCACCATATCCGTCGGAAAAAGCAAATATTAAAAAATAAAAGATTGAATTTTTGTGCTGTAAACAAAAATAAATTGAAACGGAAACGATAAATATAGACAATTATATATCATGAATGTAAAAAGTAGAATGTCTGACTGTTCATTTTATTTTCTAATAGCCTGGGATCCTGGGCTGATATGCATAAAACCACATTAGTTAAGATATCCAATCGTAGTACTAATCTATCGTAGGACATGTAGAAAAATCCGTCCGTTCGGAACAAATTTTAACTTCAGTAGTTGTATGCATATCAGCCCTGGCTCACTGTTCGACAGTAGACGAAGTATTATATTCGGTCAGGATGCCAAGCTTATTTTCTTACTATCGGATGGTAATTAGTTATCAAAATTAATCATCGGCGCGCTTATAATTATGTTAAAATACGATTAAAGACCAAGGGCCTGTTTATCAATCGGTCCTAAGAATTTCTTAGGACAGATATTAGAATAAAGTTAGGACCGACTTAAGAGATGTCTCAGCATGCACATCGAAGCTATCTGAGGATAATCTTAGCTAGGATGTCCTAACCTAAGACTTTAAATGATTGCACTTTAAATACAGACATGCAATACCAGGCCCCAGTTTCACAAAGCTGTTTTAGGTCATATCTTAGTCACAGATATATATAATATAGAGACCACTGTGGATAGTAAACTTGGAATTGATAGTAAATAGCAAATACAAAATATTTGTAGTATATTCATGTTCTTATAATACAGAAAAACGCAAAATTAATTGAAATTAATAGAAAACAAAAAATATGCGGATTTTGGAAAAAAGGGGGAGCCTCAAGGCCAAACAAAATTGTCCTGTCCCCCAAGTACCTATGGTTTCAGCTAGGAGTTTGAGGGCTTAAGTCAGTTACCCGAGATGGAAATCAACATTAAATGGGACAACAGTAAAGGACGAAGGACGTATATTACTAGCTATAAATATGCCCAAGTCCTTCGAGGATCTTTGAAGGCCTGTTGAATGCTACAAATGTAGGCAGTTGTTGCATGATGTGATGCTTAAATATGAAGATAAGAACAAGGATCCGGAAATCTAGTTCACAATTTCACTTCACCTTAGTTATTTTCAGGGGACATTCCTGATCAACAAAAGTTAAACCAGGAATCACAGCATAAAGGAACGACTATTAAACTCCAAAGGGAACGGGATGGGGTTTTGTTTTCTTCCTAAAAAATATATTCTGATCCCCAATTTAATGCAAAAAATATTGTGGCCAGGAGGTGAAAAAAATTATTCTGATTTCAGATTTTCCCCATAACTTATAGTGATAAATTTTGAAAAATAGTCTGATCGATAGCATTAAAAAACTAAAATAATCTCAATAACAAAACAATCATGATCCCCTCCCTATCTTTGAAGTTAAAAAGTTGCTCTCTTAATGAAATTGTTACAACTATATCTCTGCATAATCAGTATCCCGAATAAATCGATATTTGGATTTCATTTTTATAAAATGCAGTAAGACAGTATATTTAAATTTATCAAGAATAGATTACGTTTACTTTCGATTTTTAAACAAAATGAAATCAGGAAATGACAAGAGGATAACAAATTTAGAATGAATCCAAATTCATATACAGATTGGTGTTTAACAAAAAGGCGGGAAATTATCAATTTTTAAATTAAGTTGCTCAGTAAGAAATATATTTGTGTCTCTCGTTTACTTTTATACTAAATGATTTCGTATTTTACTTTTTAGTGTCTATTAAATTTTTAAGAATACGTTCCCGCATGCGTAGGACATGATAAAGAAAGCACCTGTTTGACTCGTGAAAATATTTTTAAACGTTTTAAAGTTTCATCTTTGTGATCGAAATTGTTGAAAGATTCTGATGAAAAAATATATAAAATGAGACGCAAATACAGGGGACCAGATGATATTATATAATTGGCACAAAGGACATGAAATATAGAAGTAAACTATTTTAGAATAAATAATTCAACATTTTATAATTACATCTTTAAAAATTACGAATTTATTTAATGGTTTATCGACACGTGCCACATTCAATATTGATTGCCGCCTGTGTAATCGATTGAAATTCATTATCATTCAACCAGGAACAGTTTATTACGCACGTATGTTATTTCAGCATGTTCTAGTTGTTTTGTTTTTTTTTTCATGTGTTTTGTATTTGGTTTATAAAATAAAATTATGGATAAGGTCAAACGAAAATTAAAAAAAAATACTCTATGTATCATGAAAAGCTTCACAAATTCAACAAAAGGTTTGACAAACTTTTGACTTTATACTTTTCTTAATAATGTTAATTTAAACTGCGAAGAAAAAAACTGAATCCATTTATCGGTAAAATACGGACAAACGAAGTTGTAAAAAATCCATGATCTTTAAAATTTATTAATACATATATTGATTCTAGTTTATAAATCAAAAGCGATCCCCCATAACAGCAGTATTTGTAATTCAAACTAGTTTGATGTCGCGCAAACCCTCCCCTAACCTGGGATAGTGGTGTAACAGTACAACCTAAGAACAAACTATAAAAATCTGTTGAAAAGGGCTCCACTCATCATGCATGCCTATTTGCAAAGATACACAAAGTTTTAACACTATGACCATATAATATAAAGCTGTCTTAGAAAATGATAATTACGTTGAGTAAACTTGAGCGGTCATACTTAGCCCTATTTAAACTAGAAGGTATTCAAACGTAACTCTACATAAAAGACTATGATATTTTGTAACAGTTGAAAAAAAAACTGAACTGAGCTCCATTTCATCTTAGACTGCCTTCTATATATTGACTGTCGAATTAACAAATTAGCAAAATATATAGTTCGTGCATGTCATATATAAGACGTTAGTTGCTGTATGACCCATAACTTTTAAATTATTTCCATATTCAATCTAAATATTTGAGAATTTATTTCAATTTTGATTCGAATGAGATATATTATATATGTGGAGCGGGATTTGCTTACCCTTCCGGAGCGCCTGAGAGTACCCTATATTTTGGTGGGGTTCGTGTTGCTTAGACTTTATTTTTCTATGTTGTGCTTTGTGTACTATTGTTTGTCTGTTTGTCTTTTTCTTTTTAGCCATGGCGTTGTCTGATTATAATAGTCCCAGATAAGATTCATTGAACACGAAGATTTGGAATTTGTACTTTATCGTGTCACGTGCCGGTTGGCACGCGCTGTTTTAAAAGTCATTTAACTTCAAAATCAAAATATCTATTGATACTAAATTTCATATTTTTGTTTATATGCTTATATCTTCTTTTATCCATGTTATTTGTGCTCCTAAAACACCGTTCAAGTGACCTTAGTGCAAAAACTTTGTTCTTAATGCTACACACTGCTATACGGAGTCGTTCTTTTTTTTAAAGATATTTAGTCAAACAAAATATTTTTTTGGTAAAAATAAGTTCCTGTAAAAAATGACGGTCTTTATAATTATTTCACTTGTCACATCTTAGCCGACACTTTGTTATTTACAACAAAAGATTATAAAGAACACCTGTGGTTGGTGTAGGTAAATTCAAGCTAATGCCACATTCAAGATGTTTTTTTTTTTTCTTCAAACGGTTCATTAAAAAAAGAGGGTCTGGATGGGGTTTACAGAATAGAGAATAATGTGTAAAAAGTGCCGAATAAATGCAAATAAATAATGAATACAGAAAAATCGAAAAAAATAATGAATAGAGAATTATGAAGTGCTAATATATATAGAATAAAGAAAAAGACTGAAAAAATAATAGAACACAGTGTTGAAGGACCCCTTACAGACCCTCATAAATTTGACACAAATTTCTTACATCTATTTCATTTTCACACCTTACAGTTTCTTGGTATATACACATGGTGTGGTTTGAAAATTTTAATCTGGTAATTGAGATTAATTATAAATAAAAATATTAAGACGTTAAAAAATATTTAAACCTTTTTCACGGACTTTTTCCCAACGTGTACAATTGGATGATATTTTCTAACATATTTGTGACTTTTATCCTACTAATATCAAATATGTGTGGCTTTACCCGCATCATAAATGTAAATAATTACTGGATAAGAACGATTTAATTTTAAATGGGGGAATAAATCTTACTAAATGAAATTTGAAATTAGATCGTACGATTTTTTTTTCACAAATAGGCTATCGCTATAAAGATAAAAGCTTTAAAAAAATAATTATTTCAGAATTCCACTCGTCCAAGAAATGTTTTACTGGACAAGAATGAGTTTTAATGGCGCAATATTTTTTTTAAAAATAAAATTTGCATATGTAAGCTGTCTATTAATAATTATGTTCAACTCAATCAGGAGAAATTTAGGCGGAAAAAAAGATTAAAGTCTATGCAAAAAACTAAGTTGCGAAGCCTACTTTGATATTCTATATAAAAAAATAGTGATTCTTTTTGTAGATTTAGAACTTTGAACACAAACATTTCTATTGAAACTTGTAGATGGCGAAATAATCAGAGAACATTTTATTTGTACTTTATGTAATTCCGGTGATATTGGCTACGAGTTTCATCATGTTTTTGAATGTTCGGCAATAGGCAAAAGTAGACAAACGCTGTTAAAACGGGGCTTTAATCTTTAAGGACGCCACATTTTTTCCGACTTTGTGAAGATTTCTCAATTGGCTTCAATTATTA
The DNA here is from genome assembly GCA_017311375.1 of Mytilus coruscus. Classification (NCBI taxonomy): domain Eukaryota; kingdom Metazoa; phylum Mollusca; class Bivalvia; order Mytilida; family Mytilidae; genus Mytilus; species Mytilus coruscus. The sequence continues at coordinate 115,260,376 of CM029595.1, forward strand.
CAAACAAAACGATAAGTTTATTTAACATTTTTGCAAAAACAATATATGTTTATTACTTTTCAAAGGAACCCTTTTTAATCAAGTTTACTTGTATGTATTAGATACAATACAAAGGTAACAAAGAAACAGGCCGGTAACAACCGTTGCCGGATAGTTTTCTGCACGAGTAGTCATGTCAAGGTCCGAGGCGCTGGCCGAGGACCTTGACCTGACTACAAGTGCAGACAAACTTTACGGCAGGTTGTTTCCGGCCTATTTTTGTTACCTTTGTTTTGTATCTGACTTGTACGACGTTTCAGGAAGGAAGTAGTACATTTTGCATTTAGAAGAGGTAGCAAAACTAAACATATTAGAAACTTCAATGGCCATATATCAGTTAATGTAAGTTACAGTTTAAACACATTTTTTTCACTTCCTTAAGCCGAGAATTTTTTTCTAAAAATTTCAAGAATTTAATAACTTTATAAAAAAGAACCATTTCAAGGAAAAGATGAATGTTGTTTACATTTGAGACTTTTAGAATGCAACTTCGCTAGTAAGTAATTCATAAAAAAACAGAGCTACCATTTGATTTTTTTTATCGTGGAAAACGGAAGGAAAACGGGGGGGGGGGTAATCCATTTAAAATAAACAGAACTGATATTAAGTGAATGAAATGTTATGAAAAACTGGATTTTGTCTTATTATTTGATATTTATATATAGGCATATATTTTGGATTTTTTTTTTAATAGTTCATACATATAGGTTTTTTTTTATATGTCTCTGATAGTGTTGATCAGGATTTAACACGTGTCACTATATGATCCAATCGCAGCTTACCCTTCAAAATTGATGACATTAGTTGAATGATTTTTCTTCACGATTTGCTGCATATTTGAACATGTATTACATGGACACTTTTTATTTATAGGATCAATCGTGCATTGGTGAGTTGATAGGGATTTTATCTTTTGATTAGATTTGATTTTTTTATATATATTTCCTGTCTTTTTTATTGAAATATAAACGTTGGTACCAGCATTTCATTACTTTCAGCATTGTCCAGAATACTATTCATGTCCATATGTTGAAGGGAAAAAAACACTTACGGACCGACCATTTAGCTTCAAAAGGGGGTATCTTCTTTTCTGAGTAAGAACATTATTTATTTTTTCAACGCTATCACCCAACTATTTTCATTTTTTTTTTCGAAATTAGACGATTATATACGGTATACGGAAAATCGGGAATCAGAACATAATTTTGTCATCTGCTTGACCACAATATATTTTTTCTCATAAAATTGGGTATCAAAATATTTTTTAGAAAAAAGACATACCCCCTTTTTTTAAGTTAAATGGTCAATCCCTTAGTGTACTGATATGAATAGTAATTTACTGGAATTGTTTGAAATATAGTTATTAATGCTAACGTAAATATTTTAATCAAAAAGACAGGAAATATGTCGGTGAAACAAAAAGTTCAAATCTAATTGAAATTTAAAGTGCCCATGAACTCTCTGATCATGCACGAGTGATTCCATTCATAAAAAGTGTCCGTGTAACAACTAAAAAGTGTCCGTGTATCATCTAAAAAGTGTCCGTGTAACACCCGTTAATGTACTGTTTTTCTATAGCTCTGCTGGGGGTAAAGTCGTACAAGTGTTTATTAACATCACTAATCACAGTGACACGTAGACAACTTATTTAGCAAAAGTTAATCGTGCATGACTAATAACACATGTACCGCTTAGAAGCAGGGGATCCAAAATAGGATCGGGAAAAGAACAAGCAAGTGAAATATCATAATTTCAAACATTTAAAGTGCCTTTGTTTGATTATCTACGGTTATCTACGGTTATATCGATAATCAGTACAAATTAGAGTACAAATCCGGACTTTGCTTACATCAGCTTCATCTGAACTTTGGTGGATAGTAATAGTGTAATAGTTGTCTCATTGTCAATCGAACCACATCTCCTTATTTTTATTCTGTCCAAAACCAGGAAATTTTAGCGGCAATAGGCACTTATTTAAAAAAAAACAACACCATAAATCATTTGCTTAAAGAGGCCGTTATAGCCTGTTAACTCATTTTCGTTTTTTGCGGGATGGGGGTGGGGTGGAGGGGGCATTCATCTACCGTTGAAAAAAGGGGTAGGTTGGGGCGGTAATAGCTTACCGTAAGGTTTTAATCATGGTTCAACTTTATTCTAGTGACTTTTATCCTTGCCAAAGATCAATCGTATTCCAAACGGACGTAATTTTTCAGCAAGGTTTACTGTCGAGCGGGAAAAGTCTAGAGAGGACAGTATTTCAGTATACTCAAGTCAACCCTTTGGGTTCAAATAAAAGGGGATAAGGGTAAATAATGATGACACAACAACCCAACGACACAGACAATCAAGAAATTTTGGGTCAACATGCAGTATTTTATAATAGAGAGATTCCTATACAAAATATCAAGCTAAAAACCGCCCCATGTATAAATAAAGTAAGGAGGTAATTAAATATTACCTATTATTAAAGATATCCCAACAGGCACAGAAATTTTTTGTGTGGACGAAAAGTTAAACCATCTCATTTTTTAATCTTAATCAGTGGAAATCAAAACTGGTACATGAAATCAAAAATCAGTACAAGAAAAATACTTCACTATATATATATTAACGGTAGAGTAGATGATGAATGTGGATGATGATGGCTTTATGTCAGCGGCAAGTTAAATGCATGCATGTTCTGAACGAGATTGACCCGGCCGGGGTTCGAACCACGACCTCCTGCACTAGAGGCAAAAACACTACCACGAGAAATCCGAAGCTGTCAGAAAAATAGAATATCATATCAAAAAACTAAAGTGCAATAAATAATCCAATCTCAAAGAACTCTCCCTTTTACTTAAGCCTGCAAAAAGTATTTAACCAATTGATATCAATGAAAACGTCAATTGAATATCGATGGTTGACTTCAGAGTAGATTTCATGCACGAACGTTTTCTGCACATTAGGTACTCTTGCAACATTATTTGAGGGATCCGTTTGTGGCCAGCTGTTGCAAGGCTAAATTTCTTTTTTTTTATCCAATATACCCTCATTTTCAGTGGCATTCCAAGTTTCATGTCCATCCTCACAGTCGACCTTTTATGTTTGCTATGAAGGGCCTACCTATTGTACTTATAATTAATGTGTTCTCGTTATGAACATATATGAACTATTTGCCACAAGACTTAAAACAAACAACATTTATCAAACAACTTCATAAATAATTCCCTGTAAACAGAATACGAAGGCAAGATATTGCACAATGCTAATATTTAAAAAGTAATATTTCCATGTATAACGTTACAGTACCCAAATTGCACCCATTTAGCAATAATAGCAGTGGAAATCTTACAAGTTTTCCTAGAGACTAAACAATTTGTAATTTTATGATTTGACATTATGTACGTCTTTCAATATACCTAAATATATTCAAATATACACAAAACGTTCACAGTATATATCAACAGATGAAGTATTTACTGGAAAAAATAAAATATATGTAAACGTCACCATGCGACGTCCACAAAAAGTCAACTTTTAAAAATGAACAATTAAAATATGTTACACTCGTCCATTTCTTAAAAAATTAATAGTAAGCATGGACTATTGTCAAGTTGCTTTAAATATTTGGAGAAGTAAAACAAAACATTAGTTTTTCTATTTTTACGGATGTGAATTTGAGCATGGATGCAATTTGGGTACTCCTCATTACAGAATAATGGATCATTTGGAGGTCGGTTCAAACCCATTTTTCTATGATTCAATATGGATTCAAAATTAAATTGGTGGAACTATGTAGTAAATAAGGATACATCTACAAAATAGACACAGAATGGTTACTTTTGTCTCGATCATAAATAAACGTAGGTGAAAAAAACTGTCCAAATAGGTGTAATTTGGGTACCCTCACGTTATGTTTCGATAATTATGGAAACTTTAACGGCCTTTTTTCAGTTATCTCTTTGAAAACCACTACACGGATGAACAGTAATATCTATTTCCTTTTTAAATTTTTTCTTTCGTTCTAAGATCTACTGTTCACGGTCTATTATATAAGATTATGCCATTGTATTATGTAACTAAGACATGTAAGAATAGATTTTCAAGGGGTGATTTCTTAGTTAAGACGTGTGAAGGAAATGACAGATGACTAAAATAAAAGTGTTTATTTTCATGTAATACATTGTATTTCAATTTAAGAACGATTGTCAATCTTGCCAAAATATCTCATCTATACCAGTTTTGAGCGAGCCACTCAAACCTACATTACTAGATTCTACATATATTACATCTAGGCATTTTTAATACGATTTTATTCATTGAAGCAAGGATGTTATATCTCATATAACCTCCTTGATTGAAGTTAACAGGCACAGTTTTGAATTAAGACAAACAAACAAAACAATATTTATTAATCAATTGGACTGGACAGAGAACATTTATTACTTTTTGCATTTGCTTGTCACGTAGTGCAGGCAAGGAACATAATCAAAACCAAACTGAACATTTATCTGAACATTCTCAAGGACCCTATGCATCTAGGTCTGTTTGATTAGAAGTTGTGTTACAATCTGTTTAAATTTTGAATTGTTGGAGGAGATTTACTTAACTGTTTTCGTATGGTATGGTCTTTAGAAGTTTTCAAGGTCGTCAATAACATGCATGAAATATTTGCCACTAAACGTTCAGCAAATATCAATGAAAAAAATCCATGTATGAAACGGAAATTACCGAAAATAGCCATTGGATATATTGCATTAACGACAACTTTATATGATATTGAAATGTCATTCATTTTGTTTAGTTATATAGATACAATGGATAAGCGTGGATTCTTGAAAAAGAAACCATGAGCCCGGAGGGCGAATGGTTTGTTTTTCATGAATCTACGCTTATCCATTGTATCTATAACTTAAACTATTGTGTTAATTTCTTTTCAAAATTAAAGCCTTTTCTTAATTAGAAGGTATTGTAAGTGAGTTTAAATAACCATGTTATCGTGTCCAACGATGCATTGATAAATCTCAGATCACAATTAATTGGTTAACAAAATACAAATATAACACTTCTACCTTTAAAGATCTTTATAGTTATATTTATATTTATTAGGCATCTGAATATTATCTGTTTTTACAAAATAAGACATATTCGAACTTATTTCTAATAAAATTGAGAATGGAAATGGGAATGTGTCAAAGAGACAACAACCCGACCAAAGAGCATATATAAAGTATATATAATAAGTATGTTATCGAAATTTCTAGCACTCTAGGCACATCACGATTTTCTCGCATAGGAATTTGCGAATAAACATTTGTAAAATTATATAGTAAAACAGATGAAATCATACTATATTTATACAACAAAAATTGACAAATAGAATGTAATCATTTTTGTTTCAAACATGTGAAATAGCCAATAATAATCAAAAAAATAAACGGTAAAACTCGCTATTATTACAAAAATATCCACTATAACATGCATTATTAGAAAAAAAACAGAATTGGGACAACAGAGATAATACAGGGATTCGAACCTAAACCGACGAATCCCTATCTTTTAACTCGTTGATTTTAGCATGCTAACCTCGCGGCTACCAACTTATACTATACAACTGCCCATTGTGTATATATAAAGGTACAACCCTGTGTGTCCGATGTTCATTTATATATATAAAATAGACATCAAAGTTATAACCCATTGATAGCCGAGAGGTTTCGTCGATGTGTTGATATCAGTCATTCATAACAGATTTCAAGGAAGGGTTCGATTCCCAGTGAAGGCATATACAAATTACAAAAATTAAAGGTAAGTTTTTAAATTAATTCCATTAGTGAACAGAAATCAGTAAATTAGCCAATTCAAACTTAATGAAATTAGACACACAAAGGAAACAATTGAATATAATTTGGTGAGTCCATTTCAGCGGCAGATTTAGGAAGCGTTGATTCTAGAAAAAGAATCCACGGAAAATGAATAGGCTGACGTCACCACAATGGTTTAAGTACGATTCACCAATTAGAATGAAAAAATAATGATTTAATAAAAGTAAATCATTTCGGAATCGCTGTGATGTATATGAGACTGCAATCCAACAATACAAGCTAAACAGTTTTTATCGTCTTAATATCTTTCCTATTGATTTGTGATGCTCCTTAGTCTGGACCACACAAATTATTTGCATTGACAATCATAACAGTATTGTAAACGTTTGTAAAATACCAACAAAACTGACAAAACCATCTTAGATGACAAAACGTATCCAAATTTTATCCTATGGGAGAAAAAAATAATCCTATAGGACAAAGTTTATCCTAAGGTAGAACAAAGTATCCTACAGGAAAAAAAATTATCCTAAGGGAGAAAATAAAATCCGGTAGGAGAAAATATATCCTATGGGAGAAAAAACATCCCACAGGACAAAATAAATCCCTTAGGAGGAAAAATAATCCTAAGGGACATTTGTTTCTGAGAAAAAGTCGTTCATGATAATCCTATAGGATAAAAAAAAATCCTACAGGATTTTAAATCCCGTAGGATATTAATTTTATCCCATAGGAGATAAATTTTCCTATAGGATAAATAAATCCGATAGGATTTAAATATCCCATAGGATGTCAAAAATATCCTACGGGATTATGACTTTATCCTATAGGATTTCTCAAAATCCTGGTAGGATTTTTAAAAATCCTATGGGAAAAAATAATATCCTACAGGATTTTGTCACTGTTTTTACTCCAGTTGTCGAACCAGGCGAGCCACACCAAATTTTTTTTGTATTGTGTTACCTATTCCCAGGGGTACATTATTGCCAAATTTGATGATTCTACCGTTAAAAAAAGTGTGGTTCCAATTTGCACTCATGAGAAGTGCAAATTAATCCAAGAACATGTTCATGGTAAGAAAATAATTAAACCTTTTTAGCGTACCTGTATTTCTTACTACTTTGAGGGCCGTTCAAATTTCTCAGTACTACAGGTAGTGTTTTGGTTTTTTTGTGAGTTGTATCTTTTTTTTTTTTAATTTTCTCGTCGAGATCCTTTCCCTTTTAATCGTTTTATTATTCTTTAATATCTTTAAGTGTCTTTTAATCTATGCAACCTAATTGCATCTATTGTAGATAACATTACCAACAGGAACAGAAATTAAGTTTACCATATCAACCTGGTCAATGTTGATCAATAGTGTATCTATTAAGCCATCTATATTTGACATTAACGAAGCAAAGGGACTGTGTGGAGTACCAAGTTTGGTTCAAGACACATCTGACGACTTTACACATAGAGACTCGGGGTCAGTTTCAGATGAGCGTAGTTTTGCTGATTCGTGGAGGTAAGTATTTTTAATAGAATTGACATGATATAACTGTGGAAAAAATGTCTCAAAAACTGACATTCCATTTTACTATGAATAAAGGGATTGGTGGGTATATGTCAAATAGGCAGCAACCGAATGGCAAAAATAACCAAACGACATCTAGATTGCAACATACGGTCTTCAACAGTTCACATGTGTCTATACACTAGTTAAATAATAACAATGATTATTTTAGTTATTTTTCTGTGTTTTTGTTAATGTTTGTTTTGCAATATATATTGTCATTTGTTGCTTTTTTATAGAAATGTTTTGACTGTAATACAATGACGACATTAGTAAATATTTTGTTTTATATTATTTTCAAATACTATTTTATCCGTAAACGTTTAACAAAACCATTTCTTTCTACCCTTTCAAATGGACTATTTATTGAAAATTTAATCATGCATGCACTTTATTAAAATATTTCAGGATAACTGCTATCCATACACCTGATGAGCAACTCTTTATAGAGGAACCTACATTTTTGTCGTTAGATGTTGGTATAGTTATTGATAATGTAAATAATACAAATGATAACGCAACAGATCGTTATTGTGTTTGTGAAAGTCAAGCTCCGCGTTACAATGGTGATTTAGATTTGTATAACACCGTGCAGTGTAATCTAACAGAGAGCACAGAAACCTGTTTTTCTGCAGTGCAAACTGGAGTGAATAACGACTTAATCGGTTCATTTGTTACATCTTGCATTTCAACAGGTTACAGAAGAAAGAAACGATCTGTAAATACAGGTCACAAAATCGTACGTCGTAGTACATCCGACACCGACGATGTCCTCGATGTTAAACCTTTAGAATACGACGATGATGTAAACAGTTCCAACAACTTTGTAAGTCATTTTATTAATAAGTTTGTCTACATGATTTAAGATTATCCTTATAAAACTAGATATTAATTTCACAAAATATAAACTAATAAACTCTCATTGTATACTTAAGGGCATACGATACAGTTTTGATCCCGTATTTACATTTTGATAAAAATTTCCATATAGACTATTTTTTACCTGATAAAAAATATACCTTCATGTGCTACTTTTTGAGTAAAATGAGGTCGAAATTTTGTATATTTGCTCAAAATTCGGATTTGTGGCCGTATTTTCCTTTCGAAAGAAAGACATAACTTTTTGTTTTAAAAGATAAACACAAATTGTTTTTGTTAAATAATTTGTAATTTCTGTATTTTATAAGTATCCTAAAATTCATACATTTTTATTCAGAAATAACTCATATTTATCAAATGTTCATGAATGTAGAAAAAACACCATTTTTGCTGTATATTTATCAAATTTAAAAATTGCACTATTTACGTTTTCATGAAAATTAGCACACATAATCTTCTCGCGTAATCAAACCAAATGGCATTTTAAAAAGAGGGGTCCATGAACTCGTTTTCAAGTCAAATAAGTTTGAATGATAAAAATCAGTCGAAAACTGAATCTTTTCCCGATAAGTCATAGTTTGACGTCGCGAAAATAACAATTTACGTTAGCAACGTCATTACCTCCCCTTTAACTGTATCGTATGCCCTAAACAATTATTTAGCCAACGTGACTTCGAATATTTCAAAACAAATAACTAAATCCGCTACAAACAGGACAACAAATCATATATTCAAACAATCAAAGATGTGTACCCTAAGACATGCGACTCTTGCATAAATATATACACACATCCGTCATAAGGTTATGACAGTGCAATTATTTGTTTACATTTTACCGGCAAGTTTTTTTACCCCAAGATGGTACTGAGAATATAATCTTGTACGGCTTGTGATTGGATGATACAGGATTGGAATTACTTTTAATTGAAAGCTTATCCAATTAGGTTTAAAAAATCCAGAGAATCAAATTTACATTTTACAAAGTATAGAAAATATATTCAATATCTGCAAGTCGGAGCCATTAACAATCTGCCTTTTTCATTTAGCGAAAAAAATAGACGATGTTTTTCAACTGCATTTTAAGTCAATTTTTGCCGCATGACCATATATATTTTTTGGATGTTTTGCAACACTGACATTTCTAGTAACAGGAACTGCTACCCATTTTTTCCTAGTTTGTGTAGTCTTCGAGAAATAAAATATGGAATACCACTGGTACCCTATGAAAAATGAATTTCGAATAATTGCGCTCTTGTAACCATGAAGATTTATTGAGACTTGGGTTTATTAATTCATTTTTGCATGTTGCTTCACCGAATTAAGGTATATTGGAAAAGTAAAATTGATAATAATAAAACATATGTCCACTGATTTTAATATCGTTAATTTTATTGATAGAACTATATGTCTTGCAAAATCATTGTAAACTAAGACTATAATCCATCATATAAATTCCTGTCCATACTATTGCACCAAATGAAAAGCAATAACTGCATTCTTAAATACCAGTTTTGTCTCTTAAAACTGTAAACAGACTTACATTCATTTGTAGGAGTGTTTTAAATATTTTTGTAGACATTCAAAACATTAAAATGGACGCAATGAACATGTCAAGAGTATTATATCTCTAATAATATTTTCTCAACAAAAATCATTTCAACTTGACTAGCCTACGGTTAATCTCGTTTACGGTTAACCTCATAATCAGTAGATGAACGGAATTATGCTTGGTAAAACGGGGCTGGTTTATAATGAATTAAACCGATAGTGCATTTTATTCGGAAATCAATGAGACTACGACAAAAATGTATTTATATGCATCATTGTAAGTATGTCCTTTTGATAGACATTATAAATGAAACTGTTTTGGAAACTATTGTTTTGCTACGAACAGCTAAAAGAGCTTCTTTTCCTGTTATACTATTGATATGTAAAAGAAACCTTTGTTTTATGCTTTTTTCGTATGCGAGTCAACTGAATATTTCTTTTAAACGTTTAATTAATCCGAATACCTATAAAAAAACATTATGTAGAAGGAAACTGCTTTGCATTAAACTGTTTTGTCGGCCTGACTCAACATATTATTATGGATCTTTGAATTTATCATTGAAGACACGAAGCTTCAGAAATGGTTGGACAGAAGAGAAGGCAAACCAAACATGCTATGAACTTATAAAAGACAAAATTCCAACAGATCTTCAAGAAAATGGGATTATTCTTTCAGAGGAAGAATACATTGAGTCCTGTGTTGAGGACATAAAGGTTATTTCTTTTTGTCAGTTCACTAATAAGTGCTTTCACCTTCATATTTTCACTTAACATTTCTTTCGTGTTGTTTAACTGCAACGAGTTACGAAGTGCTTCATTTCATTGACTTATACAAACTTTGATGCCTTTGTTCATGTTTTCTGCATCTTCATAAATACATAACGTTCACAGTATTTACCTATAGACCCTTTATCTATACAAAGTTATTTTATAAAACAGAAGTGAATTTAATAACTTAGTACGATGTCAATAATTAAAAAAAAAAAAAAAAAACTCTTCGTTTATAAAAGAAAGTATATGATCGTTATTACATGTAGTACATGACATTTTTCAATTTAAACCTAAAAAGCATTGTGAGGAATACGGACTTAATTAAATGTGTAAAAATATATTAATTAGAACGCCTTTATCATCAAATGAAGGGGAATAGTCACATGTATTATTATAAGTAAATTATTGTACTCAAGGAGTAAGGGTTTTGGTGTTCACATTTACAGCTTACAGCTGACACATCTTTTGCAAAAGACACGGTTAGTGCAATGCAAACGTATACGTTAATGGAAGTATTACGGAACGAGACTATGGCTATAGCAGAGAAAGACAATAGTACACAAACTGTACTGGAGTACATAACCAGCCTACTATGCCCAAACAACTGTAGCGGTAATGGAAACTGTTCACAAGGTATAAGCAAAATAAATCATTTTTAAATTGGACATCTATACTTTTCATATCATGCTAAGAGACTATTTAAAAAGAAATTATAAACCCTTCAAAATTGTTGCATGCATGATATAGTGAAAAAGGATCTAAATCCTTTAACAAAATAAAACATTGTTATGTGAAAAAAAATTACAAATCTGTAAGAAGATAAACGTTCATATTATATTACAAAGGCAGCTTTGTCGAAATAAAAAAATAGATAAGCACAAAACCTAAATTACTCGAACGGCACATGGGTAATTGTGTGAAGATGAGGAAGGAATCCGTAGAAGTTGGTTTTCGCTTTATTTAAATTGTTTTTGGATTAATGCAAACATATGATTTATAAATAGCATATATTACTGATACATATATGATAATTTCTTATCAGAAGGAATCTATCTCTTTATAAACATAATTAAAGATTATGTGATAAAATTATTGTAGGACATTAGTTAAACTAATATGTTCAATATGGTTCCATACGTGAACCATGTATTTTTTTTTTAATAAAAAAAGTGACAGTAATTGTGTGAAGATGAGGAGGGAATCCGTGGACGTTGGGTTTCGCTTTATTTTAATTGGATGCATATTAACCAAAACACATGTTCCTATTATACTTTAGTGCACATCGTTTCAACATTGATGAAATACAAATGATTGCAAAAGTGTTTAATGCAGATCTACTATGTTATACTTAAAAATAAATACTTTTAAAGGTCTTATACAATTGTAGACAAAAACCCCAGAAATTTGATTAGGGTTTAATTGCTAAAAATGTCTTGCAAAAAATTTAAACAAATTATATAATCAAAATATAAAATAAATGAGATTACGGGTATACGTCTTTCGACCAATAGAATTCTATGTTTACTTCAAAAGTCGAAAATAACATGACAACGCCATGGTTAAAAAAGAAAAAGACAATCAAATAACAGTACACAAAACACTACATAGAAAACCAAAGACTGAGCAACACGAACCCCTCCAAAAACTGGGGGTGATCTCAGGTGCTCCGGAAGGGTAAGCAGATCCTGCTCTACATGTGGCACCCGTCGTGTTGCTCATGTTAGTACAAACCCGATGATAAGTCTAATTCGGTAGGTCACATTCGGGAAAAAGGGGACGGGATTGTAGTTACGACAAGTGGAACATATTCATTGTCATCTGTGAAACAGATATTCTATAACCATGATAACGGTCAACCAACTCGTGATTGCGTCCGTAAAATTTACGGAGGGACGATTTCAACTTCACCACTTGGAACTCTTGGTTTAATAGCTTCCCTGTGAGCAGCAACCCTCTATCTAGGAAATCATGATAGGAAATACAAGCCCTGGAATATCGTATCAACTGGGAGATATATACTCCGTATGCTGGCGCTGCTGGAATGTTGCTACATAGAAATGGGAAGTTCACAATTGGGAAGCTGAAATCATCTCTTTTGTCGTAAAGTTTTGTTTTCAACCGACCATCCTTGTCAATTTCTAGATGTAAGTCAAGATATGAAGCAGACTTAACTGTATCTGTTGTATCCTTTATCCCAAGTTCGATGGGGGATAGATGCGTTCAACATAGTCACCAAATTGTGAATTATTTAGTGAGAGAACATCATCTATATAGCGGAAAGTGAGGTTAAAGGATACTGCTAACTTCTTTTCTTTCTTCCTAAGAAGTTCCTGTATAAAGTCAGCCTCATATGAATATAGGAAAAAGTCGGCAAGAAAAGGAGCACAGTTGTTTCCCATTGGAATACCGATTGTTTGTTGAAAAACACGTCCTCCAAACGTGACAAATATGTTGATAATCAAGAAATCAAGCATCTTGATAATATAATTGTACATAACAATAAAACGAAGGAAAGAAAAATTGGCAGCACCGAAAAACACATAAAACGAAGTAGTTTGACCTATAAATACATAACTATAAAACAACGGAAATAGTAACCATAAGATTATTGGCAAGTAAATAAAAGAAAATAAAGAAACAAGAATTGATGTAACTTATGCATCGAAAATTTGACATCCATAAATAATGTATCAAGAAGTTTCCATTGCGTTTGGATACATCAAAGTACCAACACACGACTGCCTGTCATGAATATATACTTCGAGGGCAACCAGTTATAAATTGTAACCCTAGTATATTTGAAAAGTTTTCACAGGACTTTCAAGCCAAGATCGCTACTTTATACCTGTGTCGTGGCCACTGAATATTTTTGTACATCTTGTTTTGATATGGTGAGACGTTCAATGACAAACCATTGATATTAAGCTACGTCTTTTGTAGTGAATTCAAAACTATAAGAATTACTTTGTAGGATTTTGTACATGTACAAAAGAATATGCAGGAGATGACTGCTCACAACAGATATATATTCCACCGGCTAACATCAGTTTACCGACAGCAGGACTATGTGGTACTCGTACCAGGGCGTGTCAAAGGACGAATATATACGGATATTTTCCGTCAAGAGATGTGTGGTGTAATAAAACACATTTTCAGGTAAAGGATGTATTCTAGGTTGACGATTTTGAGTTTCAACTGTTAATGTCAACGGATATACCATGCTATGATTACCAAACTAACATTTTTAAAATACCAAACGCGAGAATAGACAACCCTGGTATCGGGAAGTTATCGATAGGCAGTGTATCTGCATGCGGGTTTGTGAATTTTCTTTATAAGAACAACAATGTACATGACTTTATGTATGCCGTTATATTACTAAATAACAACACCCGTAAAACATAATTCTAGCAAATAAAATTTTTCGGTTTTTAGGGTTTCATTTTGGTAAAAATTTAAAAGATCTCAAGAATTCGAAGCTACGAGAACTGTTTCAACTAATATGATTGCCTATGAGAACAAACAAATAAATAATCTATTTTCTTAAGACCACTTGTGCAATAAGAGAGTTACTTTCTAAATACAGTAACACCGCATTAAAATACTGTAACAAGTTATTTATCAATTTTAATATCCTTTTAATCCATACCCGTGGTCAAAATACTAATATATTGTAAATCAGCTGATCGATTACGTCTTTATTTGTTTAGTTTGTTCCAATTCACTCACACGCGATATGAAATAATTATGAATAATAAACACGGACACATATAAACTACATGTTTAGCTGTATTTGGCAAAACCTTTCTGAATGTTGGGTCCTCAATAGTCTTCAATTTTGTACTTTATTTGGCCATTTTAAGTTTTGTTATTCGAGCGACACTGATGAGTCTTTTGTAGACGATACGCGAGTCTGGCCTGGTATTCCTGGTATCTATGATGAGTTTATTTATAACCACTAGGTGGTGGAGGATTTCTCCCGAGGTTATCACCAGCCCAGTAGTCAGCACTTCTGTGTTGACATGAAGTATCATTGATGTGGTCAAAATGTTAGATTAACAGTTTCAAAACGTTTGAATTTTTCGAAAACTAAGGATTCTCTTCCCCAGGAAAAGATTATCTTAGCTATATTAGGCAAATCCTCTATGAATGTTATTCCTCAATGGTCATCAATTTCGTACTTTATTTGACCTTTTGAATTTGTTTTATTCGAGCGTCATTGATGAGTCTTATGTAGACGGAACGAGTTCAGCGTTCAAAATTTTATTCTTTGCATCTATGATGAGTTTAATTTTTTTGTAGGAAATTCGATGGTTAAAGTCTGTTTCATTAATTTTGGCACGTCACTGTAAATCACAGTTACATATCAAAGCTCCCTCATGGACATCGCCATTTAGAAATTTAGAAATGATTACTTGACAACATTGATCTCCTTTTAAAGAATAGTTATTTCTTTTCTGACAGAAACACTCACAACTATTACTATTCGATATTTTTATGGTAAAATATTTGACATTGAAGACCAACATGAGTTAAACTCAATATTAATTCAAGCGCAAATCAAATAAATACGTGAATATTCACTGGTTACATAACATCGAAAAATATATTTATTCATATAAGGATTCATAAAGGTTTTTTCCCAGACAATTCAAATTTCTAGTAGCTGGTTTTAGAGTAAAAGTTACTAAAACATACTTTTTCAGGTGGCATATCGATGGAATTTCTAACTTTTTTGAAATTGTTAGCCTTGCATGCATGGAAGATAATAGAAAAACAGACCCTTGCGCACAACGGATATATCAAATACCTTCTAACTATTGTCAATATACTTCATGTACCATGCGTCAGATATGGACACATGCTCCATATATGTGTTATGCAACATCTCTTTTATAATGCAATATATTCGTTTAACCAAACTTATTCTAGTCTCATTTTATTTCTTTACAACTTTCAGGCAGAAAATTAGATCCCTCCTTCAGTTTATCAAAGCTTTTGTTTCGTTTGATATGGATTTCTAGACAAACCTCAAATTCAAACCTTTAAAAGCAATGTTATCCAAATACATGGAATTATGTATAAAAATAAAAAGATGTGGTATGATTGCCACTGAGACAACTCTCCACAAGAGACCAAATGACACAGAAATTTACAACTATAGGTCACTGTACGACCTTCAGCAATGAGTAAAACCTATACCGCATAGTCAGCTATAAAAGGCCCCGAAATGTATGTGGTATCTTGTATGTCTTTGTTTAAGTTAGTGATTATCCAGTAGGTAAATGTACTATGTTGTTCGTTGTTGTTAGTCTTTATTTGTATGCGTATTTTCTCTGAGGAGTCGGTTGGTGTTGGTTGTTGTGGTCTGTTGTACTGTCCAATATTTTTGGTTATTTCTGTTATCTCATTTATGCATTATATTACAAGCTATCACAACAAAACATAATGAAGTGTTTCTGAATAACTGAAATCGTCTTACGTCAACTTTTCCTGAGCTGAGTACCATACTTTCATTGAATTAAAGAACTAAAAAATTATCAATGTATGCATAAAAAAATCAAGATTAATGCCAAAACGCTGTATCCCTGGTGGTTACAACTATTTACCCTTTTAAAGAATTTTTCTAATTCGATATCAAAATAAAACACACAGCTACATTAAATTCTCTTTGATTTCAACAAATAAAAATACATATGCATATCATTTCACATTCCTTATGCAGTTTTTGTTGTTATGTTTATGTTCTTTTAGGGTTTTAAGCCAGCCTATATTTTATGAAATTATGCTTCCCAAATAATTGTTTTCGATCGTTTTTCCGGAACACTAAACTTGATATTTCTTTTTTTTTTCTCTCAGGTTAACGGCGATTCGAAAACATATGCAGATCCAGTCATGGTAAAAGCTGAATATAGGACTGCTTTCATGGTATCTGTTGCTCTAAGTGGAAATCGTAAGAAAAGGTCGACTTTAAACACTGGAATGGCTGAAGGATATGAATTAAGATTATCAAATGATGGAATTGAATTTAGTGACCCAGTCAGCATTATAATTTATGACGAGGAGTGTTATGACTGTAATGCCTCTTCGATATCATGTGTGATTGTTGTAAGTGATATACTACATTTAAAAAAGATTTACCTATGTTTTATAACTATATTACACACTTTATACAAAGTCCTCAGAAATGGTCCTGATTATTTTTAACAGTCATTTGTTCCATGTTTGACTAGAGTACCGCTTCTGGATTGTAAATATACTTAAGGTCCATTTATAATTTGTTGTAATGTTGTACTTATATTTGAGTGTCTGTTGTTTATACTGTACATATTTCTCCTTTGGTCAGTGGATGTGTGTTTTGTAATAATGAAAGTATATAACCTTTGAGTAAACATCCAGAAAAACAGTTACCTCCTTTCAAAAATCTATTAACCTGACATTAAAAACTTGTCTGAGAAAGTCTCTGTCCTTAATTCCAACTTGCCGAAATATGTGCCTAATGAACAATCCTCAAAGTCACACATAATGAGTTCCTAGTACATTTAATTCAAGCAATATTTCAATTATCCTGATTTTCTTCAGAACTCTCCATTTGAACTCATGATATGTAAAATTAAGCATTTAGTACTCATATAAACACTATAATCAACATAATTCAAAGTCCTGCTCTATCCCATTATAAATAAACTTCCGTGTAAATACATGTATTGTGTAGCAGTGCTAGCGGTATCCAAGTTTGAATGAAACATAAATGATAAATGGACTAACACTTTTATTATTTTATATTGATCACTTAATTTGGCCCTCGGGGAATCTATTCAGCTAAAATTGAAATTTTTGCTCCATGCCTAAACCAAGAGCCTATGGCTTGACATCACACCAATCCAATTAGAACGATTGTTCCAAATAAATGCGTGAGGCTATCAGGAAGCCAATGAGGCTATTAGAAAACCTGTGAGGCTATGTCTGAGGGAGCCTATGAGGCTATGAGGAAGCCTATAATGAGGCTATGATGAAGCTTAGTATGTGGCTATGAGGAAGTAGTGTTAATGTTGAATTAGTGTTGGAATGAATTTGTATGAAATTTGACAGTTTATCCCGAGAAATTATTGGGGGATGAGTGAAATTTTTGAAACAATCCGTGATAAAATTTCATAAATGTCCAGACATGATGGATTTGCTTCAAATGCTGAGGTTATTTAACTGATCCATGCCTAAACCAGCAGCCTATGTGCGTACTGAAAAGTAGCACAGTATAGACTCCTGGATTGACATCGCACCAGTCCAACATAGCTCCTAAAATTAAATTATTGCACTGTTGGTAACTAAGATCTACTGATATGAATTGGTGTTGGAAGGAATTTTTAAACAATTTGTATAACATATATATACATAATTATACAGAAAAAGTCAATAAAAATCTTATATAAACTGTGCCGAGATTGATTCCCTGTCATGGCAATATTAAAGGTGCAAGGTTGGGGTTGGTAGGTGGCAAGGTTTTGGCTAAGTCACTTTTTGAGCATAATTATTCTTTTAACTGCTTAATCTGCATTGAAAAAAACTGGACACTAAAGGCAGCATGTACTGGTTTTCAATATACAGCTTCTTAATGAGATATTCCTAAATGGGAGGAGCTAAACTACACTAAAGTTTATGTGCAAACAAACAAACAAAAGACAAAGGAACGCCAAATGCCACAAGTGGTCACTAATTAACAAGACATGTATATTTGTAATGGAACTGATGTAATTAAACCCCCTGCGAAGAACACCTGATAAACTTCACATGTAGCTGAACAAACTAAAGACAAAGGAACGCCAAATGCCACAAGTGGTCACTAATTAACAAGACATGTATATTTGTAATGGAACTGATGTAATTAAACCCCCTGCGAAGAACACCTGATAAACTTCACATGTAGCTGATTAAGATATGATAATAAATTTGTCTCTTCTCAATAGTAAAGAAAACAAAACATACTGGGAAAATCCTAAAATAATGACTACTAAGTGTAATGGAAATCAAACTATGTATAAACATAACTTATATAACATATAAGCAACTAATGATGTGTAACTGTTAGTCAGTATCATCTGATCATTTGGGACTTCTTTTTTTGGGGAATGTCACAGTCTTTGAATAAGGTACTTGGAGTTAGTTGCTCGTGTTGCTTTTTCTACGTTTCCTGCATCAACTCTTCATCTCCTTTGTGCAGATGGGGTTAGATTTTATATTGAATTTAGTTAAATATTGATAGTTTAGAATTAGGTACAGGTCAGTTTAACAACTTTATTTGACTATTCTGTTCCTTATAATATAATGCTTGGTTTCCAATGGGTGTTTTTTTATGTTGGTGTGAAGGGTTGTGATGTACTGACTCGTAACACAAAAGCTCTTATCAAATTTATATTAAGCGCAAAGCAAAGGAACAGCGAGATTTTGAACACATATTAAACGTTTACAGGAGTGATACAGATGTTAAAACCACAAATTATTTCTGACAAAGACAAGTAAAACACGAATGCTAAAAACGGATAACGAATTCCTGCGCAATTCTTCGCCAGTTGCTCTGCAATTACTTTTTCATAGGTTGCTGTAACTCTTAACTAACACGATTGAAAGCGTTGCTAAAATGTAGTTAACATAATGCAATTTAAAATAAATATTTCATAAATTATGATTCTTTTCAAACTACATTTATTTTGTAAGCTTATTATTATGCGTGTTGCTTTAAAAATTATACTACCAAAATCATATATGAAATACCACTTTATATTAAATTAATGCAAGGGGAATTATATTTCAACAATGATTATGATTTAGTAATATACTTTATAATATTCACTGTGTTCATATTACTGCATAATACTTGAATACTGATGCTCAAAGATGAAACAACCAATCACGAGTGAGGTTTCCTAGGTAGATATATCATGTAATAAACTCAATGAATATTACTTTGGTTTCAGCATTAATAAATTGTCTTTTCAGGCATTTCGCCCTTAATACTATTTCTGTTATTTTTTATTTTCATTTGTATAATTTGATTTCCGTTTTAGCTCAATTTTAATGCACCTGATGTTCTTCTGAATTGATCATGTTTAATAGAAATATAAAATATATTTCGACCAAAACATTAAAACACTGAAAAGTGAAATACTCTAATTTTAAAATTTTTGCATTGCATAACAATATATAAGGCATAATTACAAAGTATTTTTTTTAATACGGATTACCTTTCCCTCGGCATCAGTAATGTAAATTATTATTTACGTGTTAAGTGTTGTGTTTTGTCGGTTTAAGATTGTTTACTCAATTATTTAAAATAATCTGTATAAGCAGTTACTAATTATACTAAAATATCACCTGAAAAATCAACAACTTTATCACACATGTCTTATTTTCTTAATTCTTGACCAAACATTTCACCATTGTTCGACAGATTTGTGAATACATATAATTTTTTTAATGTAAAACTTACTATGCCTTTTGCAACTTTGTTATCCAGCGATTAAACAAGACATTACATGGAAACATCAAATGTTACTTTACGGCTTGTTTTATGATTACTTATAGGCTTCATGTCCAGATTTCACAACAACTGGTATGGATACTACAACGGATAGAGTATCGACTATTGAAGAAACAACAACACAAAGTACAACAACCATTAAAGAAACAACAACACAAAATACAACAACCATTGAAGAAACAACAACACAAGATACAACAACCATTGATGAAACAACAACACAAGATACAACAACCATTAAAGAAACAACAACACAAGATACAACAACCATTGAAGAAACAACAACCCAAGATACAACAACCATTGAAGTAACAACAACACAAGATACAACAACCATTAAAGAAACAACAACACAAGATACAACAACCATTGAAGAAACAACAACACAAAGAACAACAACAATTGCAGAAACAACATCACAAGATACAACAACCATTGCAGAAACAACAACACAAGATACAACAACCATTGAAGAAATAACAACACAAGATACAACAACCATAGAAGAAACATCACGCCAAAGTACAACAACAATTGAAGATACAACACCACAAGATACAACAACACAACAGTTGATAACTACTGATTTGATGACATCAACGAGACAATTAACAACAACCATCCAACAAACAACATCTGATTCATCGACAACTAAAAATCAGTTACCACTTACGTCTCATCAAGATTCTACCCCATATGAAACGACTGCTACAGACAAAATAACTACACCTAAAGATAAAACTCAGGAAGGTAGGATGGTGATGTTTATATCCTCATAGTTTCTTTTCTTTGGAATATAGTTATCTCATTGGCAGTCATATCACATCTCCTTTTTATATAAAATTAGAATTCAAAGAAAACCTTCGGTAAGGATTAAACAAGAACTATTTGTACAGTCACTCAATTAACTACCTCCGAAGTACAGCAACGACCAAGACAACTTACTGCAGAACAGGTTCAATTTATATGTTATTGTACATCATTTGGAAAGATGAGTAACTAATACCTAAAAATCAGTATCTAAATGTAGTCGCTCCTAATGCTTTACGACCCCAAGGATTGACTGTCAGGCAGTAAGACATAATGCTAAAGAGGTAGTTATGTTGGACTTTGCGATATGCCTTAATGCGTAGCCCAGTCCGGTCAGAAAGATGACGTTCAATTCTATGACTCTCTGTATGTTAAAGAATCCTTACATTAGTTGAGGGGTCAGTATATGGCATGTTACAAGGAATTAATTTTGCCTCTATCCAACATAACACTTTTCAAGTGATCGTCTTAATATTCTACCCGTTAACACGGTTGGTCCACTTTGCAGAACCATTTATCGTAACATTTAGTAAATTCAATCAACCAATCTAATTATAGAGGCAGTCATAGTCTGGCAAACAATTATTTTTTCTGTTAAGATACAACTGAGTCTAGTTTTTCTGTTAAGATACAATTGAGTCTAGTTTTTCTGTTAAGATACAACTGAGTCTAGTTTTTCTGTTAAGATACAATTGAGTCTAGTTTTCTGTTAAGATACAATTGAGTCTAGTTTTTCTGTTAAGATACAACTGAGTCTAGTTTTTCTGTTAAGATACAATTGAGTCTAGTTTTTCTGTTAAGATACAATTGAGTCTAGTTATTCTGTTAAGATACAATTGAGTCTAGTTATTCTGTTAAGATACAATTGAGTCTAGTTTTTCTGTTAAGATACAATTGAGTCTAGTTATTCTGTTAAGATACAATTGAGTCTAGTTATTCTGTTAAGATACAATTGAGTCTAGTTTTTCTGTTAAGATACAATTGAGTCTAGTTTTTCTGTTAAGATACAATTGAGTCTAGTTTTTCTGTTAAGATACAATTGAGTCTAGTTTTTCTGTTAAGATACAATTGAGTCTAGTTTTTCTGTTAAGATACAATTGAGTCTAGTTTTTCTGTTAAGATACAATTGTGTCTAGTTTTTCGGCTTTTGTTTAAGTTCATGTTGTCCAATCTTAAGTTTTCTTTGTAGTGTTTTTATTGATTTGTTCATCTTTTTCATCATTTTTCGTTTTTTGGCAAAGCGTTGTCATTTTTCTTAGACTTATGAGTTTTGTATGTTCACTTGGTATCCTATTCCTCTTTTTTTCAAAGAAAAAAGGTAGCCATTTTTCTTTTTACCTGTGTTATAAAAGTTTCCATGTAATCGTTATTTCAATTCAGAATATTTCATAATGGTTTCTGCGTGATAAATTCACTATTGTTAAAAGAAAAATAGATAAATGCAAACTGAACAGAAAGAAAAACGACAATATGTAAACAGATTTCTTGAAAGGGACGCTAGATATATTCCAAATTTGACATAAAAACAGCGTTAAGAAATAAACATTTGAAATATCTTCTAAAGCATGCATTTTCAGGATTCAAATATTATGAGTTATCACATGTTTAGCAGAAAAGGGAGGAATGTAATCGATATCGTACTCGAATTTTCTTTTTGTGGTACATTTTTATCAATAAGGTGATTATCGCCTAATTCTCTTCAAGTTCGTAATTTTTGGCCTTTTTAAATATTTTGATTCGAGCTTCACTGATGAGTCTTTTGTACACGATACGCGCGTCTGGCGTACAAAATTTGTATGCCTGTTATCTATGACGAGTTTATTCACAACTAAAGGGTCGATGCCACTGCTGGTGAAGGTTTTCTCCCCAAGGGTATCACACGCCTAGTATTCAGCACTTCTGTGTTGACATGAATTATCAATTAGTGGTCATAATTATAACTTAATTGTTTACAAAACTTTGACATTTTCGAAATACTATGGATTTCTACCCCACGAATAAATTACCTTAGCTGTATTTGGAAAAACCTTTCTGAATTTTGGGTCCTCATTGCTCTTCAAATTCGTAATTTATTTGGCCTTTTAAACTTTTTTGATTTGAGTCTTTTGTTGAAGAAACGCGCCTCTGGCACACAAAAATTTAAGCCTAGTATCTATGATGAGTTTAATCCTGTAGTTCCACTTTGATACGACAAAATAAGGTATTTTACTTTACATTTAAACAATACCATTCGTATGGAGAACGTTTTGTTGTTGGGCACTAGTAGATCCGTGATTGCGTACTTCTTTAGCATTTTCGTATAATCTACCACTTTTTTTAGCTCCTAAATATGAAACTATTATTGGTTTCTTTCAAACAAGGCAAAAACACCAAACTTTCATATATTTGTTATTGCAAAAATTCAAACATAGCAGTATTAAAAACAAATCACAAAATAGAAATAAAATTGAAATTTAAGTTTTAGAGAACAATGATTTCCTATGTTTCTTTGTTTATATGCACGCATTTTTAAACCGCGTGATTAAATACCAACTGCTCGAATCATTATTCTTATATTACACAGTTTAAAGGACAGATAAAAGAATAGTTGCGTTATACAAAATTATATTTACATCATCATGTTATGGTATTAGTTGAAATTGCTCAAAAAGCAGCAAGCATGAAATTTTAGAAAAAGATAAATAAGTTATGCCTCTTTCCACCCACATCTGCAATTATCAGAATAAGATATGTTGTTTGTTTTGACTTTGCTAATTCAAGTGACTGTACACACTTTAAACACTTAAGGCAAATCCAAATATTTGGATTACTTCTTATTAAACAGTTTTTTAATACAAAAAAAAATGAAATGGGAGAAACAAATGTCTTTTGTTTTAAGTCACGAAAAAAACTTACTTTGCTTAGAACCACACTGATCCTATCAACAAATATAACGAAGAAAATATCATCAAATTGCGCTACATTTTGATCGACAACATATTTGTCAAATTTGGTAAACTGGTATTTCAACAAGCAGTCGGTATTCAAATGGCTACTTATTTTGCACAACTACTTACCGAATTCTTTTTAAATTTCTTTGAGGCAGGTTTCATTCAAAACCTTCTCAAAAACAAGTTTGAAAAAGCATCTTGTCATATTTTTTAGGTTCTCGTTCATGTATATTGATGATGTCCTTGCACTCAAATACTCACATTTCAACTAGTGCTTGCATTTCGTATATGAAAGTTAACTTGAAATGCAGGATACAACATACACCAAAAGGCCTGCTTCATATCTATAGATGGACAATTTCATACTAGGATCTATGACAAACGTTACAATTTCAGTTTCCGTATAAAATTTCAAATTTCCGTAGTGACATAACCTCTGCCCCATCATACCTTTTTAGTTACAAAGACTTCATTAACAGGAGTGTCCTTCTGACGCAAAAATGTTCTAGCAGGGTAATGAGGAAGATCGAATGAAATGGACACCGCATAAGTTTTATATACGGTCACCATCACGAATTGGTTGACCGTTAAGATAAGTATGTGTCTCGACTTTCAAGGGACATCGTTTTGTGATATTAAGATATCAAAATAGTTGTTTGTTCTGAAAATTGTTAGATTGCGTCCAATCATATGTCGAGGCATTTCACTGAGTCGGGATTCGTTTGGTTGGTGATGAAAGCATTGTAATAGACGCTTATCCTGTCGATACGTCCATTTTCGCTCGTTTCTTATAAAGCTCCGATTCGATACCTTCAGTTTTTGAATCTTGATTTGTATGTTCAAAATGAATTAACGTGATTTAAACATTGGCAAACTACTGTTACCTCTTATTTTGCATACGTGCAGTTGATTTTATAACTGAAGAACTTGGATATAATCTATATCAAATACCTAATATTCACATGCTTTCGTTTATTTTTCGGTTTTAGATGCCGATAAGCTGATTTCTTACATTGGACCTATTATTATTGGAGGATCGGTGTTATTGTTTATTGTGATTTTTTGTGCCATCCTCTTGATAAAGTCAATTTTCAAAACATCTAAACCAAGGTAAGAATAGTTATGTTGTAATTTTCTTGCTTAGGAATCAATGTATTCGTCCCTTATCCTTACCAAACCAAATAAGGGCTTATACTGCATGTGTTCTTCTTAACGATAGTCCCAATGCGAGAGTTGTTGTAATATTCAAATCTTAGGTAATGATTTTACCCTCTGCAATTAAAGTGAAAACTAATAATTCTTCATCATGGTTCGTAGTAAAGAACCATTATTTAGATGTATACACAGACTGTAAAACCAACAAAATGCATTATTAACATTTTGTATCAAATTGATTTGGGAGGTCTCCGATGTCAACTCATGAATCGTAAAAAATATGTATTTTTCGGTGTGCTTAATTTACTGTTACCTTGAATTTTAATAGTACTGTTCAACTTTTGAAAATTGATGTAAAATTAAAAATAAATATAAGGTGAATTTTCTAAAGTATTCAGACTTGGTATGGTTTATCAAAATGAATCAAACCAACATTTTTAGTTAGAAAAACTTTTTTAAATTTGCCTTTATATAAATAGATATTGAGTTATTCGACTGACAATGGCCTAAAATAGGTTAAACAGTTAAATGCAATGTGGCCTGATAGAGTTCCATATCTTGAATAAAAAAAGCTTGGTATTATTTGACCAACATGCAGACAAATGTAAAAAAAAAAAAAAAAAAAGGTCGTTTAGATCAGAATCAAGAATTTATTGGGAATACATGTACTTAGTTTTTTACGATCTATCTTTTGATATAACGGATGTCAGTAACATGTGAATCGTTCAATATTTCCCGTCTTGACTCTCAATGTGGCTGTTATTTAAAAAATTGTATTTGAATAAACAATTGCATGTATCTAATACAGAATTTGAATTTGTAGACATGTCTGTTTGTAAACAAAAACCGACCTTTTGAACCTAACTTGTCTTATTTCGATTACGTACACTTCATGTTAGACATTCAGACTCCGGGAAAACTCCAGTAATTATATTTAATTTAATTTTTTGGTACTAATTGATACTATATTTGCTTGTAGGGGCCAGAGCTTCACTCAATTCGACTCCTGGAATATTTACACAGGCGGAACATCAGGAGGGTCGATTAACAAAGAAGTAAATTCCCGACCGGATTTCAGAAATGTTCCACGAATCAATACAAAGCCATCTGTATCAAGTATGACTTCAAATACAGATGGTTAACGGAATTTCTTTAAAGACTACTGTCAACAATAATATACGTTTAACAACAATTGTTTATTTACATATTTATATTTGTTAGTCAAACATACAACATATATGACAGTCTTGTTTTCAGCAGTACCCACAGCTTATGATATCATTGTTAAAAAAAGATAACACTATCTCTATCACTTGGCGTCAGTCAGCTTTTCGCATTCTTCTAGAAGTGGTAATGAACGGCGGAATGTGAATTCTTTGGACGTTTTTGAAAAACAACTCAAGACTCACTTATTTCGAATAGCTTTTAATGATTTCTTGTAGATTTTATTTTAATATACTTGTGAAGCGCTTAGAGTAATTGTTGTTATTATATAATGCGCTCCATAAATATTGTATGTATTATCATTGTTATGAAAAAAACACATTTTTCTGCACTTCTATCAAATCTCCATGCAGATAATAGTGTGATATTAAGTGCCAATCTGCCTAAGAATCAGGTAGTGGTGAAAACATGACAAACAAAACTCCACTCAGTTTGACATTAATTTATGTCAAAAATGTATAATGGTGCACGAAGATAACATTCGTTTCCTTTTCCTGTTCTGGTAATTCAAGATATAATTTGGTTGAAATGCACTAGAAATTAAGAATTAAGGGGAGCTAACTCCGTAATTTGCTATCATTCTAACAAAAAGTTAACTAGAAGTTTCTAGAATTACCAGACATACAGAAACAAAAGACCTACCATTTCTAACTCATGATGAAAGTAACTTCAAAATAAGATGGTTTGGTCGGTGGGTTTTTTTTGGCCATGTTTTGATTTTTTCCAAAATTACCTGATTCTTACAAAGACTGGCACTTTAAAATTATATACATGCTTAATGCGTTTTTTATATAGATTATACCGTTGGTTTTTCTGTTTGAATGGTTTTACACTAGTCATTGTTAGACCCCTTTAAAGCTTGCTGTTCGGTGTGAGCCAAGGCTCCGTGTTGAAGGCTGTACTTTGACCTATAATGGTTTACTTTTACAAATTGTGACTTGGACGGAGAGTTGTCTCATTGGCACTCATACCACATCTTCTTATATCTATATAATGAGTTGTTACTTACCCCTGTGATATTAGTTTGGTTGACATACAAATGGCCTCATACGGCTGTGGGGTATCTATTTTATTGTAAGGGAAAGGTTAATAAATGTAACGTTGTTTTTCTGCTAATTTGTTAGTCGTTCTGGAAGATATTTTGCCGATGATAAATATTTATTAAATTCTCAAACATTTACAAATGACTTAAGAACTGTGTTCAGGTTGACTTAATTTGATCTTAGTTAAGTCCTTTAATAACTTAAGTTACATATTTTTTTCCCAATATGATGCCTACCCTCTTGGTTGCATCTTTGTAAGTAGTTCTTTAATCAATACTTTCAAATTCCTTTACGGGGGGCAAATTAGTTAACATACATGATTTGCATCTGCTAACCGGAAATCTTCAATAAAATAGGAGAACCTCTGTCTGATTATTTCCGGGTGGATTCCAAAAAAAAATATGTTTACTTGCATATCTGGATATCTGGTGCTCACATGTTTTCAAATAGCATATCAAATAAATGTCTAAAAATTTTTACGACTTAAGAATTTAGTTTCAGGATTACTATTGTTATAATGGCTCATTTGAAGACCAGTTGTGTAAGGGGTAAATCTGCCTATCTCTGTCTGTTGGTTTGGTTCCAAAAGGATATTACACATATAAACACGGTGGTATCAAAATGTTCACGAACCAAATGGCGTATTTTATAGACGTTTTTTGGATTTGCTCAACTGCTCTAGAACCCGTTCTTTTCAAATATAACGTGAACAGTAATCAATAATATAAACGGGTATTTGGTGAGTCATCTAGGTTCCATCGGGACTCTAATGAAAAATATCAAGTGAAATTAATATTTATGATAGTTGGTCAAACGTTTGTCTTATAACATTTTCAGTTAACAATATTTATTGTAATATATACATATACATATTTTATCTGAAGAATAAAAGAAATGATCATTATAAAGGTATTTATTACTTCAACAAAAGGAGCACAAATCAGTGTTACTTTTACAGTATGTACCTTGAAAGGTAACTTTATCTATTTTAATGGAGATCACGTGATCAGTATATTACAATAATGAATAAATTTTGCAGTCAACTTCTAGAGATTTATAAAAATAGGTCCAGTGAAAGTAATTTAATCACATTGAACAGCGTGATATTTACAGGTATTATTTTGTATGCAGAAATATGAATGAAACTAAATTTTCAACAAAATTATTTAAGTCACGGCAATGCATGTGTCATATGTCTGTATGTTCCAAAAATAGTAAGCTTTGTGCGAGAGCAAAATACTGAAATCTAGTTATTTCGGAAAATAAACACATCTATACTTTATTTGCAATGAAGTATCTTTATTGTAATACTGTATTTCTTGTAATGATAAAGATGATACCTCTAGTGAAAAGTAAAAAGTACTGAAGTACTGAACATCGGATGACCGCAAGTTCTTGTAGATGATCACAAGCACTTGTCTCAGAAAAAAAATATACATCTCTATACCTGAAAGTGAGGTTAAAGTACAGATATATTTATTTTTCTGAGACAAGTTCGTGCGTGGATGATAAATAAATGACAGGGAATTCAACCTCATCGTAATAACTATTATATTGTAGTGATACAAATCAGTATACTCTGGTTTGTTCAAGGATTTGTATACAAATCCTTGGTTTGTTGTTATATATTATATTAGTATTTATATATTACAGTTACATGTATTTTTAATTTGCATCCATTTGTATATCATTCTATTCTGCTATATTAATAATAGTGCAGTGCAAGTGCATGGTGGACACTCTTCTGTAATAATTCGATACTAATAGATTAGATTTGAGTAGGCATTCCAATTTTTCCGCAAACGTTCAGTGTCCCATGCAGAGTTATCGGTCCTTGAGAGAGAGCAAGGACCGATAATTCTGCATGGGAGATTGCAAACGTTCTTGAGATATTCTTCCGCATGCGTTAAAACACTGTTTCTGTACATGTGCATAGATATTAAAGATTTTTTGCTTATATATATATTTCTAACGACAAAACATTTTCATATTATTAATTTATGTTCTAAACAAATATTTTCAAGAGAATCCATTGAAAAAACGAATTTATAACAAGCGATAAGGAATATTATTTTGCACTCGATAATGTCCGCGTATTTATCATGTTTATAGATCGGTTACAATCCCAATACGAAAGTTACGTAATGGAAATCTAGGCAACAGCAATACACCAGAATGCCCTCACGGTCATCCGATGTAAAAAAGGAATTTGGAGTGTCAATAAATATTTATAAAAAATTGTTGCACTTATCTAAAGGAATATAAAACGAATCTGACGAATGTCGATAACGAGTCTGGCAAATACAAATGAAAGTTTTTTTATCGTCAAGTATTAACACCATTTCAAAAGATAACTGTGAAATAATCGTTACAAATTACATTACAGCATTACAAACAATGTGTTAAACTTTACAACAATACAATAAAATTACGTCATACAAAAAGTAACTGACTACTAAGTTTCAATGTAATAATTTGTAAATTTCTAGCCTTACACATGTAATTTTGCCGGTTAGTGATTTTTTAACTTTTAATAGGCCATAAATCATTGGTTGGCATTCAATTAAATGCATAGACGAAGTTTCAAAAGATAGACGCTATATTAAATAAAAGACAATGGATTTGTTTAGTTAAAATATGATTTATCATATAATCCAACATATCAATCATGTTATTTTAAATAAATATTTAAAGAGAAATTTAATTAATTTGTTTAAGCCAACCAATAGATTACATTGAAATAATCTGTCGTTTTGTATTTTTGTATTCAAATATGCGTTTAATTACTAGCGTTAGCATTATCGATCATGATTAACCTGACAATATATTTCAATTGCTGTTATGTCAATAACCCAATTAAGGGGTAACTCGGATCTGTCTATCCTTGTTAAATGAAATCGTAGTACGCAAATGACTGAATGTTGTTGTCTTAATGCGAAATGCACCACATTTAGCAGTTTTCGGATTTTTATGAAACGTATTGAATATAGAAAAAAGATATATGTACCATCTGAAGTCCTAGTTATGGACTTATTGTAGAATTTATACTTCTAGAGATACAATAACTTAAAATTCGCTAAACAGATTTATAAATGCAAAGAACTTACTTACAAACTAAGAAAGCGGGAAAAAAAACTTGTTTTCACTTACCATTTCACGACAACGTGTCCTCAGATTATACCCGATGCCTCGAGTAAGGAGAGTGTCAGGCTCTCACACGTTATAGAACTCTTCAACAATCTTTGATGGATCCGTAGTGGCCTATTACAAGGCAAATTCACTGCCCATATCCAACATAGTACCATCTTTCCTCAATGACAGTCTGTATTTACGCCGTTTATCCCGGTTGACACACTTTGCAATAATTTTCATTGTATTCATTTTCAATTGGTTCTCGTCTTAAATCTGTAACAACAATAAATCAATTATTTACGTTCAGAGAATTTCCGGTAAGGAAATGGTGACCCTAAGAGATTCTACGATTTAAAGTCAAATGATGAAATCTAAGATACAGTAAATAGTAAAAAACTTCTGACAATACTTTAAATTGGATTGGAACAAATAAATAAATGCGATTTCTAATGCTATAAAATATTTCCTATCCTATCCAATGTAACCTTGTTGTTGCAGCAACATATTAACAAAGTAAACAGATAACAAACACAAACAAATACAAAGCTGGCTCGACCAGCATATATTCTTCAAACCCTACATTGCCGGATTGTCCCTATCATACCAAACAATATCGTTGATAAAGGTATAGTAATAACTGTAATAAATACTATCTACAGAGACCTTATATACAGAAAAACCTTTCGGAGCACCCCTTAAAATTGAACTCATCTCATTTGTCGAAAAATTTAGTTCAAAACCGACACTCATTGTAATTTCTATATGTAAGGCAGACTTAATAACTGTTTCAGTGGTATCACTGGTTTCAAGTACATTTTGATAGTTCAGTCAAGATGGTCACCAAACTTAGTATATTCAGTAAAGAGCATCTATATAACGTAAAGTGAAGTTAAAGAGTAATGCCAGCTTCTTTCCTTTTTTTCTTGGGAAACTCCTGTATGAAGTCTGCCTCATAAGTATGAAGGAAAAAGTCGGAAAGCAGAGAACCACAACCTCATAACAAAGCATATTTCACGTTTAGAAACAAGTATTCAAAACGTAACAAACATGTTGTAACTGTTACCTTTACCATTTACTTCAAAATTAAAAGACATTGTCGCTTTGCTTTTATCTATTACTGTCTGTATAAGTTTTATTACAACCCAATCAGCGTATCTCAAGTTATCACTAAGAAACACTGAATTGTGTATCATATTTTTTTAAGTTCCATTCTTTACCTTGAACTTAATCTAAAAATCGATAAGATTCTTTCCCTTTCCTATATCTTCAATCAAGTTTTATTTGTAAGCGACAACGGAAACTCAAGTTATCATCCGAAAACCATTTTTCAGCAGCAAAAATCTATTTTTAGTAACAGCAACCTAGAACTTTAACATATTGGCCCCAAAATCAATGGTTTCTTTTCCTCTTCTAGATTTTCCACTGGTATAAGTGTCGTGTTATGCTAAGGGAGCTACCATTTGATTTTTATTGGGCTAGGATGAAATTTGAAAAAAATAGGCAGGATGAGCAACTTGGCAAAAAAAAAAGACAGGATGACAATTTATGTAAAAAAAAAAAGTCAGAATAAACGAGTAAAAAAAAAAGGCAGGACCGAATAGAGTGAAAAATAAAAAGGCAGGACAGAGATTACGACTAAAAAAGGCAGGACAAATTTTTTCATCCTAGCCCCCCATAAAATCAAATGGTAGCTCCCTAAGCAACAGAGTATCAGATTTCATCCGAAGAGTATTTGTTTCGCACGGACAGACGAACAGATAAAGTGACGTATAATTAGGGAGCAAAACAAATCTGAAGAAAGAATGAAAAGAAGCTACTGAACATGAACAAATATACGAATTACCCGGATACCCAGCGAAGAAGCAGCAAATACATACATGTATTTGCAAGTATTCGGTTTAACCCAACAGGGAATCGAACCCACGAACTTGTTGTTAAAAAGTGTGTAGCACCTTAATGAGAGTGGATATTTTAATTAATCAATTTTAGTGAATGATTTATAATTTTTAACTTTTCAACAAAACGTAAATTGTATCATTTAAAAAAATAAAGAAAACATCATCTTTCAACAGATTATATGTTCAATATCTGCAAAAGCCTTATTGTGTTACACTGTTCTATAAATTGTACTCCTTTATTTAAATAATTCAAGAACGTTCTGATTATCATTGCCTTCCTAACTCTTGGAACCCTGTTACATCTACTTCAACCTTCAAGCCAATGAGGTTCTTTTGTCTAGCTGAAGTCGTTTAAAAAAACTACATTTGAATATCATCAAATATGATGGCAATTTGCATTTATTGTGTATTCCCTTGTCTCATGAACGGGTTGAGAATTGGAAAAAAATATCTGACCAGAGTTCGTCATTGATGCATTTTGTTACATAGTATCTAGAGTTTTCACTGTCTATTGAAATTATCATAATTTTTAATATGTATAAATAAGAATTGAAAAATTAACCAAAAGGGAAATTTTATTCATCTTGACTTTTATTCTACGGGGAGATGACCATGTTTGTCCACTTCTAGGAATTTTAAAAAAATGCGAAAAAGAAAAAATAACTGGGAGAAGCTGGGACTGTGGTACTTCAATTTTAAACTATATATGTAAGAAGTGGTTTCTTTGAAGCCGTTTCTCCTATAGTGCGAGAGGTCGTGAGTTCGAAATCAAAAACTTGAAAATCAATTTTATGTTGCTTCTCCGCTAAGTTCGCTAATTTAGGAGTAAGAGACAAGACTGGACGCGTCGGAGTCGGAATAATTTGTCTGGTTTAGGGTAACATGTCTTCATGTAGAATGTAAAATTGTGAACTAACACGATAAAAATCAGCTCGGCGTGTCGGTCTAGGTAAAGCAGGCTACATATTCACATCAAATCAGCATCTTTCCGTCATGATATACATGTAATATATGCCACTGGAGTCAAATACCATCCAAACATCAAGCAGAAAATGCTGGATCTTTGACCAAAATCAAATCATAAAATTTTTCTGTTACTAGTTTCTTAAAGAGCCACAAAGTGTTAAGAAAATGCAAACACTAAACACCGAAAAAAACAGAGCGAATCACAGTCGGTCTAAAAAGAGAATGCTAAAATTGTTTTTAAGATGACATTATTCATAATTCTTCATTGCAATAGTAGAAAAGAAATTCCATCCTTATCTAACATTGTTAAGAGCATCTTACTGTATTTCTACTCTTTAGTTCCGGCCCCTTTGTGTCATATCTATGAATAATAGATGTGGGAAAAACAGGGTGTTGCCATGGATATACAACAAAGAAACTATATTTCGCCATATTAACTTGAAACTGTCATCCTAGAAATCAATGCGTTTAGAAACCGATCGTCTACTTTTGCCTTTTCTTTTTTCTTTTTTCTTTTTTTTTGGGGGATATTTTCGTTTTATATAACTGTTTGATTCTTACTTTCTGTTATTTTATCAATAAGTTTATGTTTGATCAGGATGACCTAAGCATCCATATTTCTTATAAGCTACCGAGATGTCTACACATATAGCCAAACTTTCGAACCAAATCTTTGTATATATTTATGAGGATGTGGATGGGGTTTACAGAATAGGGAATAATGGGCAAAATGTACAGAATGAAAGTCAAAAATTAAGAAACAGAGAAAAAAGGAAAAATAATAAAGAATATAGAATAATAGGTGCTAAAATATAAAGAATAGAGAAAAAGTGGCAAAATAATTAAAGAATAGAGAAAAATGGCAAAATAATTAAAGAATAGCGAAAAATGGCATAAATAAATGAAGCCCCCTCAGTCTAGACCCTTATTTATGAAAGAATTTAGTAAAGGTTTTTTAAAAGGTATCCCGCCCATAATTAGCAAATAAATAACAAGCAAAATAATTTACATTTTTATCAAGGATTGTAAGTAGGGGGTCCAAGAGTTCTTACTATGAAATAAAAATCCGCAAAATATTTGAAGTTAACAACAGAGCTGGGTTACAGTGCCCCCTTTTTTGTCCTCAAATGCCAAATTAGGGAATTAAATAGTATGTAATTTTAAGAAACCTATATAGTATAATTTACTAATCTATCTTTCAAAAGGAACCTTACAATTAACCTTGTCAATTTAAACAAAAAAAATTAAATTGCATTTTTGCTATTTTATTTTTAGAAATATGTTATTGTTACTAATAATAGAAAATGGAGAAAAGTCTAAAATTTGTCAATCTTATATCTTCACCACTTCAAAAATAAATATTTTAGCGGAGCATTCAAAATTGACACTTAAATTAACTTGACATATTGTTCCATCCTGAAAAAAAATGTTAGAAACTTTTACCGTACCGATTTCGAGAAATTTTTATTTATAATGTCAAGGTCAATCCATGATAGTTACTAAATGGGGACGTGATATCACAGTTCTGATGTTTTTTGGTAAAGTGCATGTAAATCTTTAACAGAATTTTGTCCTGTGACTTTTTGTCCTGTGACTTTCTGTCCATTTACCTTCTGATTACATATATATCATTTACACGGAAGTCAGTTGGCCAATGTGTACATGATGTATATGACAATGTTGTCCAATATTAGTTTTAAAATATTTAGATTTGTAAATGTAAATTACCTGCTCAAAGTTTTACACTGAAGCTTGGCATCCCCTTGGCCTTTGGTTTACTAGGGTCTCTATGTTGGGAACCATAAGGTACTCGGTTCAATTCCATACAAGAGATACACTGAACATATAAATACAGAACTTTAAATTGTCTAAAAGAACGGTCCATTCAACAAATCGTCTCCCAGAGGACCAAGGCAAGTGCGTGATGTGTTGACTTTCCTACTATCAACTAATCTTCCTATGCCGGGGCAACAAATTTCACAACCAGTTGCATCCAAACTGCACACATGATTTCCACATAGCGAAAAGATGGAGAGACGTCAATCGGCGTACTTTGTTTGGTAAAACGCCCTCGTCTGTCTCGGTAGCCGATCGAGTCGTCCATATTTGTTTACCATAACTTCTATTTCCGGATTGACACAATTTTGACAATTTTTAGAAATAATGAGCGTTTACTCTATTGTTAATGAAAATATACTTTAAGTAAGCCTTTCTGATATTTTAGGAATCATTTTAAAAATAATAGTTATACTTTCGCTTACTAGGCGTAAAATACCGAGGTGTTGAGAAAATTGAGACCTCGGTAAACTCCGGAAAATTTTCCGGAAATCGTTATTATGGGTCGGATACCTTAAGTAATGTGTTCGTCCTGAACATGCATGAAATATTTGCCACTGAACTTTAAGCAAGCAACAATCATTTAAGTAATTTGTAGTAGTTAAATCCAGTTCATGTTAGTTCTTTTGCTTGCTGCATTTTTACCTCGTTTATACTCGTTAAATGATCAATGTAAGAACTGTATACAGTTGCAAGAAGGACAGAAGAATTTACTGGTCTGTTTGTTTTAATGTAGACACAGAAAATCAGAACGACGTCTACATCATATGTCGTCGTTGCGCATGACACCTCATAAAAGATTATGACGTTACGTGTAACAAATTAGCTACCAGACAGGGAACTTTTGATGAAATAACGTTCCACAAAAATTTGTTTAACAATACAATATGTGCGTAATTTTACTTGTTAGCCTTGTTACTGTGATCCTGTACCAGCCAGCTGTTGAACTTTTGTAAGTATATTTGAAATTTACATCATATTTTCCTTCACATATCTGAACACAAAAAAAACTCATGATTTATTTGCTAAAAAGTTGTACAACAAAAACAAAGGATTTCAAAGATTAATTCTCAGGCTACAACATATTGTGTTTAAAACAGATATTCTGCATTGGCTGTATGGGTTAAGATAGAAAAACTGACGGACAACAAAATATATGACGTTTCCTCTTATTTTCTTCTTGTTATTCAAGTTTCAAGTGAAATGATTTTTTCCATTGGTACCAAATGTATTATGTAAATAAAAGTAGATGTAAAAAGACTTGGAAAATGGTGGTGTGTTACTTCGCTTGTTTAGTATAATAAAAGTCGGAGATGATTATTATAAATTTTGTGTTGTATATGAAGTTTAGAGCAAGAATTATTGACTTTCAATTTTGTTTGATACCGTTATAAAAAAAAATCTATATGAAGGTTCACACCAAAAATCGTACTTGGCTTAAGCTAACTTCGACATATCAATCATATGAAGTTCCAACCACATCTAAGCTCTTTTAAGCTTAACTCATTTTATCTTCTTTCAGCAATGAACCAGAATTTGCGTTTAATCAAAATGATCTGGAGTTTATTGATTTTGAGGTAAGCTTTCCTACTCGGGCGATTCCGGTTGTCCTACAGTTATGGCGTTTTAAAGGAAAAGTGCTTCGAACGTAACAAAATGCTGATTTGCATTAACTTGTCTTACTAAAACACGCTCGTCTTTAAAAGGAATTTTCATAATATTTGAATAAGGGTTTTAGTATACGTCGAGTTGAAATTTGAGGTTATGTATTAACTTCAGATAAAAAAAAATAATATTGATTTAAGTTCGTTATCGAGTTTGATTTAAAAAAAAAACTTTGAGTAACGGTTCGAGTTCGAATCAAGGTCTGATATTTAGTTAAACTTTAATATTTCGCAATAAGGAGACACGTATCGTTCTCAATAAAATATGTTCAAAGTTGTTTTATATCAGCCTAAAGAAAACTTGAACATACTGCTGTATACATTATGTTTTACTGAAAAAATTCAGATAAAACCAACGGACATAATTTCAAAACGATTACTTATTTTGCAGGGTTATTCTCTATCTTATATGCTGTTTCGAAATTTCCCATGGAAACATTTTATAGTTGTCGCTTTGATCGCCGCTTGTGTATGTCTTCTGATATTATGGAAGAGAAGCAAGGGTAAATATAGTAATGATGTTTAGTATGGTCAGGCTTCTTTTTTATTAATCCCGACCTTCATTTTTTCCATTTAGGACATCGCTAAATACGACTTATTATGAGCTGTTTTCCTCTCCAAGAGCAACACGACGTGTTTCACTAGTAGAACACGTTTTGTCTGTCTTTTTTCGATTGATGGTTTTGATTGTCCCTTTGGTGTGTTCCTTTGTTTTGATTGCTCCTTTGGTGTGTTCCTTTTTTTATTATTGTTCCTTTGATGTGTTCCTTTTGTTTTGATTGTCTATTTGGTGTGTTCCTTTTGTTTTGTTCCTTTTGTTTTAAAGGTTCCCCTTTGGTGTATTCCTTTTGTTTTGATTGTCCCCCTTTGGAGTGTTCCGTTTGTTTTGATTGTCCCTTTGGTGAGTTCTTTTTTTGCTCAAAAACTGCATTTCGTATCGTTGACGCAATGAATACCTAGAAACACACTGGAGTAGATAAGGAGATAGATTTGTCCGCTTTTAGAATCAATTGAAAGCTGTCTAATATCAGACATACTCTCGGTAATATCAACTGTCTAATATAAGATATACCCTCGGTAAGTTGTAAGTTAACCGATCTAAACATGTAACTTGGAACTGCACACTTTACATTATTGTTTTTTTCATTGTAGAATACAGAGTAATAATCTTTGATGAATCACAGAAAGATCCCTGGGAAGATCTTTTGGCCTATTCATTTCCCAAACAAAAATCTGTGGTAAGTTTATGGATAACTTTGCCAATGTAACAAAATATACACTGCCTCGCCAATTCAGCAAAACAAAAACAT
The DNA here is from genome assembly GCA_017311375.1 of Mytilus coruscus. Classification (NCBI taxonomy): domain Eukaryota; kingdom Metazoa; phylum Mollusca; class Bivalvia; order Mytilida; family Mytilidae; genus Mytilus; species Mytilus coruscus. The sequence continues at coordinate 115,298,478 of CM029595.1, forward strand.
ACATTCGTTTTCACCAAACGATCGGAAAATGAAGAAATAGACAAACTTAGAACAAGTCTGTCTTTTAAACGTGTTGTGAGGGTGCAAGCTAATGGTCATTGTTGAAGGTCTCACTGTGAATTGAAATAAAGAACAACAATAAATGCACTGTTTCTTTGCTTTGCTTTTTTTGTCTAGTGCATGTAAGAAGTTTTTTTTTTTTTTTGTATTGTGAATTTATAATTTCTATCCATTGTGTCCAGTGAGAACAATTTTAACTCTATATATTACCATTAACACTAAACATTAAACTTAACACTAGACATTACAATTAACACTAGACATTGTATTTACACTTAACACTAATAATTTACACTTAAAACTAGACATTACACTTTATACCATACATTTATACTTTAAAACTAGGAATCTGATGTTCAGTAGTTGTCGTTTGTTGATGTGGTTCATAAGTGTTTCTCGTTTCTCGTTTTTTATATAGATTAGACCGTTGGTTTTCCCGATTGAATGGTTTTACACTAGTAATTTTTTGGGGCCCTTTATAGCTTACTGTTCGATGAGCCAAGGCTCCATGTTAAAGACCGTACTTTGACCTATAATGGTTTACTTTTATAAATTTTGACTTGGATGGAGAGTTGTCTCATTGGCACTCATACCACATCTTCTTATATCTATATACACTTAACACTAGACATTACACTTAACACTAAACATTGCAGTCACAATTAACACTAAGTCATTGTATTTACACTTAACACTAAACATTTACACTTAAAACTAGACATTACACTTTTCACTAGACATTTATACTTTAAAACTAGACATATACACTTAACACAAGAAATTACACTTAACACTAGACATTGCAGTTACAATTAACACTAGTCATTGCATTCACAATTAACACTAGACATTACACTTAACACTAGGCATTTACGCTCAACACTATATATTTACACTTAACAGTAGACATTACACTTAACACTAGACAGGTCACTTAACACTAGACATTGCATTTACACTTAAAACTATACATTATACTTTACACTAGACATTTACACTTAACACTACACATTACACTTAACACTAGACATTGAAGTTACAATTTACTAGACATTGCATTTACACTTAACACTTAACACTCGACATTGCATTTACACTTAACAATTAACACTCGACATTGCATTTACACTTAACACTTAACACTCGACATTGCATTTACACTTAAAACTAGAAATTTACAATTATAACTTTACATTAAATATTTACATTTAATACTTAACACTAGACATTGCAATTAACACTATATATTGCACGTTTAATTATTGTATTTTATCGCATCATTTTCTTTCTGAATTTTAATGGATGTTTTATTTCTTCTTTTACCTTTTCAGAGCTATGAGGAAGGATGGCAGATGGCTACCTTCCCTTACTTATTTTGTTCATCTTGATTAGTTTTGTAAATTAATTTAAGTTATTTCACTTCCTTCATAGTGTTTTATTTCTTATGAAAAAAGAAGATTTGTGGTAGGCGTCAAACACTGAGGAGTAGATATATATAAAATAAGGATATATATGGTATGATTGCCAAAGAGACAGCTATCCAACAGAGTCCAAATGGAGGCCCAAATGAAGCGGATATAACAGCTACAGTACAGCCTCCAACAATGAATAAAACCCATACCGTACAGCCAGCTATAAAAGGCCCCGACATGACAAAATGTAAAACCTTCCAAACGAAAACAAAAGGCCTGATTTTTAACACAACTATAAACGAAAAACAAATATAAAAGACAGCCACACATAAAATGTGGCGGTGTAAAAATGGTTGTGAGTACTCAACCCTTCCCTTACCTGGGATAGTGGTGTAACAGTATGACAAACGACAAACTGTACAAATCAGTTGGAAATGCCTGGACTCATCAGATCGGCACGTAGCACAAAAACAACTAACATAAGGTAGCACTCCACAGTTAGGTCTGTGGTTTCGCATTTTGGCTCCGGTAATTTTATTTAAATATGAAAGTTTGTGTGAAACAAAACAAAATTCATTTTTGGATAGCTGAAGATCAATATAGTCTTCATAGTGGGTTAATATGAACATCAAGATTGTGTTATGTATGTATTTAATAATTAAGGGCTGTTTTCTGTATGACACTCCGTAATTTCATATCCATACCAGATATTAATCCAGAAATTATTCTTACCACCCTTTCTTTGTGATTAAGTTTTACGTAAAAATGAGGCTTCAGCACCCAATTTTTATTTGATTTTTTTGTTTGGGGGGGGATTGTTTAGACGGGGCCGGTTCTTTCTCGTTTTGTATAACTGTTTGATTCTTTCTTTCTATTATTCTTTTATAAGTTCAACTTTGATCGGGAAGTCCTTGATAGCATCTATATTTCCAATAAGCTACACCGAGGTGTCTTCACATACAGCCATACTTCCAAACTTCCGAACCCAATCTTTGTATTTATGAGGGTTTACAGAATAGAGAATAATGGACAAAAGGTACAGGATAAAGGGCAAAATAATATGGAATAGACAAAAATAGACAAAAAAAATAAAGAATATAGAATAAGGGGGTGCTAAAATATGAATAGTAGAGAAAAATGGGCAAAATCATTAAAGAATAGAGAAAATGACATAAAAAATACAGAATACAGAAATGAAGTCCCCCCTCCCCCATTTCCAGACCCTCATTTTGAACGAATTTAGTAAAGGTTTTAAGTAATGTGTTCATCCTGAACATGCATGAAATATTTGCCAATGAACGTTAAGCAAGCAAAATCATTTAAACTGAAACTTATGAATGAAACTGTTGATTATAATCTCTTACTTGTCAAGAGAATAGCTTGCACATTAGTTTTTTTTTTCCTGCATGGTAGAATGGGAATAAATGACTTATGAAGAACTGGACATATATCATACCATTTGTTTACTGTTTCACATTGTGTCATACTGTGGCCTCTCTAGCTTATTGTACAGTGTGATTTTTGCTCATTGTTGAAGACTTGTAATTGTTCATACCCCTGTCCTTTGCTAGTGTGGATGATAGTTGTCTCATTGGAAGTTAGACAACATCTTCTTGGTTTTATATTGAGATTTATTTCATAATGTTGCGAATTTTAGCCAATATTTGGACATATTTTTGTCGATAGCTCTATGATGGTCTTTATATATCTTTTTGTTATTTTTCCGTTATTCCACTCGGGTTATTTAATTGCTGTTTCATTGAAATTTAACCCGCATGTCCTTTCATTCTTTTTTATTGACATACAAAGGTTAAGTTGGCAATTCTTCTTACGGCATTACTTTTTAAAAATCCTCTCATCAAAAACTACAATAATACCTGCTTTTTACCCCACTTCAGTCAACTGAAAATCATACTTTTTTTTTAACCATGGACTCCTCATTTTTTAATATGCTTGAACATTAACTTTCATACCGGTTAACCGGTCGAAAGATTATCCGAGTAACCTGTTAGGTAAAAATGTTCAATTTGACTACACTATTTTTTATAAAATTTAATGATTTTAAGAGCCTTGCAAACACTGCTGATGAATTGACCATGTTTGATAGGACTTGGGAGTGGTTATTGTTGGCATTGGACATAGATCAAAGTTAGCAATCTGGGCACTTTAGAGCATGTATTTCATATATTCATTCTGTGACAAATTGATTAACTCGATACTTCCCTTGACACTAATATATTTGTATCTATATATGGAAGTATTTGTATTACCATAGACAACGTTTGACTAGTAACTATTTCATTTGATTGAAAACGTGTCACAACATCAATAAATATTATTTTAGTTTTCCCTGTTTCTACTGCATGGTTTCAACGAAAGTTACCGATGTAAATTATCACTAATGATTTGATAGTTAATGTGACATTTATTGAAACTTCTGTAACAAATGTGACCAGTCTGATCCTTCGTAATCCATTCTAATCACATCCAATTCAAATCTATAAGATAAATTATCATTATAAAGACTTTAATATTCACACCATCTCACACCATCTACAAACATAATTGTTTGTTTTTTGTTATTTACATGCGAGTTTAAAGGAAAATAATTTGTAAACTGTCTCGCTTGATATTTTGTCTGAAGCTTGTAAGTTGTTTGAAAAAAACATTCCTGTGAAATATTACTAGAGAGGAGACCTCACACCTATTAAACTTACAAAATTCTCGTAACTAACAAAACTACCAGTTCCCTACTATAAAACATGTATACAATACTTATACCTGAATTTGCATCAGTTTCTAAATCTTTTTTTAGAATTACTGTTGAACAGTGCAAGAAGCTTATGGCCATGTTAACAAAAATAGAGGTTAGACATCGTAAATTAAAGCCAACATTAGTTTACCGATGTTCAAACCTCATAATCCATTCAGAAGATAGAAAAATAAAGACAATTATAAACCTAGGAATCGGATAGACTCTAAAAGAAGTGAGGCCGGGACCACCGCCTGGATGACAGGCATCTGCTGCAGTATATGCTTCACCAGCCATGCACATTAAAAAAGTCAACATATAATTTTCTCTATAATAACTTTGTAGCCGTGAAAAGTCCTTGATACCCTGCACTTACTTGGTAATTAATGTAGGGTCAGCTGTAGATACTAGTAGACGCAAACTGAATAATCAAATAATATGTGATAGGTTTTAAGCCAAATCCGGAAGCCATGGTCCGACACTAATAATACATGGACTGTCAAATTTTACAAAATAAATATATAATGTTTACAAAGTTCCGTCAATTTAAAATACCACAAAGCGAAATTAGTTACTGCATTATGGGGGCTTGTCCGGAATAAACACAAACCGTCAGTACAATAAATAATCGAGAACGACATTTTGAATGTAAATACCCGAAAGTAAAATTCCCATGCACGCATTGTAGGTATAGATATTATTTGAATATAGGAATTTTAACTATAATCTCCAGTAATTTGTACAAGAACCATCAATCAATAAAGGGATTTTCTGTTTGAGTTCTGGAAAACCGTCGAGTTTTTACAAAAACTATAAAAAGTGAAAGTCACGATGTACTGACAAAAGTTTCTGTTGTCCTAATCACGAATTGTCCAATTGGTATAAAAGTTGTTTCCAAAATTACTGACTGTAAGGATCTAAGTGGATTTGAAAGTGTATGGTAGAAATAGCCATACTCAGGTCTGATATTCAATCTTTCAATAGAAGCTAATGTGTTCAAACTACAAAAATGATTCTCATATTATACTTATTCATTTTCATGTAATATCTCAGTAAATCTTCATCTACACATAGTTCGATGATTCTGAAAAGTGCTTTTATAACCGTTAATAGGAACTCTTTATCAAATATTGCTGAAGAGCTTAATATGTTAATAGTGGTATTAACTGTAAACACTCTTTGAAGGTCTTTGATAAGCTTCATTCAATGTAAGGTCAACTTTCCGTTATTTACAATAATTATTTCACTACTACGAAGTAATCTAATACAATTACTGTCTTTTGATGAGGTAAATATGCGGTTTTATTGACGGCCGAAGTGAATATCAGATTTTCAAAAGTCAATTAAACCACATATTTACAAAAGACAGTAATTGTTTTATTCCATATTCCGAGAGAAAACATTGTATTTAATGACAAATATTTACCCAAACCAATTGTACATCAAACATTTTACTATAACGTTACATGTGAAAAGCGCGTGACGTTTAGCGCGGTGAATAACACTTTCTCCAGGTGAATATGCTTTTCTTATTTAAAATCCAATTCATATAGAGAAACCTATTAAAATAATACTAGTATGGAATAATATACAATTACTTCTTTTGATGAGGTAAATATGCGGTTTTATTGACTTTTGAAAACTGATATTCACTGAGGCCGACGGTGAATTAAACCACATATTTACCGAAACAAGACAGTAATTGTTTTATTCCATATTCCGAGAGAAAACATTGTATTTAATGACAAATATTTACCCAAACCAATTGTACATCAAACATTTTACCATAACGTTACATGTAAAAGCGCGTGACGTCTAGCGCGGTGAATAACACTTTTCTCCAGGTGAATATGCTTTTTTATTTAAAATCCAATTCATATAGAGAAACCTACTAAAATAATACTTATATGGAATAATATATATTATACACACATTTGAATATTTGATTGAATGTCTTTCTATAAGTACTGTTGTAAATGTATATTTTGTAGTGATTACGATTGCTTTTTAGTAATAAAATACACATCCAATACAATATTGGACATGCAAAGAAGTGATTGAAGCTATTAGTCTTTGCTCGATGTTATGTATATCAATTGTGTGCAATGGGGATAAGGTAGCCCTGATTCATGGATACATGTTAGGTAGTTGTAATTTGTTTGAGTATAGTTGTATAGAATTTAGGTTAATAAATTTTGAAAACTTTTGTTTACCATGTGAAAGAGATAGATATGGGGGGTATTGGCCCTGAATATCAATCATAGAATTGATGGAAACAGTTATCATTAATCATCAATATTAAGATATTACGTTGCATATTAATTATCTCATACATAACATCTTAAAACAGCATAATCTCTTTATTAACCATTCCGCATTTCAATTTCCTTACGACAACAAAAATGTGTTAGTAATGGTTTCCTTTAAATTACCTTGTACTTCTAGATAAATAAAAAAAGCTATAATCAAATCTGTATAATATGCTTTGTACAGAAGTAATATCACATGCATTAAACTTCCAGGAAATATAAAGAAATCGAAAGTCCGAAATCACCTGCAATAATTGGTTGACATAATGGAACGATTTAAAAATGACCGTTATTTGGGATTTGCAGTTTCAATTGCAGAATGGCAGATTGAAATACATTTTTTGGCACTTCAAACGACTTATTTAAATGTCAATTTAGACAAAATTCAAAATATTTATATATTCAACACATACATATTAAGTAATGCTAGTTTTGAATTTGAGTACAGACATCCGACTAGGGTTTAAACAACACCCTCGTTTATATATAGATTTATGTGAAAATCCCTACCCATTCATATATTTCAAAGGAAAATCACAACCCATTTATATATATTTCCCACCTATCATTACATCTTATTGCGTGAACCCCTGAGGGTTCACGCATATAAATTAGTTAGAAATATAGTCTATGGAGGAATATTCGGAAGCTAAATTATTGCTCATTCGGAACACCTACTCATCTTATCTGTATTAGCTTCCTGTAATTAAGTCAGAGCACCTCCATACGGGGTATCTAAGATATTTAAAACATGACAATAAAGAATTTTCACAAATCGCTAATTCACTTATCTGATATATGATAATAAAAAATCTTTAGATCCTTTTCAAACATGTATATATATTTGTAAAGCTACATTTTATGCATTGCAAGGGATTTACTGACTTGAGCAAAGTTGACAGTTGTACCCTTTGATAAGCAAGTGAAAGATAAATGGTCAAGATTTAATTATAACGACCTATACATATGGTATCAAACATCTGTGTCTAGATATTCACAGAGAGATATTTTAAAATAGTGCTGTGGCTTCTACATAATGAGTTATAGTGGGCTTTGGGATTTGATTTGTAACAATAAAATCATTTATGTATACTTGTCATTTTGACAAATCAGATAAAAAAAAATCTGTTTCAAATGAAAATAAAACAAGTAAAATATTAAAAGACTATTCGTTAATATACATTTTTTACAACTTTTATTGTTTTCTTTTACAGTATTCTCTATCAATTAAGTTATCTTGTAAGCTAATTAAATGTTTATTTAATTCATTGATGTCACTATTATTTCTTATATTATTCACACACTATAAATTAATACTCTTAAATTTATGTGTGTTTTGGATGTGCACTAGTGATTGGTAAATGTTGATACGTTTCTGTGTTTTTAATATACGTGACTTAACATCAAGAATTCCATTATTATGGAATCGATCACCTTTGTACACTTCGGTATCTAAAAAGAGAGTGGTAAAAAAAGGGGGGGGGGTCTGAACACGGAAACACGTGAAATAACAAATCGCAAAAACGTTGCACGGAAAAAAAACACTCTGGAAAATCGAAGCCAAGGAATAAAATCGTAAATATTTAGGAAAAAAGTACCAAAAGTTATTACTCAGCCGTTCTCGGAGATCATGCAGTCATTATAAATTGACATAGCGACCCTGCATGTGGTCACTTTTTAGCGTCCTCTAGATGCATACGATTTATCATAGTAATACAATACGCTTTTAATGAATATCGTGGGACCAGTTAATTAGTTTATAATTTAAAACACTATCTGGGCTGACTTTGAATTAGTCCCGGTTTACTTTTTAATCAAATGCGGGACAAGCACGAGAAAATAAGAGTACCGACACGAAACACGGAAAATAATTAAGGGAAAACACGAAGCACGCACGTCGAACCAAACACGAGAAAACGAGAAATAAAACGTCGAAACACGAAATCACGTGAATTAAAAAGGCCGAAAACGTTGCACGAAAATAATCCTTTACCACCCTCTAAATAGATCATACTAGATGTCGACACCTCATATTAGAACCATAGATGTATAAGGTTTATACATCTATGTTAGAACTAAAGTAGATGGTCAATTTCGTTTGCTTGGTTAAAGAAATCTTCAACTTGCTCTAATTTGCCTGTGAAGACCATAAAACCGTCATCCCTGTTGACAGTGTAATTTGATGTTTTCTCTCCATTGGAACTTTTCTAAGATTTTAATGAATAGGACAGACAGATGCAGATCTGTGCATGTTGGTGAAAATATACCACCCATGGGCGCTCCTATAATACGTTTGTATGACAGTCCATTAAACTCAAATTCATTGTTTCTAAGAATTAATTTAACAAATGCAGTTTAATCCATTTTGTTGAGAATCTTTAAAGTATATTCTCCTGTGTGTCAATAAGTAAGTATCTCTCGCGGAGAGTTGCATTTATTGATGATTGGTCGGTAACGAACATTAATGTGTCCTGCTAGCTACCCAGTTCGCAATGCCTCATTACTTATTTCTAGATTAATTTTATGAATTTTTGGAAGAAGGTACATCTGTCCCCATGTTTTGAATCATTATATTCTTTAATTATACGTCTGGAAATTTATTATTTTTTCCTCATTGATATATTACCTTCTCTCACTGTGAAATTGTAATGATTTACACCCACATTGAAATATATATGATATTCAAAAATATTTAGGGGACGCATACTAGCGGCACGTCTGTGTATACCTTTATATAGGAAGAGACAAAGAGATTTTGGTTTTCTTTGGAGGGGGTGTTTTTATATTCAAACTCTAAAGGAGGAGCCAAATTGGTTTACATCAGTCCGTCCTACCGTCTGTAAGTTCTTTTTTCCGTTCCATGAAATGTTCGTTGCATTTTATCAAGAACTACATACCAGGGCTTCCTGAAATTTGATATCATCCTTCATGTGATCAAGCTATTTTCGTGTGATGCGTTTTCACATCCATCGCTTATCGAATCCTGATTAAAGAATACTTATATACATGTATATCTTACACAAAATGGCCAATGTATGAAATTTTGTCAGGTTTTTCTCCGGATTTACAAACCAGAGCTTCTGAAATTTAGTATCAAGCGTCACTTGAGCATACTGCACAGTGTATTGCGTTCTCTTAGCCATTGGTTACCAATTTCCTATATGTTTTCAGAATACCTGTATATTTCTACACATAATGGCTTTGTATGAAATTTCGTCGCATTTTCTCAGGAACTACAAATCAGAGCTTCCTGAGATTTGGTATCAAGCTTCATGTGAGCTTGCTATGCCATTTGATGCGTTTTCACAACCATTGCTCATCCAATGTATTTTTACCGAAATTACTTATATAGGGGGTATCATTACAAGTGATTTATTGATTTGTTTTCTATTGCTTTTTTGATGTCAGTGTGTTTTCGGGTTTTTTTTTAAACTAGCAATTACAGATATCTGTTATAAAAATGGGATAAAAAAGGTGTAAAGTGACGAGTTTTTTATTCAGTTTTGAAAAGAAATTCTGCTTTAATGTTAAAGTTGCTTGCAAACCAACAACCTACTTCGACAAAAATAAACTTTCTAACAAAGACAAAGAACAACACGAGGAACACTTAGGCTCCCTTTGTACAGGCACACAAGTAATTGGGTCAAACCAGTTTTGTATACTCCTTGGCATATTTCCTAAAAATGAAATACACAAGACAATAGAGATAGAGAAACTATTAACAATAAAAACAATAGGTTCTGCAATGTATACCGACCGAAAAGAATGGCCAATAATTTAGACTGCCAATGGGTATTGGATAAAGGACAGTAATCGTTCTTGCAACTGTCCACCTACGAACCCCTCAGAGTTGTTGCAAGAGCTCTCTATCAACACGAGACGTTAAATAACGTCATCTTCCGCCAAGACGTGGCTGCGTATTTATACATAAGGAAATAATCAAACGAACGCCAAACTTTTGCAGGGGTTTTACTCTTTGTCGGGAGAAGACCATGGTGACCATATTTCTATACCACAGTCTCTCTTGGGATAAGCACCCATCGAGGAACGATTTTATTTGAATTATTTAGTATATCACACATGTACGTAGTCGTTGCTGTTGAAAGATGCAAGAACATGTAATTTCAAGTAACAAAATATGAAAAGTTATGCATCAAAACGCCTCGACCGTTTGGTGAGACGGTAAAAAATTACAACCAGAAGTGATTATTCTATATTAGCTTGTGTGTATTAATGTTAGCAGAGAAACATCGACAGCTACTGTATCGCATCCGTATTAGGGGTTGATTTGTTCATATTATTTTATAAATGTGTTTAATTGATATTTGCCGATTGATTAAGTTTAAATCCGTTTGCCTTAATATCTATACTAGTAATCATTCATGTTTTTTAAAGATATTAGAGAGATTATTTGAATCAATTTGATTAATAAACACGTTCATTAGTTTAATATTTGCCTTTGTAGTTACATACGTACCAATGAACGAAAATCCCATGAAACACCTGTCTGCTCAACTGATAAGTTCGATAGGGCATGTGATGTGGATTGCAAACCATAATATAAGGCACTATATATACCATTATAAAATCATTTTATTGTTGCCTTTAAATCTGTTATAAACTTGTTTGAAATGCTGATTAAAATGTTACCGTATTATAGACTCAGAACAATAATACAATGAAAACAGAATGGTACAATGATTGTAGCCAAAGTGAGATATCATGAAAACGACATGGTACTTTGTGTTTTATAGAAAATTAATAAATGTACATTGAAAACGCCATGGTGCCATGTGTTTAGACATAAAATATTGCAACGAAAACAACATGGTACTCTGTGTTTACACAAACAATAATACTGTAAAAACGGCACAGTATATACTGTGTTTATAATTGTAAAACGTAATACCGATTTCAATGCGCATGACTAAGTACTGCGCGTAAGATGAAAAGTTTTGGAAGCGTAGACCAGGCCTCTCAAGAGATAATGGATATTCAACATAAAACTGTGTAAATACTTTTATTTGTGAATTTCAGTTTTATATAGTTGATTTGCCAAAAATTATGTCTTGACATTTTTTTACGAACTTTTAAGTTTTAGAAATGCAAATAATACTTTGTACTAACCTCAAGACCTAAAACACAACATATTGATATCTATGGACATATGTATATACTGAAGTCAAGATGTACATATGATTGAAAGGAGTTGTGGGTGTACGTCAATAAAACAGCAATCCAAAGACGACAAAAACCAATAGATATCTAGAGGACAATACAGTCTAGATCTTCAACAATAGGCAGAGGTCTATACAATATACAGTCTAGATCTTCAACAATAGGCAGAGGTCTATACAATATACAGTCTAGATCTTCAACAATAGGCAGAGGTCTATACAATATAGTCTAGATCTTCAACAATAGGCAGAGGTCTATACAATATACAGACTAGATCTTCAACAATAGGCAGAGGTCTGTACAATATACAGTCTAGATATTCAACAATAGGCAAAGGTTTATGTAATATACAGTCTAGATCTTCAACAGTAGGCAAAGGTCTATACGATATACAGTCTAGATCTTCAACAATAGGCAAAGGTCTATACAATATCGCAAGCTCTAAGTCGGCACGAGCTTATAAAAGTTTTGAATAAATCAAACAGAAAAAATCAAATATCTACCAACACAAAATTCTCCAAATAACAATAACATTATTAAGATACTGCACAAGACAACTACTGACGTGGTTTCTGACTTGACACACAAGATCGCCAACTCTCTATCCTTTTTTAATCTCGATCAGCGTAATAACAAAAGCGTTCATAAAGGAAACATACAATAACGTCAGTACGAGAAGAGCGCTCAACTCTTAGTAATGTATGTAAAGTAAAAGCTTGTCGACTTGTTCTGAAATTACCCTACGTATGAAACTGGAGGTGGATATAAGGCTTATTATAAATCGTGATAACTTACTTATGAGACAACACATTAAAGGATTGTTGTATTTGTATTTCAATTGCGCATGTTGTTTGATATTTAAAAGTTTTTCTATGATTAGCGTATTAATTATGCCAAGATTTGAGAATTAACAAAGCTGCTTTTATTTCTTAATTACGCATCATGTATTTATCCTGGATTTTTGCTAAGTTGATAGATAATAGATTTGTTCATTAGGGAACCTATCCCTGTGAAAAAAGGCAGGTGGGTGTGTACAAACCCAATCCTGCTGAAAAATTGTCAACTTTAAGTCTATTTTCCTACTTCTATTCAAGCTTGAGAGGTGAACATTGACAAAACTGTGTTGCTTTGTCATGTAACTATTAACGTGTAGTTTTACAGCAACCCATCCCTGTTGACTAGAAGTAAATGTGATGTCATTGTCTTGCTAGGGAAATATTAATTAATGGCATGATAGGTCAGCCGAATTGTTTGTTTTTACAGATTTCTGACAAAAATTGGCCTAGAGTTTACAGACCAGAATTTGTCTGGGCATATAATAACCTCCTTATGTTTCTGAACTACCTATGGATGTATTTAGGTTACTAGTAAATACCTACGACCGATACCATAATATTAGTTCCATATGGAAGAAATATTCTGAAATATTATTTCCACTTGAAGATGTATTACAGTATTTGTTCCTAATGGTATAAAAGTAATAGATAATACGTGTTCCAACAGGAACTGAAATTATAGCATTGATTATAACAAAGTTTTCAGAGGAACTTCTGCTAGGATGACAAAAAATTATACTTTGACAGTTCAGCTAGAGCAGTTTTTAAAAAGTATAGATTGCCATATGGGCTGTAAAGAAATGGCTGTTGAAATCACAACTTAAGGAGGGATTGGGAGCGAATGTGCTAATTAAACAGAAATATAATGTTCGGCCTAGTTCTCGGGAAATTGTACATTCTCTTAACTGGTATTGTTCGCAAATTCCCCACATGATATTTCTGCTTATTATTCAATTATCATAGAAGAATCGTTTTACTGCATTATTAAAAAGACAAGCCCAATTCTAAACTAATATATATAAGAAAGAATACGGAGTTCGAAATAAGCCGGGCGTCTTGAAGAATACATAGTATCAATGTAAAGACAATATATGTAAAAGGATTAATTGGGAGCAATTCAGGAAAAAAAGATTTTCAAGAATTTTTGTAAGTCCAAGAGTCGTCGAGGTAGTTCCGCGAAAAGTCAGTTGACCAGAACGAAATCCAAACTCGATTTTTAAGTCAGCAATATACAGTAATGTACATGCCATTATCTGCAGACACAACACAAAAAAGTTCAGACAACTGTTTGATTTAAAAAAGTACGGAAGGACGGACATGTAACACGGTATACCCGGACACTTAATTAGTGGTGCTGGAAGAGAACATATTGATATCAATATTTGACCTGGTTATTTAGATGTTTTTTTGGGGTTATTTTCTATTTTCTGTACTTAATTTTCATTATTAAATGATAAAAGTATAGCTTGATAACTTGCAGCTTGGGGCCCATGGAATATTTTTTCGAATAAGTTACATCTGATATTTTTATATGAAATAAATACTTTCCAAAAAATAATGAAAACATATTTAAATTTACAAGTTTAAACTAGTAATAACCTAAATCTTACCGAACTCCGATTTAATCAAAGTCAATGTTTTTAACTGACAACGTACTAGCTTTGTGTATATCTTTAAATACAATTTGGTCAGCTTGTATATTATACTAGATCCCTTGTCTCCAGTTAAGCTGTATTATTACATTGGGTCAGTTATATAAAATATCTGCAAACAAATTTTATTAATTTACTAGGATTGAATATATGCTAATTATGTCTTGCATATGTACTGCATTTGCTTTAGGCAATCATCAATTCGCAAAATCATTATTTTCAGTAAATCACGACAAAGCTTCTATAATACGCATCGCAAGAGCTTAACAGTTAAATATAATATAGCAGAATCCTGTAATAAGAAGATATTGTATTTGATACAATATTCTAGTATTAACGAGCCTTTATTAACGGTTTTTTATGTGTATATTATAATCAGTTATCTGATGTAAGTTTTATTGTGGATCTTATATAACAATAAGTTATCAGTATAGATCAACAGTAAATGAACATCTATGGATGTTCTGTGAAATATATTTTGAAGTCCTACTTGATTACAGCTATTATAGATCTATGACAGCGAAATTTAAATGTCATTCATGTTTACATGCCAAGTTAAGTTCAGTGAAGTGGTAATATTGGAACAAACTCAGATAAATCGAGTGAAATTGACATGATTTTCTATTTGGAATATTGATATCGATATGGTAAGTTCATTTAATTTGTAAATGTTTATAAACGGTTCAAAATATTACGACCAACTTAAATTTCGTATAAGTATTAGAAGATATTGTATAGTAAAAATTACACCTGCATGTATCTGATTGGATTTTTATTTCTCTCTAATAAATAATACAAAGAAAATTTTCCTGGATAGAAAATATCAAAATGATGAAAACAAAATGCAACTCTTATATCTTTTAAAAATGTTTTATCAAACCATCGCATAATTCGGTAGAAGTCACGGTAATCTCAACTTCTTTTAAATATGTAAAAAAATGAATACAACACTTTATTAACGTCATGCGTCCGAAGCGCTTTTGTGGATTTACCTTTAATAGATATAGAGCTTTATGACCAAAACGTACCTACAAATAATAGCCAAATCCATCTAAGGTCAACTTTAAGTATAGTAACAATAATAGAGAATATACTGAAACATTTTTATTTGTTGTTCTATGAAAGTTTGCATTAAAAGAGATTAAGGGATATTCTTCGTTCCTTAGGTTTATGATTCCTCGATTTAAACAAATGGTTTGTACATTCAAAGACGTTTCTTTATAGGCAGTGGCTATTCTTCCGGCTAGCCGGAAAAATAGCAAAAAATGTCTATTCGTCCGACAATCCGGAAGAATAGCCTTTCTCTGCTATTATGCTATAATTTCGGCCATACATAACAATGAATAATGAATATGTCTTTGGTTAAGTGGTTATTGTAGCATCCAATGGAGAATATAGTGGCAAAAAAAATTCCTCGCACTGAGAATTGGAACTTTTCATTTTTTTGCACGTTCTCCGAGAGGACGTTACTGATTATAAACTCAAGATAAAACGTTCTGAAAAATAGTAATAATGATAAAAAAAAAACAGAATTATTATGGGAATAAACTCCTCACGTACCAACTTTGATTTATTTTTCTACTGGCTGTTCTATGGAACGCGCCGATTCCCCGTAAATATAAACAGCTTGTCAAATGAGAAAAAAAGAGGAGTCTCAAAATTCATTGATATGCAAAAATTACACTTAGAAATAAGAGTCACTATTAAATAGTCTTGGCAAACAATTGTGCAAACAAGTTTCCATTCATTAAAACTGCAAATAAATTTACTTCATAGTATACAGCATATTCAGATTTTTTTTATTCTAAGGGAAAAAGGGAGGGGGACACAAATGCCTCTCCTCTTTTATGTTCTATCTTTGAACTTCCTGCAAGGTAAGGAGTCGGGCCACTGATTTATGGCTTCAATGGACATCTATGATTCCTAAAGGAGATCCTGAATTTATCATTTCCTGAAGTTTGGTTCCAATGAAGTCGTCAAATGATTTTGCATGATTTTTTATTTAATATGGTCGGTGATTTTTAACACATAGAAAATAAGAGAAAAGGGTAGGCACAGGAAACTGCCCCTAAAGTAAGATTGTGTTTTTGATAGCAAAAACATAATATTTTTTTATTGAGAAAATAAATAAAACAGAATAAAATAAAAAAGGGGGGGGTTACCCCAACCCTGGTATTCTATTCCCAGTCACGGCCAGGCATATCGGTGCATTTCATAGATCTCCGTTGTAGTAGAACTTAGAAATTAATACATCCTTGTATATTTGATTTAGTCGTTTTCCTGTGAATTGTTTAATACGTTTTGCCTTCATTGATACAGGTTAAGGTATCGGTTAAGGTAAATAGGGTAAATCAGCAATTTCAGTTTGATTTCACGATTTATTCCCTTCAGTTAACATGCACACGCTATTGCTCTGGAGTCTGTCCTGTAGAAACTTTGTTTTTAAAGCAATCACATTATCTCTAATTTTCTTTAGGACATCTTTAAATATAAATCACGATCTCCAATTCTCAAAACGTCCATTCACGCGGCATACGCGCGTTTGCAATCCAACACCTCATCCGGGACACTTTCTGCGCACAATTATTAAACATTTGCACATGCGCTAACGGATGGCCGGAAAAATAGAGATTTTTTACTATTCTTCCGGATAGCCGGAAAAATAGAATTTTTTTACTATTCTTCCGGATAGCCGGAACAATAGACACTCCGTTCTTTATATGATTTGATAATTCTAAATATATGTTTTTAGTGATATAACAAAGTACCACTTACTAGAAGGATTTTGCTATTTAAATTCAAATAGCATTATGTTTTTTTCATTAATTTTACAAAACAACATAGTATATTGTATAGGAAAAAATAGCTAAATATATAGGGGTGTAAATGTCAAAGTAAAAGAAATGTCTGAGAACGATAACAAGCATTTCAGATGGTTATTTAAAATGTTTATTTCAAAATGAATAGAATACACCGGCGAATCGTCTATGGCAAACATAATGTTAACATTTACTTTTACGAAGGAATTTATATGGAACTTCTGAAATTGAAATATCTTGTTTGTCCGTCTGTCATATCCAAACGTACTATACTTGAGGTTTCTTAGTTCATATCGAAATGGTCCGTCTGTCATATCGAAACGTACTATACTTGAGGTTTCTTAGTTCATATCGAAATGGTCCGTCTGTCATATCGAAACGTACTATACTTGAGGTTTCTTAGTTCATATCGAAATGGTCCGTCTGTCATATCGAAACGTACTATACTTGAGGTTTCTTAGTTCATGTCGTAATTGTCTACACCTTTACCACGAATAGCCGAACATTTGTAAGTGTGGAACAGGCATAATTGCTTATGCCTCTTGACGTTCAATGTTGACTACCAGTTTTAAATTGAATTGATTGTTTAGGTTAATACTTCTTTCAGATTTTCTTGTCTGGCATACCCTCCCCTCACCAAAAAAAACATTATGAGCGTTTGTCTGTCTGTCCGTCTAAAAGCTATATATTGATACATGTACTTATTACGTTTATTTTGATTTTGTATGTTGGGACGTTTTATTGTGCATTTTCTTGTTTAACCGCAATGTCATTTCATTTGGATAGAGTATTATGATTCTTTGCTATCTATGGTATCTTTATTCATACCAGAATACGCTCTGGCGCTTTTTTTATCGGAATTTGTTCTTCCTTTCATTATTGCAAATATGAGAACAAAACAGAAACTCAATTACATAGTTGTTGTAATTAAGAATACTGTCTGCATCATGTAGAACAGAATACAACCTGTGTCTCAAAACGTTGGAGAATCCAGTTAGTATCGTAAACAAAACAATCTCTCACTCGAATATTTTGTTGATAAAGCGTAAATATCCAATAGGAAAAGCACAAACGTCCTTTTTAAAAGCCCGTGAATGTCCTTAAAATTGAAGCGTAAATGCCCATTAAAAAGCGCAAACGTCCAACCAAAAGAATCAAACGCTCCGCGCCGGATATCGCATAAACTCAATAAATGTTTTCTATAAATCAAAACAATTGTCAGAAAATAAACAAAGGTGCTCCTGAACTGTTGTTCCAGCGGCAAAACAGGCGCTACAATGACACATAACAGCACGCTTAAGTATGTTATTTCATCATGACGAGGTATTACTACTAGAGGGGTTTTTAACGACATCGACTACCATGAGGGTCTCGTACGGTTGGTCACATGACGATGTTAATTAAGAGGATCGCACACATTCAAACATTCTGAAAGCATAAATATTGTTCAATCATATAAAATACAAACATAAAAGTTAATGTATGAACTATTTGCCATATATTGAACAATACAGTTTCCACTATTATATTATCCAAGATAATCCCTTTGTTTGGACGAGTCATGATCTAAGCACGCAATATAAATCTTTGTAAAAATAATCGGAGGGATCGGTAGATGGCTTTTTGCAAGACATTTTTCACATTACCAAAATGCATGCATTCAAAACTAACTGCAGAAAAAGTTTCCAAAATTTCTTATCGGTCCACCCACTTATCATTTAAAACTTTTATAACCAGACTATTTGCTGGCTATCAAATGAAGATTCAAGTCGGGATAAAGTTGAACAATTTAATACACTGTCCAACAGGAATATATAAGATGTTACAATGTTGAGTGTGGTATTTACGATTAGAGTACCTTTCTAAAACTGAATATAAATTATTTTAAGAAGTATATAAAACCTTATAATAAAGAAATACATGTAACTATGAATTTAGCAATTATTGTCCATTTTTAAGATAATCTGCTAAAAACTGTCTTTGACACGTAGATACATAGCCCGTTATCGGATTTGTAGAAACCTACATTTTAATTCAAAAGACAATTATATTGGAAAATTTTTAGCTTGAGGTGACAATTAAAAGGTATAATTAGTAAAAGAGTCCGAAAGATGAAAGTCTAAATAATTGACACGGTTTTCGTCCGGTCATACTTTACTGATAAATTGTATATACATTAAACTGATTCTCCTCATGAGTCTGCACGACAAAATTGAACGTTAACCATACAACAATCAACATTACAAATACAATTGCATATCCAAAATGTAAATGGAACTGTGACATCTTCACTGTATATCCATTAATGTCTACATTTCCGTTATATCTAAATGGCTAGAACACATAACACTGATTTACTACTCCCTTTTAAATATGTTACATTGTATACCTCCATCAATATTGTTTCGTGATAATTGATACTTTGTTCCGATATTGCAATATAATTTAAATAATTAATAAATCAATAAAGTCATTCATAAAGTTTAACAAACGTTTCAATTATAGTATTATTTGTACGTTGCTATATAAACATACTATTGTTTCAGAAAAAGGGTGAAGGTTTGGTACCATTAAAACGTTTAAACCCGCTGCATTTGTTTGCACCTGTCCTAAGTCAGGAATCTGATGTTCAGTAGTTGTCGTTTGTTGATGTGGTTCATAAGTGTTTCTCGTTTCTCGTTTTTATATAGATTAGACCGTTGGTTTTCCCGTTTGAATGGTTTTACACTAGTAATTTTGGGGCCCTTTATAGCTTACTGTTCGGTGTGAGCCTAGGCTCCGTGTTGAAGACCGTACTTTGACCTATAATGGTTTACATTTATAAATTTTGACTTGGATGGAGAGTTGTCTCATTGGCACTCATACCACATCTTCTTATATCTAATTATTAACAGGACATATGACCTAAAATCATCCTTACGGTTATGCATGCCGATCATTTCTTAGTCAGCTATAATAAATAGCTTACTTTGAATGAGGTTATTACGACTTCAATTTCCTTCATCCAAAATATACCCGTGAAAATATTCAGAAGAACTGCAGTAAATGCTCGGTACCTTTGTATCTCATATTGAAAAAAAGGAGATTTTGAGTATACGCCAGTGAAACAACAACTCGACGACACAAAAAAAAAACTAGAAGTCAACAAACGATCTTTGAAAACTAGCAGGTATCTATATGTTAGCGGCAATAAGTGAAATTAGGCATTAGCTTAAATCCTAGAAGATAAGCTAACGCCTAGGCAGTAAGTCTATTATTGCCTACATAATGTAAGGCATTACTCTTAAATCCTGAAAAATTTGTTCAGGCATTAATCTCCATGCCTAAAATGTAAATGAGAGTAAATAAAAAGACATTTATTCAAGGTATAAATACATTTGGTACATAATAACATGATAAGAACTGAAGTTTTATATGTCAATTACCTGAAATAAAATCATTCCTTAAATAAAAGATTGGTAAAGTTGATATAACATTGTGCTAAAATTATTTGTTACCACAAGGTGGGGAGCTGTGGCACGGACTAATACACACAGTTTCACTTTTTTATTGTAATTGCACCATATGAAATTTATAGTTTTCATCTGGGTTTGATTGGAAATCCATTAAATTAACCTGTCCTCTACTTTTAAACTCTTTTGATAAAATGGGTTTAACTACTACGCCCTTCCCTATGTGCTTTTAAGCTCACCTGACCCGAAGGTTCTGGTGAGCTTTTCTCATCACTTGGAGTCCATTTAATATAACAAAATCTTTCCTCTAAAACTAATGGCCAAATTGAACCAATCTCGGCCACAATCATCACTGTGATATCATTGTGTCCGATTATCCCGCTTGCCGACCAATATGGCCGACATGGCTAAATTTAGAACAAAGCTTTAAAATGCAAGTTTGTCTATCATCTTGAAAAATAAAACAGATAGATAGAAACTTTAAAGAGCAAAAATGATGAGTAGGTCAAGATCTTTAGAGATTTTGCCCTTTATCTTATTTTTGCATTATTATGTTATACTTTGGCGAATAAAGAAAAATTGTAAACAACTTTGGTGAATAGAGAAAAATTGTAAACCGCAAAAATGATCATCGAGACAAGATCAACAAAAAATATTTTAGCCATGAATTATATTTTAGACTACAATGTTGGATCATGAGTGCCACAATCTTCTTAGAGCCTCTTGTTGTTCTTGTTACAATTTTCATTAAGTGAAAGAAATAGTTCAGTGGAATCATGGGAAATTTTTGCATAGCCATTATTTTAAGGCGTTTAATCATACGGTTTCTGTCGCCATTGCCTGTTCTTTATGTTCCTTTTCAAAATTGAAATTTCAATCATCATTCTACTTTACTTTAGTTATCAATTTATAAATGTTTATCAATATTTTGAATATGATTTAAAAATACTATCCATCAATAATATTTCACCGAATGTACATGTATTTGGAAGATAAATTTAAAAAAAATCACTTATTGCCTGAAATGATGTTCGGCGATAAGTTTAAAAATCTTCATCAGATTTCAGGAAATAAGCTTAATGCCTGGAAATTTCAGGCAATAAATTAATGCCTAGGCGTTAGCTTATTGCCTAGGATTTAAGCTTAATGCCTAATTTCATTTATTGCCGCTTACATATATATATATAATACCACAAGCTCTAAGTCGCCTAAAATCTTAATTATAAAAATAAGGATATGTGGTATGTAGTTTTGAATAAATTTATCAGAGATTATCAAATAACGGCAAATACCAGATGATAAAACATTTAAGTATAATCAAGTACGACCACTGACGAGATTCCATGATTGGGAAGTAATGCTCGTAGTTATTGAAGTGCCTGAAGTAAATAAACTTGTTGTATGATATCATACCCCAATGCGTAAACCTGTATAATAATTTCAATGCAGAACAAACAAAAAAACTTTAATTCTTGTTTCAAACTATAAATAAAGGAATTGATGTTATTTATCAAAAATCAGAAGCACTTAAATCGGTTTCATACGAATCTGTATTGCCAATGATTCTGCTACTGCCGGAATATCAGTGTCCGCCAATGTTTCTGTTATTACCGGACTATCAGTGTCCGCCAATGTTTCTGCTACTGCCGGACTATCAGTGTCCGATGTATACCATTCTCCGTGTAGTCATTAACTGCAAATATCGTTTTCTCTATTTTTTCGTACTATCATGTACCTGCAAATTAATGATACGGGAATGTCACCATATTCTATAAAACATTAAAATACGGAACGTTTAATTGTAATTGTATGATCAATTTTCTAAATCAATATGTAAATGAAAATGATTTGTAAACAAAACTTGGCGAGTGTTACTGTTAGAAAAAAAACCAGAAGTTGATGTTTACCGAGTATAAAAAAGCAATATTAAATGAGTTTGATAAAAAAAAATGTTAGTTACAGATGAGTAGCATTAACATGAATGTTTTTAAATAGGAACCAAATTGCATTTGTCACTTCTCGTGAATGTCAATAAATTCATTCGTCTCGTTGTTTAAAGTTCTTACGAGATACCAGATAGTACAGCTACTTAAGTTATCATATTAATGAGTCTGTTGGCCTCTTTGAAGTACAGGGTAATGTAAACAAATGACGAGTTAAATGAAGATAGTGTGTCGGAAGGAATATTGTAAATTCAGAGATTCATTTTTATGAATTAAGTAAGAAATAGCTAGTATTCAATGAAATCCAAACGACACGAAAAGCAAAAAGTCATCTGGTGAACAAACTGTCTTCCATAGTATACAGGTGCTCCATAGTATACAGGAGCATATACAGATATGATATGGTAGAGCTGGGACTATTATACTAACGTCTATATATTATGTCCCAGGGTAAAGTTTGAGTTAACTATGGCGATTTTAAAAGAAAAATAGTGTTATACTCTTAACTACTGGGGTGTTTAACGACCTTGACTACCCATAATGGTTCACCTCACTAGGTCACCGGTCACCATCTTTAATAAGTTGATCGTCTCGGTTTCTCATATATGACATTTTAAATCTGTCAATGAGCTCATGGCGAGTATGGCTATTTGTTAACTTACTTATGATTGATTTGCGCGCCACTGATGAGTTTTATAAAGATGTTTAAATTACGCATGTCTGGTAAACCATGGAAGTATTATATTGAACGGAACTCCAACAAACCGACTTCAAACGTTTATAGTTCGATGCCGCAAAATCGTTAAGTATCTGTTAATTAACTCGATATGTCATATAGATGCATGGATTCAATCAATTTTTTGTAACCTCGTGATTGATCGTAATTACGGAACATACCGAAATAACCGGATGTGTACTTAATTGTCAAGGAAATGACATTTAACGACCATGGCCACTAAATGACAAATATGTCAGTTTTGACGAGTTTTGCTGCGTTAAAAGAAATAAAAAGAAAGAAACGAAAAACCCGCGACTGTTTTCACAAAAAAAACTGAAGAGTAAAAATACTTTCAAGCCATGAACATTTCAGTTTTAGTTACAATCAATTTAAATGGTAAGATTTTTATTCATGAGAGGGCCGTTGACTAAACATGCATAACTGTTAAAATATACATGCTAGGCTCGAAAATCAGAAAAAAGGGCTTTGATCGGAAAAAAAATATCATATTTTGCCATAATGAAATAGCACTTGGGCAATCATATCATATCTCCTTATTTTAATATTAATATATGTTCCTAGCTTGAATAACAATAAATTCCTAGAGTAAAGAAAAAACGGTTGTGATCTGCATGTGAGGTTTATTGCTAAATTTGACAAATATTTTGATTAATTGTTTACATAAAGTTCAATGGCAAATATTTCATGCAATTCAACAAGAAACAATTAAGTCATTCCTATAAAAATCTGTCAGACGTCAGATCGAGCAATCTCGGACTAGGTTGAAGGTTGAAAGTTGCTTTTAACTCTTGAATTATTATAAAAGGTGTAACAATTCGTGTCTAGTAACCTGATACATGCTACGTAGAGGTCATCACGTGCGTGTAATTATTAACCTCTTTTAGTAAATTTGATAAATACGTTAATAACATTTTTCTACATTGAGACGATAGAGAAAACCATAAATATTCTTGTAACATTCGATAAAAATTTACAACCTTTAACTTTGATTTCAGCGATCCTTCGCCATCTTACACACTACACACGCATCACATTATTTTCCGCAAACACCCAACTTCAGGTACATGTAATTTTTAATACCGGATATTTTCCGATTTCCAAGTTCCAATGATTAAAACATATTAAACAAAACTAAAAATAATCTTGCCCTCTTTCCGAATGCTGTTAATTTTCTTATGTCATTCTGTTAAATATGGACTGATTTTTTAGATCTTTTCAGCTTTTGCCTTCATTTATTGAACGGAAACAGGTGTCGTTATTCATGTGGCGATTCACAAATAACCATGGGAGTTTCCGGTTTTATTTACATTGGTAGGTAGATTAGACACTCGATACCAAATCACGTGATAAAACCAGCTTCAGTAAACAGAACAGGCGAAGGCGGCATCGCAGATACACCACAAAGGAGTTATCACGTACTTAACAAACTGAGTCGGAACCTTTTATTTTCCTAAAGAAATCAGTGGGATGCGAATGTGCTAATTTTTCGTTGGAGTTCCTGTCAATATAATACTTCCATGGGTAAATTTAATTATAATTATAAGTCTGGAACCTTTGATGAGTTTCTACAATTCCTGGGTCTATAATACTGCTGATGTCACGAAGGACCACCATATCAGCAGTCCGCTCCATGAAATATCACTTGATGTAGTCATTTTCCGAGGGTATCACCAGCTTCGTTTAATTATCCCTGTAACGGCGTCTATTTGAAGTATCCGTAGGAGGCCTGTTGCATGTCAACAATTTTGCATATCCAAAAAAACCTTTTTCTATTGGCAGTCTCATTATTCATTTATTGAAAATCTGATAGAAAATAACAATGAAAAAGTTCAAAAAGAAATGAAAGGCGTATTATAATAGAGAGAGGTAATATAATTATCATTTTTAAAAAAGTCAAAATTTTTAACATTGATTTCATTCTTAGTTCTTAATCTGTCCAGTGGTATTTTAATTAGGTCTTTCCACTTTTCCGTGGAAAGACCTTTTGTTTTTGTTCTGATTATTATTTTTTTTTCTTCCGCCTAAATTTTGTTCTTGCGGGGTATTGTTATTTCACAAGATGTCGCTTAGATATTACGCATATGATATCGAACAGTTTATACGCTTTTAAAACTGACACCATTGAACCAAATACTTTACGTTGTAAGAGTTATCTCCCCAAACACTGTTTTCCTTGTGTCCACTACTCCTTCGCAACCGTAAAAGATTACGACAAATTTATTCTACCAAATTGCTCGTTACGTCTTCAGGATTAGGGTGACCATTTGGACCGGAGCTATCCGGAGACTCCATATGAGAGTTATTTCCCCTTATGCATTTGATATAAGTGATATGTATTTCTAACTGGTAAACCATAAGTGATATAGGCCTAGAGTCTTTTGATTTGAGGTCCTTGGTCCAAAAAAATGAAAATTTGGTCAAGGTCAAAGGTCAAGGTCATATTCTAAATTTTGATTTTAGCTTATTTTCACTTCTTTTCAAAAACCGTATAAGATATCGACAATATATTATTACTAAATTGTTAGTTGCGACATGTCGTAACATATACATTTTGGTTTAAAGGGTGCACTAACATAAAATTAGAGTTTTCTCCCCTCTTGTATTCAAAAATATGCGTATGGTGATATAACTCATTAACCATATATAATTAAGACCTAGGGTCTTTTGATTTGAGGTCCTTGGTTAATGACCTTGAAATTGAGCTCAAGGTCATAGGTAAATTTGACGTTCTAGATTTTGACCTTTGCTTTTACCTCATATGTATACATGATAAAGCCATGGGACTTTTTGCATTAGGTTGCAAGCCATTTGACCTTGGAAAATCCAACCGGAAGTGACCTTGTGTAAACCGGAAGTAGCTATTTTTTGTACTTATTTATACTAAAAGCATATAGAACCATATATTTTTGGAATCAGTGTCAAGTAAACATTCAAATTATACCGGAAGTAACATTTTTCAAACCGGAAGTGACAAATTATCTCCCTTCTTTAAAAAAAAATGTATAGAAACCATATATTTTTGGAATCAGCGTACAATAAGCTACCATTTGACGCTGGAAATGACATTTGAAACCAAATTTTAATATTTTCATATCAAAATAAATCTTTATGGGTAGAAAGACCTTCAATTGTTCTCTGAACAATTGGTTTTTAATTATTTTCATTTTTTATTTAACAAAATTGTATAAGGAGGTCACTAGCTTATATCATATGTATATGTGATGCCCAAGAACAGTTCAAGAGGCATTCAAAAACAAAACTGCTAATAAAAGTTTTCCGGCATAAATAAATAAGATATAGTAATCTTGTGAATATTTTTGAACCATTGCTTTCACCAAATAAATTGTCCTATGTCAGACCAAGGAGGTTATATGAGAAGGAGAGAGGACGAAAGACGCTAATTACACATAAAATGTTACCGCCTTTTTTGTAAGTGGGTGTTAATTTGTTGAGATCGATTCGGGATCGCAGAGGGAGACTTTGTCCTAATTATACACCCGAGTAAGAACGGAGACACCCGAAGTTTTTTATAAACCAACCGAGATTTTACAAAGTAAGCCTGAGATCATAGATGTAATACCTTACATCTATGCTGAGATCATGGCTCAGTTCTCGACAGTATATATATAGCCTCAGTGAGAGCCCGTCAATTTAAAGGGAACCAAAATTTTAATGTTAGAAAAGAAGATGAATCGATACGAAAACAATGAATTTTGCACAGAAACGATTTTAATGATAAAAAATAAAATTGCCATGTCCTGATGTCTACAGCATTCCACCCGGGAAAAGACTGAAACTTTTTGATGGTTCTCGGATAAATTCCTCTGTTTCAATAAAATTAAATTGCTCCGGTCGCAACCGGTCACCTTAACAAAGGTACCTCACATATTCCTTTCGAGGATATAACCTACCATTTTCCATTTCCAGGAGCCAACATGGAAAATGAAAATCTAAGCGCCAATGCCTATATCTACAGCCTAACGCAAAGAGAAACAAACTTTTCGCTGGCTCTCCATACATTTCTCTTCGTTTCAATTACAAATATTCGCTCCGGTCGCAACCGGTCACCGTAACGAAAGTACCTCACATATTCCTCTATTTTCTATGATATTACCTACCAATTATCATGGGCAGAGCCATACAGGTGAAGCGAAAATCTGTGTTTAAAGTAAGGTGGGTGCTATAGAAATTGCATTCTTAAATTTCTTTACACCCTCATAACTTTGTCATTTCTTAGTCGATTTTCACCGTAGTTGGACGATATACTTTCGAATTTCGCGTCAAATGATATTGCACATTAAAAACACATTAAAACTGATTAGTAACGATAAGTACACCTGTATTTTGATGACCCACTCACCGATAACAATCACGTGACATTAGCGATTCTCCTAATCACACGGACTGTTAGCGGCCTGGTACATCAGAGGGCCATATCAAGTGGGTGATACACATGTCGGTTTCTTTATATTTTTATAATTTTCCTCTGATCGAATTGCTATCCTGGGATGCTAATTTTACATCAAGCAGAGTGTGCACTCTCCTTCTTATATAACCTCCTTGGTCAGACTTAATTAAAACTGGTCTTTACCCAACCTCTTATTGCAAACTGTTTACTACGGCGATTTTAGTAAAATATTATGTGCGTGTTTTAACTTTCTATGATGTTAGCATATAAGCAAAGCGTCTTTAACCATGCAGTCTTTTGATGCCAACTGACCATCGAATCATAGTCGAAGAGTCTGTCTGAGCTGATCGGAGAAATATCAGCCTTGTAGTATAAACGAATGAAACATACATCAAATACTAAATCCCTGGGATGTGTTTTAGTTGATTTTAGTCTCTGATGCATGATTTTTATTATTAATTGTTTTGGCTTTTAACTAGCTGTCAGTAACTGCGAGTACTCTCAAATCGTAATTTCTTGTTTATTTGACCTGTTGATACTAATTGTAATGCTTTTTTGTTATTTAATGTTATTCAGGGTTATATCTGGTCTATATACCAGCTTTGATAAGTGTTTGGTACTAATATAAATTTCCACTTCGTACAATGAACATCAAAATTATTTATTTTGTTAAAATATTTCCTTTCTCTATTGTAACTGTATACGTATACCTAACAACAAAATTATTTTATTTACCTGTGTTTAAAGTTATTGCAAATGGCTGATATTTTGTTCGAGCATATTGTTTAACATTTCATACCGATATAACATGTTACTTTTATTATTCTTCCTTAGTTTATTTATTTTGAATTTACATTGTATCATAGGTCAAATTTATTTGTTCAGTGTATGTTCAATGGTGTTACTATGTCCTTTGATTGAGTTAAGCTATTTCAGTTGATAATTTATAGTGTGTCTTTCTATGTTGTGATGTTACACTATTGTTTCAGAAAAAGGGTGAAGGTTTGGTACCATTAAAACGTTTAAACCCGCTGCATTTGTTTGCACCTGTCCTAAGTCAGGAATCTGATGTTCAGTAGTTGTCGTTTGTTGATGTGGTTCATAAGTGTTTCTCGTTTCTCGTTTTATATAGATTAGACCGTTGGTTTTCCCGTTTGAATGGTTTTACACTAGTAATTTTGGGGCCCTTTATAGCTTACTGTTCGGTGTGAGCCTAGGCTCCGTGTTGAAGACCGTACTTTGACCTATAATGGTTTACATTTATAAATTTTGACTTGATGGAGAGTTGTCTCATTGGCACTCATACCACATCTTCTTATATCTAATCAGTATGCACAACACGATATAAAAATAAGGAGATGTGGTATGATTGCCAATGAGACAACTATCCACCGTTTTTGTAATTTTACGTTTTTCTTTTGCAAGGTTAGTTTTAACAAAGAAGGCTCAATTAAAAGAATGTAAATAAAAAGCTTCAAATGTCTACAGAGATAACATATTCAAGCCACTAAATAGCTTTGGCAAACTAAAATTGTCCATTTTTGTCTTGTCGATTATTTTACAGTGCGCATGTTTGTTAATTTGTGATTAAATGTATACCAGTCTTTCTCCCTTTTTAATGTCGCATAGGCCATTAACTGTTTTTATAATGTTGGATTTTTTTATTTTTTGGAATGTAGTCATTTCATCTAGTTGCGTCTTAAAGAAAGGCTTCTATCGACGTTAAATGCTTGCAAAATTCAGATAAAAACTTTGGCATGATGATACAAACGAAAAGACTTCATCGAAATCAGTCTTATACATTATTCTTGTATAATATTTTGACAGTCAGTAGTCTAGTACATGAGATTTAAAGTTAGCCGAACGCCCGTCACAGTCAGGATTCTACTTCGTCAAAATTATCTCCCCATTACGCCACCTAATTTTTAAAATCGTAAAAATGGAAGCCATTGTAGTGATGACGCGCTGTCAATTTAGCTCTTAGAACCGATCAATTTATCCTTATAGTATCATTACGATCCTTATATGCCAGTTGTATTTCAAAAGACAAATGTATCTACCAGCTATAGAGCATCATGTAATGTACTTTTATGCATTTCGTCAACTTAAAACTACTGTCTGATCGGTTGTCAGGGGGAATTTTCGAAAGTTCAAAAATATTTTAAAAAAATTCTTATTAAATATTTCGTGGAAGAGCAGACTAAAAATTTTCAGAGGTTGAAGACTTATTACCCTAGATAACACACGCAAAAAAATGAAGCTTTTTTTAAGTTAGGCATTTTTAATCCACTTGTAAAGTCGGTCGTCAAGTACTTTCAGTAAAAATTTGTTATTCGAACACACCTACTCTGTTGTTATGACTCATTAGAAAGGTATTTCACTTGACCCATATATTTCATTTTTTATTACTGTAAATTTTTAATGTTGTTTTATCAACCTATAGCCTAAATATATGAAAATAATAGAATCCGAAGCGAGATGATGTATCAAATATTTTTCCTTTGGACGTTTTCAAGACAGAATAGTAAACTCAAACACGCCAGAACACAAAAAGGTGTACTCGACTTTCTCTTTTCGATGAAATCATTGCCCATTTTGGGCTTTTTCTCAAAAAAATCTGTCGCCGGGGGCAGAGATGCAAAGTAATGATTTAAAAAGATCAATCTACTATCTTTCTTTGGAGTTTTTTCGGTGGAATTTATGCTTATGCACAAAAAAGATCCACATGTATTTGCACCTACCACAATCGACTGTTTTGTGAAAATTTGCCTATAACTTAAAAGTTTACAAATATCTCGAAGCTCAAAACCCATATATAGGATGCATAAAATCCTAAATTATGCACATTCATTAAACTCTTAAAGCCCATAGAAACAGATGTAAACAATTCAAATTTACTAACTAGGCCTTTTGTACCTTCTCTAATAAAGAGTTTCATTTCTTTTGTTTAATTTCTACTGGGTTTCCGCCTGCGTCAATGATCACCAGCCTTTCACATGTATAACACTCTAATTTTTTTTTTTTTAAACTAAGCAAGATGATATCCTATTTGTTTTTTTTTATATGAAATAGATAAAATTTTACGTATATCAAACCATGGAAGTATTATATTGACGTCAATATAATACTTCCATGATCAAACTATTAACTAACGCGCGGCTCTTTCAGTTTACCAAATAACATGTTGACTATAATTTAATTTTGATAGTTTATTTTAGACGATAACTGTGTAACACAATACTAATAACATATATGATACTGATAATAATGTACACAACACGAGAAAAAAAAACTGAGAAGACAAACAGTTTTGTGAAGCCAACTCAATACAACACTGAAGCGCGTCAAAATCAAAAATATGATAATTACTATACTGATATTGATTGTTGATATC
This sequence comes from Mytilus coruscus, assembly GCA_017311375.1. NCBI lineage: Eukaryota > Metazoa > Mollusca > Bivalvia > Mytilida > Mytilidae > Mytilus > Mytilus coruscus. The sequence continues at coordinate 115,329,432 of CM029595.1, forward strand.
CAAAATCTAAACACAATCTATATTTGCTACACTAAAAAATACACCACTTCAATAACAGTTATGTTGCTCTAGAAGATAGTTCATTTTTCAATAACAATTATATTGCCTTAAAAGATATTCCATTTTAATGGCAAATATGTTGCACAAGAAGATAGACAATTTTAAAAGAAATGCTTGCACTAAATTACATTCATAGAATAAATAAACCAATGTTGCCGTCATTTAATGTCTTACAAAAGGTTAAAAGCACAGTTTTGTTTCTTCATATTATACATATTAGTGATTTTATGTATCATTTGAAAATTTAATTTTGATGAAAAGATACATTTAAAAAGTCAGAATGCGAATATATATGTTCAAACTCTTTTAGGTCATTTTTTAGTAACCACAAACAAAAGAACTATGTCAATTGGACATGCTTTGATACCAGAACTGCCCTTGAATTTTTACTAGATAACATTTTTGTTCGCTTTGGAGATTCCGTATATCGTCAAGTTATCGGAATTCCAATGGGGACTAACTGTGCACCACTTATTGCGGACCTGTTTCTGTATTGTTATGAGTTACAATTTATGACTAAAATCAGCAAAGACCCATCGAAACAACATCTGATACAAAAATTTAATAATACTTTTAGATATTTGGATGATATATTTGCTCTCAATAATGACGACTTCAGTATGTACACTAAAGAGATTTATCCTGTTGAACTAACTTTAAATAAAGCTAATACTAACAATGAACACTGTCCTTTCCTGGATCTTGATATCTATATCATTAACGGGAAGCTTAATACCAAAATTAATGATAAAAGAGATGATTTTTCATTTCCTATTGTTAATTATCCATTTTTAGATGGTGACGTTCCCTTGCAGTGGCGGATCCAGAAGGGGGGGAGGTTCCGGGGGTTGGTACCCCCCTTTTTTTCTTGACGATCAATGCATTTGAATGGGGACATATAGTTGGAACCCCCCCCCCTTTTATCCTGGGTTGGGAACCCCCTTTTAAAATGGCTGGATCCGCCCCTGCCTTGTCATCATCTTATGGTGTTTATATATCTCAACTTGTACGATTCGCTCGTGTATGTAACAACGTATTAGATTTTAACGAAAGAAATCTATGTATTACTGAAAAATTATTACGCCAGGGTTTTCGACATCACAAACTAGTCAAAACATTTACTAAATTTTATCATCGGTACAAGGACATCATTCGTAAATATAAATCAACATGCAGACATCTTATACGTTCAGGTATTTTACATCCAAATTTTTATGGTTATATTCTTTACAAAGCACAAAAATGTCGGCATTCACCTCAAAAGCTAACAAAACCTTTAAACAGACTTATTAAGAAGGGATATAGTTACGATACTGTTGTCAGGTCATTAAAGATGGCATATTTTGGCTTTGATATTGATTCACTTATAGGGTCTTTGCATCGGAAATAATACATTTATTCTAAAACCAGTTGTTGGCATGATACGGGTTATGTTCTTCTCATATATTTTATGATGGTATGATACTAAACCCCTAACGGAAGGGATTGTGCTTGATATTCATATGATGAATACATAATTTTTAATCAGTTTAATTGAGGTCTGGAGCTTGCATGTCAGTAACTGCTAGTAGTCCTTTGTTAATTTATGTATCATTGTCATTTTGTTTAGTTTCTTTTGTTACCTATTCTTACATCGGACTCGGACTTCTTTTAAACTGAGGTTTACTGTGCGTATTGCTGTGTGTTTGTTTTTTCTACATTGGCTAGAGGTATAGAGGGAGGGTTGAGATTTCAAAAAACATGTTTAACCCCGCCGCATTTTTGCGCCTGTCCCAAGTCAGGAGCCTCTGGCCTTTGTTAGTCTTGTATGATTTTTAATTTTTTTTTTTTTTTTATATATTTCGGAGTTTAGAATTACGTCCATTATCACTTAACTAGTACATATTTTTGTTTAGGGGCCAGCTGAAGCACGCCTCCGGGTGCGGGATTTTCTCGCTGTATTGAAGACCCATTGGTGGCCTTCGGCTGTTTTCTGCTCTTTGGTCGGGTTGTTGTCTCTTTGACACATTCCCCATTTCCATTCTCAATTTTATTTTGTTACTCAAAGCAAATTCGCGTAAACACACAGTTTCCTTGATTACATCAAAATCCGCTATCCAATCTGATCGGAGGAAGTTCTCAACTCCTTTATTTCTCTTCCAAATGTAATTTTATACAAGTATTTGTCACATTTTATATTGTCAATCAATTTATCCTTTATATGAACAACTTAATGTTATTGTTTTCAATTAATTTCTTGTAACTGTATAGACTCTCATTGATTTAACAATAAAAAAACACTCTTAAAAATTGGTATTTATGTTATATTTTATGTTATATTCACGACGAGCGTGGTACCAGATGAATATTATTCCAAAACACGTGACATTTGCACTGAAGTCGGTATTATACTTTTAAATTAATACAACTTGATCGGTGTCGTTGTTTGTGAAATAGCATTCCCAAGGGTACTATCTACTCAGCAGGCAGTCCTTCGATACTTGCAATATTTAAATCATATATATCTATTGTATTATATTGTGTTTAAAAACTACGTGGTCGTACTATTAATTAAAGATGTAACTTTTTCGTGCAATGTTGAAACAAGAAGTATTGTGTTAACCTGGTCAAGCCGGCCGGTTTTTGGTTCTCTTTAATTTATATATAATAATATCTTATCAATCTTTTTGTATTGGGCGTACCTTATAAAGGTTTTTCCAGAAAATTACGTGCTTTTATGCATATAAATATAACAAAAAAGGTACAAAATCAGATAATTTCTCATCAGCTGACATTAATAGAAAAACAAAGGATATGGGGTATCCATCCGTGACATAAAATCAGAACATGCACAGCAAAAAACACAAAAAAAGCAAAAGAAGTCAATATGTTATTACACATATTTTCACCACTAATTTTTGTTTGTGGTTTATTCAATAAGGACTGAATCAGAACACCAGCAAGGTCTTCTCCTCTTTGATATTCCGATTTTAAGTTTTGCAAAGTTTTATCAGTCTATCCAAGGAGGTTATATAACCTCCTTGGTCATAAGAGAAAGGTTCAGAGTATTGATCCATCTTGGTATCAACTGCACAGCTTTTTCAGATAATGATTTTTTTCTTAATTAGTTCTTCATTAGCAGAGTTAATCCTATATTTCAATAAATAAGTGGATTATTAAATTGGGTTTTCGATCCATTTGTTTAAATAAAATCTGCAATACCGGAATATTATAATTAACAAATATGTTTGTTCCGCGGCTTGAATTTGCAACAATTTATGCCATATATGAATCAATGGTCGTAGTCATTTTATGTTTACACAACGAAAAATGATGTTAAATGTTTATTCTACATCACATGAAGCTGATTGATTGGAATACTATATTCTTGTGTACCATGACAATGGATGATTTGTTTGCCTCCTCTTTACAGTTGAAACAAGCAAATGTTCTTCTTATTTGTTTGTTTAATATTTTTCTATTAAAAATTAAACATACCTTTCTTAATGTCAGATCGCCTCTGTTATCAAATTTCATTTTAAATTTGTATAAACCAACTTTTAAAAAATCATCAAAGCTAAAATCATCAAAGTCTTATGAATAAGTACGTCTCTCGCGCGTTTCGTCTACAGAAGACTCGTCAGTTTGGGTCGAATCAATAACCAATTTGAATATTGTTAATTATCTTAAGATAAGTTTGGTCCCTGTTTTAAAATTAATTTACACAGCATCATTTGTTTTCAATTTTCAATTACATAATCGTGGTTTTAATTTTTTGTTCTACGTATTTCATACTATATGTTGTACTTTTGTCTGAATGTAACGACATAAATTACTGTTGGATAAGATTAACAAAAACGGGGGCCGGGGAGGGGGGGGGGATAACACCCGTCGTATTGTCCCTAGTGCTGGTCAAATGATGGATTGATTCAAAGTCGGGAAGGGTCAAAATCGGTGAAATACGTGAACCAGCTACCGATACCTCATGTAGGGCGAGTGCAAAGCTCTCTGTGCGTTAGAAAACCCTTGCCACAACTTAATCATGTGGCTTATTGCAACGCAAAATGTCTGCCACTAACCAACATGCACTCATTTTCCAATGGCAGTCAAAATTTCTCGCCCTTAACCTGGTCGACATACCATGCGAAACCTACATATGGTATTGAATGTTAATTTGTTATTGTCCTGATTGCATTATCTATTTGCTACTGAACGTTCAACAAACAACAATCAATCAATTAATCAAAGTAATTACGACGACGGAAAAACTAGAAAGTCTTTGATAACAGATCGTAAAATCATCCAAGAGAATTTCGTATGTTTAAGGTAACCATTCTTATTTATATATTTTAGTACTATACGTAGGATATTTGCAAGGACAACTTTCTTTAGGATATTTGCAAGGACAACTTTCTTTGTGCTGCTTTTCTCCCAGGAATGTTTAAAATTTTCGACCAATCAACCCGAGAATGACACTTCCTAGTTTTCAGTAATAGAATTAGTCTAAATTAGGCTTATAAAAGATATGACAAGGTTTCAAAATTTTAACATTATTTACTCACATTATTCTCTTGTTTATATACATAATTAATCAAATTTTGATGTATGTATTGTCAAACACCATCAATTGATTATCAGTTTAAATTGTATAATTTAATGATCAAGGTAGCTTCATATATTTATCAGAAAAAAAAACCAATCAATTTTTAACATTCTAAATATAAGATACGGGACTGGTACTTATTTCTTAGCTTCTCCGATTTTTTGTTGGGTTAGTGTTGCTCAGTCATTAGGTTTCTATGTTGTGTTTTGTGTTCTGTTTTTTGTCTTTTCGTCGTTTTTCGTTTTTTTGCCATGTCATTGTCAGTTTGTTTTCGACTAATAAGTCGTCTAGACCATTTTCCTCGTTAGTTTTAACACAACAATAATATTGCGAGCATGTAAACTAACATTTTTTCAAAGACAAAACATACTATGAGATGTGCTCTTGCTGTTTGTGTGAGTACAATTGCTGATTCAAGTTCGATAGTGTGCGCAACTCCGTATTTGGTAAAAAAAATATTAATGGAGAATGTTTCTATGGGACACAGATGATGCCCTCGCTTGCATATAACGTTATAAAGGGACATAACTCAAGAACGGTAAAAGTGACGCTACCCAAATTCGAACTTTATCTGAGGCATTGTGTATAAGTCTCATAATGTTTGGTTGAGGCAAACTTAAGTAAGAAAACGGAAACGAAAAATTCAGCAATTTTGATACTTTGAGTTTTTGTTCAGTTTTTTGTTGTGCTTTGTTTCGAAAAGTCAAACCATTCCAATTGACATTTATAGTTTGTTCTTATAATGTGCTACTATACCACTGTCCCAGATTAAGGGAAGATGGGGCCTCACACACATGTATAATCCCTCTGCATCCTTTATGTGCCTGTCCCAAATCAAGAGCCTGTAATTCAGTGGTCGTCGCTGGCATTAATTTGCAATATTTGTTTTTAGTAGAAATCAGTTGGTTTTCTCTTTTGAAATGTTTCACATTTTGTAATACCGGGCCCTTCTACATCTTACTATACGGTAAGGGTTTTTCTCATTGTTGAAGGCCGTATGGTGACCTATAATAGTTCTTTACATCCTTGCCCCTTGGTCTCTGCGTGGATAGTTGTCCCATTGACAATCATACCAGATCTCCTTATTTACTTTTTATAGATTTTTTTAGCACTGTCTTTTTATTTTATGTTGCAAATACTTGTAAATATGTTTTAAAAATGAAATAATAGACCAAGAAATTCAATAGGTTTGGAAAGCCAAAAAACAAAACGTTGAGAATACAAAAATCCATAGGGCTTATATGAAACAGAGTTGCCTGAGTCAGTGTTACATGTAACCATACAGACCAAGAAATAAATCATATAGCATATCAAATTGAAATAGTCCCAATGACTGCTAGTAATTTGATTGGTCCGATTTTTCTTTTGCATAACTTGCAGAATGATCAGGAGCAATGATAGTTTTGTTCCTATTTGGTGTAAACTGTAGAAGAATTCGGGTGATTATAATATTATATTTGAATACCGATATTCCTAAATTGGCACCAAACGGTAGAAACAAAATTCACAGCTAACATCAGCGTAAAATAATTATGACCATAGAATAGCTTAAATATTCATCCATGTTTTTTCACGTTTTTGTTTCCTCTTTGATAAATAAACGATAATCTATACGAACTTTTGACCTTGGACGTAAGGATCCTGACTAAGGTGATTCAATACCAGATATCCTTGATCTGCTATTTTTGCTTAGAATAATAAAAAAAAAAAACATATACAAATAGTATCTTTGTTCATTTCATTAGAATAATGTCAAACAAAGCCAAATATTTATGTGTCTGGTATACTCAATCATTTAGTTGTAGAACAGTATCAGATGCCGTCATACTATTTAATAAACAACTGCGCCATGAGCGCATGATACGCCCGTCGTCTTGTGTGTGAATTTTTATGCAATAATCATAAATAGTTTCTGACATTCGAAAACCCTCTTTTTACAAAAAACTCAATATCTCTAAAATAAAATTTGCATCAAAACCAAAAGTATACAGATCTTTAGATTAATATAACTAAGAAGTGTGTAAAATTTTAAGCAATAATCATAAGTCGTTTTTGAGATACGGCGCGACATGTGAAAACCCCTTTTCAATATCTCAAAAATAAAATTTTGAATCTAAACCAAAAGTATACAGATCTTTATATTAATTTAATTAATTTTTTTAAGCAATAATCATAAATTGTTTTTGAGATACCAAAAAAGCCCTTCTCCTTTTTACAAAATACTCAATAACTCAAAATAAAACTTTGAATCATCACCAAAAGTATACAGATCTTTATATTAATATAACTAAGAAGTGTGTAAAGTTACGGTGCGACATGTTTACGCCGGACAGACAGACGGACAGACGGATAGACGGACAGACGGACAGACGACATTTGTATACCATAATACGTCCCGTCAAAATTTTGACGGGCGTATAAAAAGGAAAACTTTTCATAATGTTAACTATCCTCCAGAGATCATTGTAATTGTTTTACCGTGGAAATCAACTCATTGAAAAGAATTAATATGTGTATTACAGACAGCGAATGTTGGCAAGTACAACATACTTTAATGTCCTTTTGTGACAAGTAATAACTACAACATTTGATCAGTCAATAACATTGATAACTCTCTAGGAAATAATTGGTTTAACTTAGAAATATAACCATTGACGCTATACTTGGCAATAATACGAGCCCTAGATTTAAACTACACAATAATGTATTGAATATCTTGAATAATGCTTCAATTTGTATCATAACAGTAACTCATTTCTCATGGTAAAAATACATATCAAATTTTAAAAGGGGTTGTGTGTAATGTTGAACAGAATATGTACATGCAATTAAATAAACAGCTGCGCCATGAGCGCATGATACACCCGTCGTCTTGTGTGTGAATTTTTATGCAATGAGCATAGTTTCTGACGTACGGCGTGACATGCGAAACCCCTCCCCCCCTTTTTTTTTACAAAAAAACTCAATATCTCTAAAATAAAATTTTGAATCAAAACCAAAAAGTATACAGATCTTTAGATTAATATAACTAAGAAGTGTGTAAAATTTTAAGCAATAATCATAAATCGTTTTTGAGATACGGCGCGACATGTGAAAAGCCCCTTCCCCTTTTTTACAAAATACTCAATAACTCAAAAATAAAATTTTGAATCATCACCAAAAAGTATACAGATCTTAAGGTTAATATAGCTAAGAAGTGTGTAAAATTTTAAGCAATAATCATAAACTGTTTTTGAAATACGACGCGACATGTGAAAAATCCCTCCCCTTTTTAACAAAATACTCAATATCTCTAAAATAAAATTTTGAATCATCACCAAAAGTATACAGATCTTAAGATTAATATAAATAAGAAGTGTGTAAAGTTTTAAGCAATAATCGTAAATTGTTTTGAGATACGGCGCGACATGTGAAAAAAACACACACACACCTGTTTTAGTTACTAAGTCCCTTAACTCAAAAGTTTTAATCTTATTTCACCAAAAGTATATAGATCGTTTGACCATCATAAGAAACAACTATTTTAAGTTTCATTAAATTTGGATAAGTCATTCTCAAGTGACGGTGCGACATGTTTACGCCGGACAGACAGACGGACGGACGGACGGACCGACGGACACCGGACATTTGTATACCATAATACGTCCCGTCAAAAATTGACGGGCGTATAAAAAATTGGTACAACTTGCCACATTTTGAGGCTGCTCGTATTTTTTATTGATCAAATCACCAGCCATTATACATTTTTGCCTGTTTAGCTTGACAGAATTTTTTAGATAATTTCATGTCTAGATTTCAATTGCTTGGTGGTTTTAAGTGTTTTAATATAATAAATGAGTCACGGTCCCTCCTTTACTTTACGTTGTTGTGTCTTTTAGCCTTACAATGATTGTGTATGCATATTTATTTTCATGCGTGTTCAGAATTATGGGATTTTTAAGTGAAAAATATCAAAAGTACATTAAATTTGTAGTTATTGAACATAAATATAAAAAGAAGAAGGTGTTATTGTGATTGCCAATGAGACAACTAGCCACCAGAGTTCAAATGAAGTGAATGTAATAAGCATTTATAGGCAACCATACGGCCTTTTAACAGTGAGAAAAACCCATACTGTAAAGTCGGCTATAAAGAGCCCCGATGTGAAAAATGTTAAACGATTAAAACAAGAAAACTAATGGCCTAATTTATAACAAAATAATTTACGAAAAACATATATGACAGACATGAACCAACGACAACCACTGAACTAAAGGCTTCTGACTTGGGACATGCTGATACATAATGTGGAGAGGTTAAACATGTTTTATGGGCGCTCAACCCTCCACCTAACCTGGAACAGTGGTGTAACAGCACAACATAAGCACAAATTGTAAAATCAGTTGCAATCGGCTTATTTCAAAAGATCGATACGAGGCCCCAAAACAATTAAAATAAAAACAATAGACAAAAAGCACCGAAATAAGAGAACCCACAGTTACTGAAAGCTAGTTCAAAGCCAATTATAACTAATAGAAAAATCATATTCTCCTAGACTAAAGTATCAATAAGACCACATCCAACGGATTAAGAGGAACGACGTCATAAACAGTCAGAGAAACGCATGACTTTGTTCAATGCCAAAATATAAGTAAACAAAAAATGATGCTATTAGCAATAGATACGATCCATTTAAACTAATTGATCCTTTGAATAAACTTATTCTGTAAGACACATTAGTTAGCTGGAAAAACCAAGTACCCGCATGCATGATTTTACCAAAAATGGCAAAGTTCAGCAACCTGTTATTTGTGGAAAATTTAAAGAAAATCAAAATCAAAATCATGACGATATGCACTCATTTAGTACCCTACATGATATGTCTAGCTTTAAAACCGTAGGAGAGGTTAACCGGACAAACCATGTACTCTGTATGCCTTATATCACTAAAAAAAATTACAAAGCTCAACAACCCATCTTGTGGCTAAAATTTAAAGAAAATCAAAATCCTTATAATTTGGACGCTTTTAGTATAAGTACTGACAACCTACATAATATAAAGTTTTCGTTTGGAAACTGTAGGAGGATTGAGCCGGTCAAACCATTTACCGAATGTGGGACAGACGGACGGGCGAACAGGCGGCCAAGGATAAAACAATATACCCCGATATTTTGTATAAAATAAGAGCACTATGCTTTAATCTTACAGTGAACAATGTAAAAAGTATAACGATGTTTTGGTGACTTGTTTTTTCAGAATGTTTCTGTCTTCTAGGATTTCTGTTTTTCAAAGGTCATACCAAGATGTGTGATGTAGAGAACAACCCATATATGATGTGATGGAGTCTGTTCATTTCAAGATGCTGTATAACACTGTGGTCCTGTTTTAATCATGTTTTGTAGAATAGATTATGTCATCACAATTCTTATTAAAAACGGGACATCACATCCTAATTTTTACGTTGATGTTATTTATAAAGCCCGTAAATGTAGATATGATGCATGTAAACTCATTGATCCTTTGAACAAATTTATTCCTAAAGATTTTTAAATTAAACACTGTAGTTATATCTTTAGCTATCGTTTTCATCGGTACTACATGTAACATTTATATTGTTTTTGGAATTTAAAATTCAATTAAGTATATATTGCTATATATGTACAGTTATGAGAACTCATGATCCTACATCCTGTTGATACTGTTTATCTATATATATTTGCATTGCACAAGGTCATGCGTTTCTCATGCAGGCTGTTTACGACGTCTTTACACTAAATCCGTTGCTATATACTTGTATGTTCAGTTATGAGTACTCATGATCCTACATCCTGTCGATACTGTTTATCCATATATTTGCACCGCATTAGGTCATGCTTTTCTCATGCAGGCTATTTACGTCTTTACACTAAATCCGTTGCTACATACTTGAATGTACAGTTATGAGTACTCATGATCCTACATCATGTCGATACTGTTTACTTATATTTTGGCGTTGCCCAAACTTAGGTTTATGAAGTCTTTACACTAGATTCTTTGGATAGGATTGATTGATACTTTATTCTTGTTTAACATGATTTATTTGTTAGTTATGATTGGCTTTGAGCTGGTTTTTAGTTTAAAGTTGTTATTGAGGAAACCTTCATCCAGAAATGCTGTATTTTGTACCAAGAAACATTAATTAAAAAATTAATAGTTCATTACGGTATATAAACTTTTTTCTCTTGCTATAAATAAAAAACTCGTAGTATAATTTACAAACTGTATTTGTTCAAACACAAAGATTCGATACTTGAAATGAATGATGCTTGTTACATGCATGTTGTGGATAAACCAAGGAACATTTTTTGTCGTCAATATAAAATCCCTAAGTTTTGTTTGTAGCATGCGGCCAACTGTATATTCACCAAATTACGCAGTTAAACGTAGTTATATGATATATAATATCACGTATTATTTGATCCCAAAATTTAAATCAAATATTAACTAGAGGCTCCAAGGAGCCTGTGTCGCTCACCTGATATTTTTGTTTAAGATTGATGCATGAAATAATGCAACCATTATACTTTTGCTTTAGTTTCAGAGATATAAGCCAAAAACTGCATTTTACCCCTTTGTTCTATTCTTAGCCATGTCGGCCATGTTGGTTGGTAGGCGGGTTCATCGGACACACTTTTTTAAACTAGATACCCTAATGATAATTGTGGCGAAGTTTGGTTAAATTTGTCTCAGTAGTTTCAGAGGAGAAGATTTTTGCAAAAGATTACAAAAATTCACGAAAATTTGTTAAAAATTGACTTTAAAACTAGATACGCTAATGATGATTGTGGGTGGCCAAGTTTGGTTTAATTTGTCTCAGTAGTGTCAGTGGAGAAGTCAATTGAAAATTGTTAAAATTTACTTTAAAGGGCATTTTCAATTGACAATTAATTTGGTCATTTGACTTATTTGTAGATCTTATTTGGCTGAACATTATTGTTGTTTACAGTTTATCTCTATCTATAATAATATTCATGATAATAACCAAAAACTGCAATATTTCCTCAAAATTACCAATTCAGGTGCAGCAACCCAACAACGCGTTGTCTGATTCGTCTGAAAATTTCAGGACAGATAGAGCTTAACCTGATGAATATTTTTACCCAATGTCAGATTTGCTGTAAATACTTTAGTTTCAGAGATATAAACCAAAAACTTCCTTTTACCACTATGTTCTATTTTTAGCCATGTCGGCCATGTTGGTTGGCAAGCGGGGTCATCGGACACATTTTTAAAACTAGATACCTAATGATGATTTTGGTAAAGTTTGGTTGAATTTGTCTTTGAAGTTTATGAGGAGAAGATTTTTGTAAAAGATTACAAAAATTTACGAAAAATTGTTAAAAATTGACTATAAAGGACAATAACTCCTTAAGGGGTCAATTGACCATTTTGGTCATGTTGACTTGGTTTTAGATCTGACTTGGCTGAACATTATTGCTGTTTACAGTTTATTTCTATCTATAATAATATTCAAGATAATAACCAAAAACTGCATTTTTTTGTAAAGTTAACGGACAACGGACGACGACGACGGACGACGGACGCCTAGTGATGAGAAAAGCTCACTTGGCCCATTTGGCCAGGTGAGCTAAAAATCAAAATGATTTTCAAAATAAATATAAATTTTAAAGGTTAGATATGCCAAGTAGATTGCAATTACATCCTAACTGGGTACATAAAACACTGTATTTTATTATTAAAATTACTTTAAAGTTTAAACCGATAAATCGGAAAAAAGATCTTTTAAACTTTATATATAATTCATGTTCATATTTGTTGATAATGTTTTACAATAGTTTTATTTATTTTTACGAGACTTTTATTTTCGAATACTAATGTTTCTGAAACAAAGACATACATATGATTAAAAAAATTTGGTAACATATCTCAATAGAGATAGCAGGTGTTATAGTCTGTTTCAACCCATTACTAGAATGATATTAACATTAAATTGATCTTGTTCTGTTATACTTCACGATACGAAGTAGCAGGGTAAATAGTATTTGACGTAGCAGTTTGTCAGTCATGTTAGGGATGACCAATAAAATACATTATATCAGACTACAATCTTACTTGGAATATGGTCACATATAATGAAGAGAAGATCTTACTGATTTTTAAGCCAAGTTCTTAGTTACAAAATTAGACCAAACTAAGTACAGGAAGGAAGTTTCCGGATTGTTACTTTAACAACCTTACACTAGATAGGAACCAAACATAAATGTATTGTCACATATTTACTGAAATATGAACAGAAAAGGAGTTTCTTGATAATAACTCTAGAACCAACATGGAAATGCAAAGCAACGCATATATGGTCACATATACCAAAAGATTGCGTTTGAAATCATTGCTTCAAAAGTTTAGATCATAGTTAATGAAATTATTGCAGAAAAGGGGATTCCAAATAATATCCCCATTTAAATATAAGGTCAAATATGAAGAGAGGAATATCCCTACTCATTCTGATGTTAATACATCAAGTTTATTGTTATAAAATATAAACCAATTCGAAGGAGGTAAATAGCTTTAATTCAAGTATACAAACACATGGAATTTCTATTGTTAAGCTTACGATGTATGATACATCTACATGTTCTATACTATAATGAACAATTGATTAATGACAACTGTAAGCAAGTTTTTTGCTGAATTTATTGTGAATGATAAAAGTTAATTATATATTTTTTTGATAATTTTATGCTACTCTTTGTATTTTAGATGTAACAGTCTTTTTCCTTGGAAGGCCGTCGTTTCGATATTTTTCGTATTCTTTCCCTCAAAAGTCAAATTTGAAAAATAAGTAATTTTCTTTTGCAGTATGGACAAATTCACCTTTGTGTACGTGAACTCGTTCTTGAGAAGTTTGGACAAGAAGCATGGGACAAAATCATGTGAGTAGCACCGTTTTCTAAAAATGTTCACATAAATATTAAATACGTCATCCCGCTTGATGTTCTATGACTATTAGTAAAAAGAGGGAAATACACCCTTACCATACTCTGTCATGTATGAGGAGGAGGAAGACTACCTTTGATCCCTTCTGGTCCATCGTTTTAACGTATATATTTAAAAGTGAAAGGTGTATATTATAATAAAGCAATGAACAAGTCTAAATTGAAAACAACGTTCAAACCTATGATTGCGTTGGATAAAAACCGCAATTTTTATACGTGTGCATGCAAAACAAATTTCTTGTTAGAGGGGTCTAAATACAGCACAAACAACATTTTCCAAAAGACCAAAAAAGTGAAAAGGTATATTTTAACAAAACGCATTTGACTAACAGGTCGAACAACAAATGTTCTTAAACCCTGCTGATTGCCATTTGCGATTGCCAAATAAATGGATCACCGATGTAATAAATGGATCTTAATTATAAATTTGATACTAAACAGAAAACAATAAACTTGCGGAAAAGATAATGTACCGCAAACAAAAACAATAAACTTGCGGAAAAGATGATATACCGCAAACAAAAGGTGCAAAGGTTTTTGTACACCATATCCGGATTTCGGCAATTAATGTCTCTTCAGTGATGTTAGGAATCGAAACGGTATTTGGAAAGCTATACAATTTACCTCAATTTAGGATAGACTCTTGAGGAGTCAAAATAGGATGAACGGATCATATAAACCCGAAGGCAAAATTAATAATAAAGCAATGTATACAGTACTTTAACAATCCTATAGATTTTATTAGAATATAAACCTAATGTTATATATATAAATAAGAAGATGTGGTATGATTGCCAATGCAAACTCTCCACAAGAGACCAAATGACACAGAAATTAACAACTATAGGTCACCGTACGGCCTTCAACAATGAGTAAAACCCAATTCGCATAGTCAGCTATAAAAGCCCTGAAATGACAAATGTAAAACAATTCAAACGAGAAAACTAACGGCCTGATTTATGTACAAAATAGTGAACGAGAAACAATTATGATATTCAGCAACAATCGAAAACCACTGAATTACAGGCTCCTGACTTGGGACAGGCACATAAGAATGTGGCGAGGTTAAACTAGTCTGAATGCGCGCCAACCCTTCCCCTAACCTGGGACAGTGGTGTAACAAACTATAAAAAATTATTTCTACACAATTTGAGCCAAGGCCTATCTCAGTACTGATTATTCTCTTTCTTCACTACATGATGTGAACATTCGGCTAGCAAGAAATGATATTCGATTTATCTTGCTTTGTCGATTAAGTATACTACACTCTTTAACTACATTTAGTGAACATTATAAGAATAAATTACCAATGAATTTTAAAAATAAAAATTTTTAAAAATTAATAAAAAAATAAATAAAGCAAATAATGCAACAATCAGTTGACAAGCAAGGAATGATTTGAACCCAGCACTTGTTAGGTTTAAATTGTAGTATCTCATCATTTACAGGCGCCGTCATAATTTGGCTGACCTTTACGTTACATATGTATCACAAATGACCAGATATATGCTCAATATGTCGCAGCCACAATCGTGTCCTCTTTTTTTTTTTTGGTTGATGACCTCACAAAATTCGACATTTCACCGGCTTGTTACTCGTCATAAACAACATGAACCGAAAAAATAGGAGACAACAATTAAGAAAGATGTAATATTTTAAGTGCTGAACCTTCTGTAACACCTGTGTTCAGCACCAGTTTGGAATTAATATTTCTAATTGGTATTGCTAATTGATACCCTTTGTACAAAACTAAATTCTTCCTTCAAAAAGGTAATCTAAATAAGGATATGATTTACAATAGATATAGGAAGATGTGGTGTGAGTGCCAATGAGACAACTCTCCATCCAAATAACAATTTATAAAAGTAAACCATTATAGGTCAATGTACGGCCTTCAACACGGAGCCTTGGCTCACACCGAACAACAAGCTATAAAGGGCCCCAAAAGTACTAGTGTAAAACCATTCAAACGGTAAAACCAACGGTCTAGTATATATAAAAACGAGAAACGAGAAACACGTATAAATTACATAAACAAACGACAACTACTGTACATCAGATTCCTGACTTAGGACAGGTGCAAACATTTGCAGCGGGACCAAACGTTCTAATGGTACCAAACCTTCTCCCTTTTTCTGAAACAATAGTATAACATCACAACATAGAAAACACTAGCACATTTTCCAACACAACATAATTAAACTATCTTCTATATAGAGGAATGCCATTTGCATAAACAAGGATATTAAATGTGTACAACCTCATTAGTATACATATGTATATGGAAAAGACTTTGAAGAGCAATACTTAAATGAACATAGAAACAGCTCTTCGATTGATTTGTTTTATGATGAAAATCGTTGAAGGTTAAATAATACAGATTCTCTTGGTTGAAATCTTGAACAAAAGTCAAATATGAAAGTTAAAATGCTATCTAACATATAACATAATTAAAGATTTCCTCTTAAAGTAAACTGTTAAACATGGAAATGTATTTCTGATTACCATAACAAAGTAGTAATAACTTCTGTTTCCCAACCTCTGATGGCTTTCTGATACTTAAATTTCCTCTCATTCACATATCAATCTGTATTAAATGCTGTTTTGATTGGATTAATTTTTAACACTAGGATGTTTACCTTAACTGTAAAGAGCTGGATGTTTGGTCAACTAAATGGCTTATGTCATTTAATCCTGATAAAACAGAAATTATGATATTTTCAAATATTGAGATACCAGATCTCAACTTTTCCTAAATGATAAAACTATCCTATAAATACATCGCATAAGCACCTGGGAGTTACCTTTAGTTGTGACGCAAATGGAACAATCATATCGGAAGTATAATTACAAGTGTAAAGAAACACCTTAATGTTCTGCGTAAACTTAAATATCGACTGTCTCGTAATAATTTAGAAAAACTTTATCTAGTTTTTATTAGACCCATTTTGAATATGCCACGAAGTCTGGGATAATTGTGGGATATGTTATTCAAATAAATTAGAAAACTTGCAATTGGAAGCCGCAAGAATTGTAACAGGTCTACCAATCTTCACTAAAACTGATACTCTGTACTCTGAGGTTGGCTGGGAATCTTTATATGAAAGACGAAGAAGAAGAAAATTACAGATGCTTTATAATATAAATAAAAAAATATGCACCTGAGTACCTGTGTAATCTTGTCCCCCCATGTATACAAAGTACAACCAACTATCCATTGCGAAACGGTCAAAATATCATTGTTCCATTTGTAGACTTTCCCTTACCACTGAATCTTTTATTCCATCCACAATACGAGAATGGAATAAGCTTGACTTAAAAATTCGTAACACCGACTCTATATCTAAATTTAAGAGAGAATTGAAAAATGAAAGTGTTCAGAGCAGAGTTGCGCCGTATTATATGTACGGTCCGAGAAAATTGAATATTATTTTAACTCAATTGCGATGTTCCGCTTCATTTTAAACTCTGACCTTTTCAAAGCTAACATTATACTGGATCCTTCGTGTCAGTGTGGGTCTGATATTGAGGATGTTCATCATTTTCTTTTAGTTTGCCCAAAATACACTACATATAGAAATTTTACTTAACAATCTTAATTGGCTTACTGAAAACTTTATTATTGATACTAAACTATTAACTTGCGGAGACCTTGAACTTTCGAATGAACAAAATCTCCTAATTTTCAAACATGTTCAAGATTTTATTAAAAGGTCTAACAGATTTCTAGTACCTTCATAAAATATTATTGCTACCGGCACGGATGATCATCACCATCAAACCTAAGTCATCATCACAGAAAATATGATTTGCTTCTTTTTCTTTTCCTCCTTTTCCATTCTTCTTGTTCTTTTCTTCTTTTATTTATAGTTCGTATAATATTTAATGAATTTGTTCGCCTTACATGCATGCTCATAATGTTATTATTGTATATATACTTGTATTGTAATATGGAGAGGACTTCATAAGTATGATTTACTTGTGTCTCATCCATTTTGCTGATATTTAGCAAATAAAATATGTTTAAACAAACATATACCAAAAGATTGCGTTTGAAATCATTGCTTCAAAAGTTTAGATCATAGTTAATAAATTAGACTGAAATTATTGCAGAAAAGGGGATTCCAAATAATATCCCCATTTAAATATAAGGTCAAATATGAAGAGAGGAATATCCCTACTCATTCTGATGTTAATACATCAAGTTTATTGTTATAAAATATAAACCAATTCGAAGGAGGTAAATAGCTTTAATTCAAGTATACAAACACATGGAATTTCAATTGTTAAGCTTACGATGTATGATACATCTACATGTTCTATACTATAATGAACAATTGATTAATGACAACTGTAAGCAAGTTTTTGCCAAATTTATTGTGAATGATAAAAGTTAATTATATATTTTTTATAATTTTATGCTACTCTTAGTATTTTAGATGTAACAGTCTTTTTCCTTGGAAGGCCGTCGTTTCGATATTTTTCGTATTCTTTCCTCAAAAGTCAAATTTGAAAAATAAGTAATTTTCTTTTGCAGTATGGACAAATTCACCTTTGTGTACGTGAACTCGTTCTTGAGAAGTTTGGACAAGAAGCATGGGACAAAATCATGTGAGTAGCACCGTTTTCTAAAAATGTTCACATAAATATTAAATACGTCATCCCGTTTGATGTTCTATGACTATTAGTAAAAAGAGGGAAATACACCCTTACCATACTCTGTCATGTATGAGGAGGAGGAAGACTACCTTTGATCCCTTCTGGTCCATCGTTTTAACGTATATATTTAAAAGTGAAAGGTGTGTATTATAATAAAGCAATGAACAAGTCTAAATTGAAAACAACGTTCAAACCTATGATTGCGTTGGATAAAAACCGCAATTTTTATACGTGTGCATGCAAAACAAATTTCTTGTTAGAGGGGTCTAAATACAGCACAAACAACATTTTCCAAAAGACCAAAAAAGTGAAAAGGTATATTTTAACAAAACGCATTTGACTAACAGGTCGAACAAAAATGTTCTTAAACCCTGCTGATTGCCATTTGCGATTGCCAAATAAATGGATCACCGATGTAATAAATGGATCTTAATTATAAATTTGATACTAAACAGAAAACAATAAACTTGCGGAAAAGATAATGTACCGCAAACAAAAACAATAAACTTGCGGAAAAGATGATATACCGCAAACAAAAGGTGCAAAGGTTTTTGTACACCATATCCGGATTTCGGCAATTAATGTCTCTTCAGTGATGTTAGGAATCGAAACGGTATTTGGAAAGCTATACAATTTACCTCAATTTAGGATAGACTCTTGAGGAGTCAAAATAGGATGAACGGATCATATAAACCCGAAGGCAAAATTAATAATAAAGCAATGTATACAGTACTTTAACAATCCTATAGATTTTTATTAGAATATAAACCTAATGTTATATATATAAATAAGAAGATGTGGTATGATTGCCAATGCGAAAACTCTCCACAAGAGACCAAATGACACAGAAATTAACAACTATAGGTCACCGTACGGCCTTCAACAATGAGTAAAACCCAATTCGCATAGTCAGCTATAAAAAGCCCCGAAATGACAAATGTAAAACAATTCAAACGAGAAAACTAACGGCCTGATTTATGTACAAAATAGTGAACGAGAAACAATTATGATATTCAGCAACAATCGAAAACCACTGAATTACAGGCTCCTGACTTGGGACAGGCACATAAGAATGTGGCGAGGTTAAACTAGTCTGAATGCGCGCCAACCCTTCCCCTAACCTGGGACAGTGGTGTAACAAACTATAAAAAATTATTTCTACACAATTTGAGCCAAGGCCTATCTCAGTACTGATTATTCTCTTTCTTCACTACATGATGTGAACATTCGGCTAGCAAGAAATGATATTCGATTTATCTTGCTTTGTCGATTAAGTATACTACACTCTTTAACTACATTTAGTGAACATTATAAGAATAAATTACCAATGAATTTTAAAATGAAAGTTAAAATGCTATCTAACATATAACATAATTAAAGATTTCCTCTTAAAGTAAACTGTTAAACATGGAAATGTATTTCTGATTACCATAACAAAGTAGTAATAACTTCTGTTTCCCAACCTCTGATGGCTTTCTGATACTTAAATTTCCTCTCATTCACATATCAATCTGTATTAAATGCTGTTTTGATTGGATTAATTTTTAACACTAGGATGTTTACCTTAACTGTTAGATTTATGAGAGTTTTATAAACAGATTTCAATAACAATAATCGTCGAGTTACATGGGGCTTGAACAAATTAAAAGAATGTCTATTATTTATTAACATTAAGTGTCCGTTCCGAAATGCCACTAAAGTAATTACAAATTCAATCCTTTTAATCAAGCAATTAGAAAATGAAATTCAAGAACCATTCTAGTCACAATTTGTAACAAATGTATATACTGACGTCCCTATGATGCTCTTCAAATTCGTATTTTATTTGGCCTTTTTAATTTTTTTTATTCGTGCGTCACTGGTGACTTTTTTGTAAACAAAACGCTCGTCTGGTATCTATGATGAGTTTTGATAGTACATATGCATGACATAATATATGATTTTATAATTGTAAGAAATATAAGTGAAAAGTACTACCTGCCTCAATCCATGTATAACTATATACGTAAAAAATTACCATAATTGATACATCAGTGACGTATATCCTACATCTCTTTTTATTGATATTTAGATAAAAAATACTTGAAATCAGATTATATTGTAAATAATGCCTGACGCGTCCTGTTGAAATGCGTTGAATCTTCTTAAAGGACTAATAGATTTTGACGTAAAATTTGATTTCAACATTTACAGATGAGGTTAATATTTCAATATCACACATTTTGCCTTTACAGTCACGAAAAAAAAACAGCTCTTGAGTTTTGGCTATTGGAACTAACTTGTGCTTTATATAGTACAATGTACGTCACAAATTACTTAATGTTATCCATTGGGATGCTTTATCTTGTGCAATAAATCGAAAAATCGAGATCTATCACAAAAACAAAACATTTAAAAAGTATTTCAGATATACATGTACAAGTAACAACTACTGTCATCATATAATGCTTTGATATATATATATATATATATATATATATATATATATATATATACATATATCAAAGCATTATATGATGAACGTTGTTTTCAATTTAGACTTGTATATATATATATATACAACTCGTCTAAACATCAGCCCAACAATGTTAGATCTGTAAATTTGCTTTCGCAAAGTTTTTGTTCTTCCCACGCCGGGATTCAAACTCATACTACTCAGATATCGTGACACCAAATCGCCTGCACTGTATCCGTCGCGCTAGACCACACGACCACCTAGGCTTCACTATAATAAAGCTTTCGGTGGCCGGGTGTTACCCTGCCTCGTTATACAGTACATGATATATAAGGCATGAAGATGGAATTGTTACAGATCAGCTGAAATATCTATAATTGTAAAGGATCCTACAAATTAATGCAAGATACAGTCACAGAAATAATTATATTTATAAGTACGTCTGAACCAGTGACAACTCTACAACAGATTTATCCATCGGATCACCAGCAGTGATGGTGATACATGGCTTTGTACATTCTGTATATACAACTCGTATTAACATCAGCCCAACAATTTTAGATCTGTAAATTTGCTTTCGCATATTTTAACAAAGCTCATTTGACTAGCAGGTCGAACAACTGATGTTCTTAAACCCTGCTGATTGCCATTGGCAATTGCCAAATAAACGGATCACAGATGTAACAAAATGGATCTTAATTATAAATTTATTACCAAACATAAAACAATAAACTTGCGGAAAAGATGGTATACCGCAAACATGAGGTGCAAAAATTTGTACACCATATCCGGATACCGACAATTAATGTCTCTTCAGTGATGTTAGAAATCGAAACGGTATTTGGAAGGCCATATAATTTACCTCAATTTAGGATAGACTCTTGAATTTTGAAAGAGTCGAAATAGAATGAACGGATCATATAAACCCGAAGACAAATATAATACAAGCCCAAACGAAAAAATATAAACAAGTCTAAATTGAAAACAACGTTCAAACCTATGATTGCGTTGGATAAAACCGCAATTTTTATGCGTGTGCATGCAAAACAAATTTCTTGTTAGAGGGGTCTAAATACAGCACAAACAACATTTTCCAACAGACCAAAAAAAGTGAAAAAGTAAATTTTAACAAAACACATTTGACTAGCAGGTCGAACAACGGATGTTCTTAAAACCTGCTGACTGCCATTGGCGATTGCCACATAAATGGATCACCAGATGTAACAAAATTGATTTTAACTATTAATTTAATACCAAACAGAAAACAATAAACTTGTGGAAAAGATGGTATACCGCAAACAAAAGGTGCAAAAATTAGTACACCATATCCGGATTTCGACAATTAATGTCTCTTCCGTGATGTTAGGATTCGAAACGGTATTTGGAAGGCCATACAATTTACCTCAATATATAAATGCATTTAAATGTGAGTTGCAAAAAAACTTGAAAGAATGATTTGTCAAGTTATTTTAAATACAATTTTGATGGATATCGAACTATTTTTATCGTGAATGCTGAGTCAGTCGAATTTCCCATGCTGCAGGGGATGTCATTGCGGTTGCTTCCGTACATGACGCGAACCCTTAAGGATAACATGATAATTGAACCATAAATTTCAATTTCAATTTCTTGAACGATCTAAGTAAAATTGGAAACAAATCTTATTTTGTCCGTTGGACGAAAATTAGTCTCTTATTGTCACAGAATGATATTAAATCTTGTTAAGTGTCGAATTTGGTTGGTCAATATCTCGAAAATGTAACACGATTAGATTCATTCATTTTGTTCTTTTATGAACGTTTTGTTAATCTACTGATCGAGGATAAAAAATAAAGAGGGTTGAGATTTAAAAAAAGTAGTTAAACGACTCCGCCACACTTATGTTTCAAGTGTCTATCAGGAAGTTTTGCAGTAGTTATCGTAATGTCATATGTTATTTTTATTTGAGAAAGGGGTTTTAATAGCATATCATTGATTGTCTCTGATAAATTTATGCACATCTTTTATAGGCTCGACACGATTTGTAGCTTGACATTTTATGTAGACACCTGCCTAGTGTTTACTATCAATAGCTCTTTCTTTTTTTTTTTTTTTTTTTATCTTAGGATTTCTGTCTCAAATTGACGTACATCCCAATTCTCCCTTTATTCATATCTTATATATCTAAACCTGAATAACAAAAATAAGTTATGAACAGTCATCCTTAGAGTTTCCTCCGTTATATAATTGATTTGGTCACTCTTTTTGGTTCAACAGTTTTGTTAATTACTAAATAGGATGTTTGACAGATGCTTTCAAAAGTTATTTATTTTCTAAACATTGCAAAATGATTTTGTTAGTGATAAAAAAAAATGATTTTTTAAATAACTTTTACCTAAGACAAACTTAAAGGGAAAAAAAGTCCCGTTTTATATATCTTGTCTGCTAATTATCAAACTTGAAACATATATATGCAGTCGGAAAATATCAAAACATCAGCTATATTTTGAGCTATATTACAAGAATTCGAACAATTTCTATGGTGTCAATTCCAGTGACAAAGAACTATCGTACTTGCAAATTTATCTTTTCTTTGTTTTGCACGTTACCACGAGAACACTACTGGTTATGACATATAATCATAAGAAGAAAACATTTATATATAAAGTAATAATGGGGAAATTATAAAAGTAGTTATCATTTTGTTTCACCCAGCGTAGTAAAGTGAAGATTTAATTTTGATGATTTGATACAACCACTGGGTCGATTCCACTGCTTGTAGACGTATGTTCTCAAGGGTTTCACTAGCCAAGTATTCAGCACTCATTTGCAGGCCTGACATGTTTATGCAGATTTCGGGGTAATATTTTATGCTGATGATTTTAAAGAACATCTGATATTTGTGTGTTGAACGAAGCTACCACTCTATATGTGAATAAGATTATTGGAATTTTTTTTTTCGATATAGATCTAATTTTAACATTTTTAAGAAATCAATGTCTCAAGTGTACATTTGTTTATGGTAAATAATGCATTAAAGGAAATATTTATTTGCACTTTTAAAGAACACAGTTAAACGGATATCATAAAACACTTGTGAAAATGTGGTTTCAGTATTCTTTTTTTTTTATGAGTATGGTTACCGAAGTACACTGACTTTTTTTTTTATCAAAATCAGAAGAAGATTATCTTTTCTATATTTTGTTTTTTCCCTCTGTCGTACAGTGTGTTGCTCTACTGGCAATTATTTCATTTCCAAACAGAATTCATCATTAATACAGAGAATGCTAACTATTGACGATCTTTATCAATAAAAAAGAAACGATTAAACGGTGCTATTCGATATGTTAGAACAATTAAGCCTAATTTGCTGTTACCAATACAGACGAAAATTGTTTAACAAGTAATCCATGAGGTTCTAATTATTATAGGTTTCAAATTTCACAGAAATGTTTGATAATTTAGATATCATTCAAAAAACCTGTGACAATGATTTTCGAGATGGTCGTTTTTTACGACAGAATAATATAACCAACTTGCCGGTCTGTTTGTAGATGACATCTAAGATACATGAGATACGATGTTGGCTGACTTGAATTTACTACCATCTCGTTATCTTCCTATCAACTTCGTCGAAAGAGAAATTACTTCTTACGAATATTTGGTGACTGTATTATCTCTTCTCTTTAAAAGGAAATGATTAATTATTCAATGTAATATTTGCACAGGCAAGAAGTTATGTCATTTACTGATTTATGTTTTTTACGGAAATCTAACTGACAATATGAACTGATGATTAACAGGGGCTGTTCTTATGGTTATTTGTTGTCTAAAATAAGATGTTAGAGGTAGATTTCAATCATGAATACACGGAGAACTTGAACTTAACAAAATTGTTAAAAAATACGTTAACTCTTCAATATATGTTACAACTACTTCAACATTATAACTAGGAACCGCTGTTTAAAATGCCAGTAACTCCACTTGATTATAACGGTTTGAGAGTAGACAGTAAACAGGGAACTGCCTGCGATTGAATTAATACATTACAATCCCTTCTCTAGTCGTTTTTTTTTTCATTTAACTCTCACGATTTGTGCTTGGATTTTTTTTCTTTCTCTGTTTAATTTAAATCTTTTCTTACCATTAAAACCCCAAAGTATATACCCTTTATGCATAATCCTTGACCTCAGTTCTCTTAGATCAGGATATATATTTTCACTGAGTAGTACATAGATAGCACGCTATAAGAACGAAGGTGTACCATATTTACAAATAGCTATGGGAAAACTGAAATGATTATGTTTTCCTTGCGTAATAATCGGAAATATTGATCTTTAAAAATAAAAAAAGTGTTCGATTATTTAACGATTGTCGCAAATTGCTTTGAATTTCATGCATGCTGGTGACATTAAAATAATTGGCAATAGTAAATTAAACAATATCTAAAGTAACTATTTCTAGGAGTATGAACGATTGTCGCAAATTGCTTTGAATTTTATGCATTTCGGTCGAGTTAAAAATAATTGACAAAAGTGAACAAAATTGTGAATTCCATGTAATTGATGAATTCAGCAACACTTACCGTTAACTTGATATTTTTTCGTTAATCAATCATGAATTCTATATAAAAAAAATAGTGCCGAAATTTACCCAAAAGTAAATAAATTCAATAAATCAAGTATAAACAGCAATAAATGTACTTTCTTAGATTTCGATATTTCAGTTTTACATGTGAAACTCTGTGGCGTTAATCACCAACACTCAATCAATCGATCGATCGTTGGAACAAAACTTAAAGGAAATTATAAATTCGGAATCTTCTTTAAGAACTTTTGAAGCAATTACAGTCATAAATCACTGGTGTTTATGATTTACAAAACTGCTTGTCCTTCTCCTAACCTTGCATGCAGGAAATTTAAATGTAGAACACAAAAGAATGGAACAGGATTTTGGGGGCTCCCATTACCTCAAAAGTTAGTTGAAAAAAAATGAAAACAACACTTTATAAATTTTATGCGGCCGAAGCGCTTTTCTGGATTTACCTTCATCATGAACGCTCAAAGCCGAATCTTTTAAAGCCAAAGATGTATAAGAACCGAAGCAGTTTAAGAGCTGTATGACATGAAAGAACATAAAAATAATAGACACATCCATCTAAGGTCAAATTTGCCTGATGGAGTTGAAACCTTAGTTTCGTACTAATTTATAAATTCATAAACGAATAATCCAAGAAAGGTTTCTTATAAAATCATGTCAATAACGAAGTACTGACTTCTAAGCTGATGAACAATCTGAAGATGCTGTGTACTATGAAGTAAATGCATTTGCATTTATATTTGCCTGCATGCTTGAATCCTTTTGTACAATGTTTTGCCAAGTGACATAAGTTCATAAGTGTTTATGCTATTTATTGATTGTATTGCTTTTCTTTCCTGTTTCTCTCTTGACTGCTGTTTATGTGTACAGCACATCGCCGTGATCCAAGTATACATCCAGTAAATAAAAAAATGAAGTTGGTACGTGAGGATTTTTTCCCCTATAGGCAAAATTTCAAACCAATTCTACACAAAAAATCCCTCAGGCTGCTGTCCTTATCGCTTGCTATATTAAACAAGAAATTATAATATTATCTGCTAATTCTATATCAAACAAGAAATTATAATATTAACTGCTAATTTTATATTAAACAAGAAATTATAATATTATAAGCTATTTTTTTTTTTTTTTTTATTATTACAATTTTCAAAAAAGTTTTATAGTGAACTTATAATCAGTTGTGTCCTCGCGGAGAATGTGGAAAACATAGTTCCAATTCGCAATGTTTCACAAGGGAGATAATGTTTTGCCTCTTCATACTCTTTAGAGAAAGGAAATCACTCATAAACAAGGATTTGTTTAGTACTGGAATCTACTTTTGAAAATGGAAAATAGGATTTTTTTTTCACTAATTTTTCTAATTTTTAGCCAAAATTTTTGAAAAAGCAATGTAGTATACTTTATGACATACTGATTTCAACACAAACTTACCTTGTAATAGTCTCTTGTTTTATAGTTTATATGTATGGTTTAATAACCCTGTGCACGCACAGCATTAGTTGAATAACCGTGTGTATGCACAGCCTAAGTTAAATTACCATGTGCATGCACAGCCTTTAAACGTACAAATATAGAGATTTTTTAATATGAGTTTAAGTAACGATTGAAATACTTGTTGAAAGTAATCTTTGTGTGAAATGAATTCAGGAGAAACTGACCCAAATTCTTTAGATTGATGCTCAATATATATTTAAACATATCTTTGTAACATATGTTTAGTAGGTCACCCAAATAAGCCAATAGCCTAATTTTCATCAGTTATTTCAGAAAATTATATTTTTAATTAACTAAAATTTTTTGTG
The DNA here is from genome assembly GCA_017311375.1 of Mytilus coruscus. Classification (NCBI taxonomy): domain Eukaryota; kingdom Metazoa; phylum Mollusca; class Bivalvia; order Mytilida; family Mytilidae; genus Mytilus; species Mytilus coruscus. Next base: position 115,356,544 of record CM029595.1, read on the forward strand.
CAAAAACAAACTATGATGAAGAACAGAAACAAAGTGCTGTTCCTTTGCTCTTAGTGTTTTTTGCTATGCATGTTCTGATTTTGTGTCATGGATGGATACCTCATATCCTTTTTTTTCTGTTATATTCCAGGAATGAGAATATTATTTAATAGCACATTTGTTGTGCTGCATGAGTACAATCTAGTATATATTTGTATATCTATACTATTAAATGAGAAGACCTCATTTTGTGTGTCGCTTCTTCTCTTCCTTCCACCAGAAATTAATCATCATGCCTCTGAGTCCTATAGGTACCATGCATAGTCGCATTTGTCATCCTCGCTTATGATTATTCCGTTTGGGTTAATTTGGGAGGAAAACGAAAATAAAGGCGTCTGGATATTGTTTCCGTCATCGGACGGACTTTTAAGTCATAGACAAGACTTCCGTTTAGGACTGTTTAAAATTACACAGAATTTTGGTAAATTTACAAACAACCCTTAATTCCTAACTTGATTGCATTCAATGGTTTAGGTACCTGAGCTGCAGGAACCGTATCAATCATTCCTTCGGTCCCTGGAAGCGATAAAAATCCGATTTCTTGGGACCCCTGACACCAGTATATAATCATGTTTTATTTAAGAAATAATTCATGCAAGCCATTTCACATGGCCTGGGTCCCAAGCGTAAACAAGCAATGAAATTAACGAATATAACGACCCAGGCCATGTGAAAATGAAAACAAATCTATGGAATGCATGAATCATTTTGATTTTAATATGGTCAAGTTCCCACTGAAAACTCTGACGCCATTTCAGGAAAATATGGCGTTTTTGTGCACGAATCGCATTGTGACGTCGTCGATTTATAGTGGTTGTGGTTTATTGAGTATTTTATTATGGCTCTATTCATATGACGTAATAAGCACCCCATATTAGAATTAATTTGCTTTCTTAAAAGTCAACACCTTATCATGTCTGACGCCATTTCCAGATTTCAGTAAAATATGACGGTTTTGTGCACAAATCACATTGTTTATTGAGTATTTTATTATGGCTCTATTCATAATTCCAATCTTATTTGCAAATATCACATAATAACCTGATTTCATTAGTGGAATCCGTTTCGAGTGACTGAAATTGAAAAGGTTAACATATCGATTATTCTGTCTTCTGCACAACGAAACATAAATCATGGTGACAAAGCAACTCGCCTCCTAAAAATTGTGCGTTCATGTTACTACAAATAGTTGACCTTTGCGTTGACATTCTTTAGATTTACATCCAATATTTTGAACTGGTGAAAAATTCAAAATGTTATATTGACATCAGTTCATGTTTAAGATACTTTTGATACCTTTCCTGAAATTCTCCAGTCATAAAATTCTTTACAAAAACTCATCCTACAACAGTTCACATTCTTTCTTCCACGCTCTAAATGTCTGCGATTTCGCGGGTGTGTTCTAGCTATATATGTATATTAGAAACATTTTTGCGAGAAATACTGACAAAAAAATGAGAGACAAATCTCATCGATTGATTTTTTTTTTATCCTGAGTTCGTTGTAGGGTCTTTAATGTAGATCATCTTGGTTGAAATCTTGAAACAGTCATAGATTGTTGATCAAAGTACTTATAAATGAAAGTAAAAATTCTATATAGCATCGACCGTAATTAATACTGTCCTCTTTCAATAAATTTTAAACATTGAAATTTATTCACGATTACCATGACAATGTGTTATATCTTTTGTTTCCTAGCCTCAGTTGGCTTTCTAGTTATTCAATTTCCTTTCATTCACATATCAATCTATATGTAATGCTTTTTAATTGGATTAATTTTCGACACTGGGACGTTAACGTTAACCGTTAGATTGCTGAGAGTTTTATGAACACATTTCGATAAAAATAATTGTCGAGTCAGACAGGGCTTTAACAAATTAGATAATTGTCTATCATATCTTAACGTTCAGATGCCACTAGTCTTTACTGTGAAATTAATTTTATTGATTTAGAGTCATTACAATAACTGAAATCATGTAATTAGAACATTCAATTCAAGAACCATTTATATATATTTATGATAACTGTATATTTAAGTCCCTTTGATGAAAGTTCAAATGCATTTTATGATATACTACAATAATTATGTGAAAATTACTACCTGGGTCCATCTATATAAATAAGAAGATGTGGTATGAGTGCCAATGAAACAACTCTCCATCCGAGTCACAATGTATAAAAATTTAACAATTATCGGTCAAAGTACGGCCTTTAACACGGAGCCTTGGCTCACACCGAAAAGCAAGCTATAAAGGGCCCAAAATGACTAGTGTAAAACAATTCAAACAGGAAAACCAACGGTCTAATCTATATAAAAAAATATGCATGTATATCAATATACGTAAATTTTACCTTAATTTGTATATCTATGAGGGATACTTTGCATTTCTTTTTATTCATACTCAAACTAACAAAATTAATTGACATCAACTGATACTGTATAAGATGTAAATACGAGTCGCAATCTATCGAAATTATTTGATTCATCTTGTAGGAATCAAATAACAAATCAAATAACATTTGATTTCAACATTTGCAGATGAGGCAAATATTTCAACACTTTACAGTAAGTAAAAAATAAACAGTTTTTGAATTTTTACGATATTAATTCACTTGTGCTGGATATAATACATTATGCTTAAACAAATAACATTCGTTGTGACTCTTTATCTTGTTAGAAAAAAAATGATATATATAGCAAAAACTAAATATTAAGTAAATCAGATATACAGGATGCCATCATATAATACTTTAATGCTTTAACATAAACTTATCTTCTTATTACGAGTTGCTAAATACGAGAAATACTAGACGTAGAAGACTGTTTTTTCATGTTATTTTAAAATAAATGTTGATGCATATAAGAATAAAAGAACTGTTCTTATGATGGATGGTGAGTATTTAAAATGTCCATGCTCAAGATTATATCTATTACGGTTTGACTCGGTATGTGGCGCAGATCTTTATTAAATATTGAACCATAAATTTTGATTAAAATTTCTTGGACGATTTGAGTAAAATCTTCAAATTTTATTTTGTCAGTCTGACGAAAATTAGACTCTTATTGTCACAGAATGATATCAATAAATAGTTCGAATTTGGTTGGTATATATTTCGAAAATATGAAACGGTTATGTTCATTGTATTCGTTTTAATAATTTACTGATCGAGATCAAAAAGGTTGGAGGGTTGAGATCTAAAGAAACTAGTTTACCCGGCACATTTGCATGTGCCTATCCCATGGCAGGTACCTTGTCAGTTGATATAGTTTATCATATTTTATTGTTTCTCGAGAATTATCATTTTAGGTCATCCAGCGTTGTAAATTTAAACTTTTGCTGAATTTTTACAACAACTTGGTTGAAGCTGACAAGTATCAATAATAAGGTTAATTTCTGTCAATTTACTGTTCTTTAAGTGTGAGGTTTTTCACCCCTGGGCATAGATGGCCTTAATCATTTCTGGCAAAACTTTTTTTTTGTCAAAACTTTTCAATGTAAATGGTTTTGCCTTCCCTCTGTTTTGATTCGAATGCCACTGATAGGTCATGATGAAACGTAACGTGTATCTTGTCTACTAAATTATCATTCTGGTATTTGTAATGACTTTATATAATTGTGTACTTTTCCGCTAAAATGTATGGCAACAGAAATTATTTTCTAAAAATAATGAGTTGGCGGCAACTAAATAAAATGATGTAATGTATGAACGTTTCTCTTGACTGTCTATTTTTAAAGCGGAGTTAATATTACCAATTTGTCTGTTTGTAGATGACATCTTTGATACACGAGATACGTTGTTAAGATGCATGAGATACGATGATGGCTGACTTAAATTCACTACCATCTATTTATCTATCTATCATTTTGTCGAAGGATAAATTGCATCTTACGAATATTAGGAAACCGTAATATCTCTTCTCTTTTAAAGGAAACGAATAATTATTCAATGTTATGCCTGCATGTCAGCAATTTATGTATTTTGTATGACGAAAATCTAACAGAAAATATGAATAGATGATGAACAGGGACTGTTCTTATGGTAATTCATGTCTAAAATAAGGTGTTAAAGTCGATTCCAATTATGAATACATGGAGATAGAATAGTTGAAATTAACAAAATTGTAAATGGTGAAGGTAAATACTTTAACTGTTCAATATATCACATTCACTTCAACTTCAACAGTTATTAATACAGTTTGAAATTTGACAGTAAACATGTTACTGTCTGCGATGGAATTCTAACATTGCCCTCCCTTTCTATTCGTCTTTTAATTATGAGTGTTCGATTATTTCTAGGAGTATGAATCGCTGTCGCAAATCGCATTTCGGTAGCATTAAAATAATTGTCAATCGTAAATTAAACGATTGTGAAATTTTGTATAACAGTTAACCTTTTATTTTCTTCATTAACGTCAAGATATTTGTTGAATTGCAAGTAACGTAAAATAACAATGTTTTGAAAGTAAGTGTTTATGTCACCCGAAATGATTTGAATTTGTACAAAGAACAATATTATTAAGTTTACATGTTTTCTTTAGCTGGCTTTACCGTGAAATTAAAATCTAACCGTTATTTATTATTTTTTAGTAATAAAAACAAATTGGATTATTTAACACAAAGATAATTTATATGCCAGTTTATGATAAGTTACTTCCAGTATATACAATAAGTAATACAAAATGCATGGTTTACCTAACAAACAAGCAAATTAAAAAAATAATGCACCAACTACAATCGGATGCAGTCATAACATGTACCAAAGAAAAATTTGAACAGACATTTTTTGACTGCTTCAAAGTCGACGTAATATATATATGTAGCAGACAAGCAACTTAATTTTATCAGAGCAGGCAAGACCCAGGTCTGCTTTTTGCAAACTGCTTCATATCTGCTGCAGACCAGACCTGGGGTAGTTCTACGATTTGCCAGTACTGAGAACAGGTCTGCTTTAGACAAGGTCTATGGATGGACATGTCTGTTTTTGACCAGTTCTCAGTAACAGTGTAACCAATATATTTGTTTCTTTTTTGATAGGCACATCAGTGTATATTTGTATTCCAAAAAAACTTACATGCAGTATGTTAATATCGAGAGAAAAAAAAAACATCAATCGCAGTCCTGATCACAAGTTAATTTTAGCTTGGAGCAGGTCAGATCAAAAGTTTAGAACATGCATGGTAGAAGTTAACTTGTGTGCAGAATTGGTTTCGAAGTTAACTTCCTTAAAGAGCTTAGAAGTGGATCTTACCAAAGTTAACTTACTCAGCAGGCTTGAAGAGAATCCTATGGCAATATCTGTTTTTTTGGTTGAATTGAGTAGTAAGACCGATCAGAGCAGTCATAAAAGCTGTTGCAAGTTAGTCAGCCTGTCTGCTCATCAAGATAAAGCCCCAAACAACATCATTTTTGTGTTTTTGTGTGTAAATCACATTACATAAACTGTAACTCAACATATACCCCACGACACTTACCAAGGAGGAAATCCTGGATAATCATAGGTCTCTTCTATGTTCCTTTGAAGTTTCAACCAAAGATGAAGAACTGGATCTTCCTTCACTGTATTGGATACCTAAACTACATAAGTGTTTTCAAACAACGTTATATTTCAGGGTCTTCCAAGTGCTCCAAGAAACCTCTTTCTAAATTATTAACATCTATTTTATCAGCAATCAAAGCCGGGCTTCAAAGTTATTGTGAAACTACCTATTCTAGAGGTGGCGTGAATCAGATGTGGATACTAAAAAATTCCAAAGATCTTTAAGAGTACAATCTGAGACTCTTTTATCTTGCAAAAGTATTAAAACATTTAATTTTTCTACACTCTACACAAGTATTCCCATTTCAAACTAAAAGACAAATTGAAAGAGTTGGTTATGCTTTGTTTCATAAAAAAGAATGGCTTACGTAGATACAAGTTTCTTGTCTTGGGAGGGGGGGGGGGGTTAAATCGTACTTTGTAAAAAATCTTATTCAAACAATAAATTCTGTGAAACTGACATTATCAAGATGCTTGATTTCTTGATTGACAACATATTTGTGACGTTTGGAGGACGTGTTTTTCAACAAACAATCGGCATTCCCATAGGAACAAACTGTGCTTCTCTTCTTGTCGACTTGTTCCTTTATTCATATGAGGCTAACTTCATATCGGAACTTCTTAGGAAGAAAGAAAAGAAGTTAGCATTATCCTTAAATTTCATTTTCCGCTATAAAGATGATGTTTTGAATAATTCAAAATTTGGTGACTATATTGAACGCATCTATCCCATCGAACTTGAGATGAGGGATACAACAGATATAGTTAAGTCTGCCTCATATCTTGACTTACATTTAGAAATTGACAATGAGGGTCGGTTGAAAACAAAACTTTACGACAAAAGAGATGATTTTAGCTACCCAATTGTGAACTTTCCATTTCTATGTAACAACATTCCAGCATCCCTGCATACGGAATATATATCACCCAGTTGATACGATATTCCAGGGCTTGTGTTTCTTATCATGATTCCCTTGATAGAGGTTTGCTGCTCACAAGGAAGCTATTAAACCAAGAGCTCCAAGTGGTGAAGTTGAAATCATCACTTCGTAAATTTTACGGACGCCATTACGAGTTGGTTGACCGTTATGGAATATCTGTTTCACAGATGACGACGAATATGTTCCAATTGTCGTGACTACAATCTCATCACCTTCCCCCGAAAGTGACCTACCTAAATAGACATTTCACCAGTTTCTACTTGCATGAGCAAAACGACGGGTGCCATATGTGGAACAGGATCTGCTTACCCTTCCGGAGCACCTGAGATCACCCCCCGTTTCTGATGGGGCTCGTGTTGCTCAGTCTTTGGTTTTCTATGTTGTTTTTTGTGTACTGTTGTTTGTTTGTCCTTTTCGTTTTTAGCCATGGCGTTGTCAGTTTATTTTTCGACTTGAATTTGAGTTTGAATGTCCCTTAATTTGATATCCTTCGTCTCTCTTTAACTTGGTGTATAGGGTATGAACGTACTCATCTGAATATACACACTTAAACATGTATACCGGCGTTCATGCTTGTATTTAGTTATGAAGACCAGTCTAGCTTTAAAAAACACCCCAGTCCACGAATGTTCACCAGACAATAGGAAATAGGTTTGTGATAAAACGTGATTTAAAATGTACCAAAAGGTAAAATAACAAAAATTTGAAACTCCAAGGAAAATTCAAATGGAAAGTCCCTCATCAAATGGCAAAAACAAAAGCTCAAACACATCATACAAATGGAAAACAACTTTCATATTCCTAACTTGGTACAGAAATAATGACTTTTAACATGTTTAAATATCTATAGAGAGTTTGCTTGAATAGTTGTGAAATTTCAAAATATTTAATTGTGGTTATTTCTCCTCAATGAAATAGAAAATCTTTTCGTTTAAAAATTTGTTTTGAATTGGCCTTTTAAACCAAATTTGAAGTTAATCAATGGAAATCCAGTGTATAAAAAATTTAGTTCCAAAATTTCAAAGTTTAAACCTTAATCCAGGTGGATCAATTTTCAGTTTTTAAAAATTAATTTGAATATAAATTAAAAGTCCGGAATGAAAAGTTAATTCCAAAATTTTTGAAATTCAAAATACATTATCACTAATAATTGTAGTTCAATTATTTAAATACTATTTAATTAAATTTCTGAAAATTAGTTTCAAAAAGGAATTCTTTATTAAGGTTTGCAGTATTAATTTAAAGTTTCGTTTTTGTGTTTTGATAATTTTAATTTAAGGTTTAATTATTTTTGAAATTAATCACTTTTAATTTTCCTTGAATACTTTTTAAATAAAGTTTTGAAAATAACAAATTTCCTAAAAAATTCTTGATGAAATTTAGGTAGCGGATACCTTCGGTCCAAAATATTCGCGGTACCAAATATTAACGGTACTATACTACTTCGTCGTAAAGAACCATTGGTACCTAAATGAATTTTCTTTCGGTTGTTACTCCACTCCGTAAATGACCCTACTTTCGGAATCCAATGACGGAATATACCGCTAATACTTCGGTACCTGGAAATTTTTCAAAAACCTTTATCATTTCTAAAAACCTTGAAAATATAAACAGAGTAAAGCAGTCTTGAAAATTAAAACTTTTAAAAATCAGGGGGCAGGTCATGTTAAATACCCTATTAATCTTCTTGAAAGATTAAAATTTTAAAAGTTAAAACCTTGAGAAAAACCGAAGAAATGAATTCCAGGAATAATCTTATCTATTTTCTTATTAAAATCTATTCCTTTTAATTTCCACTGTTCCATTGAGGTTTGATTTTAGAAGGAAATCTAAAACATTGAACATTATTTTAAAATTTTTTAAATTTTAGTCTTTAAATTTAAGAAGTTAAGAAGTTTTAAAAAATTTTAGTAATACAAAAACAAATTATTAAATAATTTATATTTTTGTCTTTTTCATATACCCTTTTAATTTTTTAATTAAGGGTTATGAATAATCCAAAGGCACACATTTTAAAGTATATTTTCAAATACCTAAAATTGATTATCCTTAAGTCTCGTAGTATCTATCGGGTGTTTGTTTTGACATATTTTCATAATATAGTATTTGTAATTTGAATTCCTTCAATTGTATACTCCTGTTTAGTAATTAATTTAAGAAAATTAACAAAAAGAACTAAAAATTAAAAAAATCCATCAAGGAAATAACAAAAAACCCAAACAATGGAAAACAAAATTCCACAAATTTTACATACAAAATGCAATTAGTTCTTAAAAAATTTAATTTAATAAATTTAAATTTTATATATTTTTTGTTTTAAATATTTTAAATAAGTTTTAGACAAAACAAATAATTTAATAAAAAATTTATATCAATGAATAAAAGGAATCAAATAAATAAAAGAAACGTAGAAGTAACCAACATTGACACAAGTCCACAAGTACAATTCCTAAATTGAATTAATTTCAATCAAGAAACGGATTCTTGCATTTTTTTATACTCAAAACATATGGCTTGAGTGTTTCAATTTTAACCTTCAAAGTGGTTGGAATCAACTTGCAAATTACTCTTAATATTAACTTGAGATTTAACTTTGCAAAATTACCCAAATTCAAAATTAGTCATTTTCAAACAATTCAATTTATTGAACTACTTTTATTTTATTTCATATATCAATGTACTATTAATATGTTGCACCCAACATTTATAAAGATTCTAATATGTTCAAAATTAATTCATTGATCTGGTGGTACTATATTTTTTTCAAAAATCAATTTTTAATGAATATTCTTTGAAAATTATTTTCAGATGTATTTAAAAGATTAAAATTTATTTTCTCCAATTAAAAAATTAATGGAATATGATTTTGTCAAACTTTATGGAAAAATTAGAATTTGAATAAAAATTGAAAGTTTGACTTAAATTTATTATAATAAATATTTTGATTGACATAAAAAGATTTTTTTTGATAATAAAACTAAAATTAATTTTTTAGAAATTACAGAAAAATAAAAATTTACAAAAATTAAGGCAAAAAAAGATATTTGAATATTTATATTTCTTAATAAATTTAGGTTTGAATAAAATTAAAATTTTTTGTAAATAATAAATTATTTTTAATTAAAAAATTTTATTGTTCATTAAAGTTTTTTTAAAAAAAGTTTTTTTAACATAATGTTAAATGATTTTCACTAAAATACAAAAATCATAAGTTTCTCACTAATTAAAAATTTAAAATACCCCTTTAAATAAATTTAAATGGCATCAAAATTACGAAGCAATTTAACCTTTAAAAGGGTTTACCTTCCCAAAAATTGTCATTCCGAAAGAAAAGAATTAACATTCAATTTTTCTTAAAGTCATAATCTTAAATACATCAACATAAGGCAATGCCATTGACCTAATGACATCACAAATGTAATAAATTTTGGTCTTGGGAAAATCCCCAACTTTTCTATAGAAACAGTATAACTATTACTAATCCTATCATAATTTGAAAACTTAAGGGGTAATTTAACGATGTCCTCACCTTTTGTATTATATGTTTTCAGTATAACAAAAGTTCAAACTCTTGTTCAACTTTGAAAAAATAGTGTTATGAAGAAAAATTAGTCAGTAAAGATAATCATATGAATTTGCAAATTTCTTTTTGCAGCGAACAGAGTGATTTGAATGATGAACATGACTTTATGGTATTTCATAAATACTCAGATGAATGTACATTTGGATTGATCGGGGCTGTTTGTAAGGTATCAGGTATGTTTTTCTATAAATTAATTACGATATATTTCATGAGAAATCCAAGACGTGAAAGCTACACAGCATTAAAATTTTAGACATACTTGTTCTGATTTTTTTAACTGTTGGTAGTTAATCATTTCAGTGTAGTGTTACAGTGTAATATGTATTGTTTTGGGTCTTGATTTGAAGGGGAAAATTTCAGGATTCGTTGTATTTTATTGTATTTCGTATGGCATCTGTTAAAACCAGAACTTGTGAATTGTGTATAATTTCATCTGTTTGATTGTATTCTTCTGCATTGTGTTTCAGATAGACATAGATTTCTAGATTGCTGAATACTAACAAAAAGAACATTTTTATTCTAGCCACCTGCTTATTTGTATTTAATCCCTGTCACTGGTCACCGTTGTCTCTTCCATCTTTATTGATCAAATATTCATTTGTGCAAGTTTAGTTCATTTTTCTTTTTAGGAGACAATAGTTCGTTATATGGCGGAAGGCATCATTAATTGAAGGCTGTATGAGAATCCTTATTATTGTTTCGGTTACTGTCTAATTTATATTTACCGTAAACATCTGTATCTTATCATGAATGCGGAGATTGATTGGATGATGGAGACCTCGAGAAAACATGTGCCCAACTTGATCAGTTGTCCCTTTTTTATATTGACAAAATGTTGTATAAATTTTGTTTCATTTGTTTGGTCCTGTGCGTACATGTTATAATAAGAAACACGTAATATGGAATAAATTTTGTACAACGTTACTATTTTGTGTGTAAAGTTTTACTTGGATTCTGTGCATTTTACTGAACAATGGACGAATTCAGTTTTATTTCAATTTTCATCCTGTAATGGGATATTTTACCGGAGGTATTTCATCCTGGTGATACATACATATTATAATATAGTACCAAAATTTATTTTTTCATTTTTTTTTTTTTGTAAATTAAAAATGCAACATTGGTCAATAAGTTTACTGGTATTGCTTTATGAATATACCTAAAATGTAGAACATATCCGATGAATAAAAAATATTGCATCTTAACCGATATAGCATTTTTTTTTTCTCCTTAAAATTTTATACGCAAAAGAGAGGTTCCACAAAAGCAAACTATAGATAAAACACGTTGACAGAAATGGACATTTCGTCCATACTGCAAGAATCATGGCTACAGTAATTGGACGAAGTATCATCAATGTTGCTGAAATATTTAATACTACATTATTACTCGCAAACTCGTTCATTTTGATATACTGCTCGGGACAAATTTCCTCACCATAAGTACAATAAACTTATAATTATATAAAAGCTGTAAATAATATTTTGCACAGAATATAATAACATATTTTGTAAAAATTGACCTGGAAAATGAAAACCTCTTTTGTATGAAGTAACATTTGTGTCAAGGATATATACTTTTACGATTTCTCACGCGTTAAATCCTCACATCAGATATCCAAAGGGATTAATAACATACATGCTAATATTTATTCATACGAAAAACTCATTAGAAAAAGTATAATCAGAAAATTTGATAATAACTTAGAAAATATAATACGAAAAATTGTTTAAAGTTTATTGAAATAAATTTCATGATTTCCTTTGTTTTTTTACTAGTATTTTCATACATTAACAAGTCGGTATATGACATGTTCATTTTATTACTAAAGTTCGAAAAGAAGAACAAATTAAGGGATCTGTCTCAAATCATATCCAACTGAGTAAGACATCACGTGACTTCGATGACGAAGCGAACCGCCATTTTGTGTCGTTTTGTCCCATATATAATGTATAGGTGCTTCAATAAAGTTAAAATTTCTCTTTAATCTGACCCATTTTCTAACTTTTGCAGCTGTATCCTTGGTATTCGAACATATTTCTACCTAAAATTATTGGTCCTGACAGTTTAATTTTTGATTGAATTACGTCCCTGGAGATTCGTAAAAATCGTACTTTTTCTCGTCATTTCCCCGTCGACTCAATGGTAAATCTAGCGACCCCATGTCTACTTGAACATTTAATTCACAAACTCCGTAGATAAAAGTAACACTTTGCAGCTATATTGAAATATCAACACATCTATCTAGCTAAACAGGCTACTTGTAATATTCTAAATTGATGGGAAATTACGTCACACATCGATTTAAAAAAGTTTTCGGTATATTTCGAAATGGCGGATGTGTTTGGAAGTGTTGCATGTATTTTTATACATCTTCTATTTTTCATGCAGAATTTGTGCTGTTTCTGTTATTTGTTTTCTTCGTTGATATTCTGATATCTTGATAAAAAATAAATTATTTCAAGTAATAGTGAAAAAATAGTTATCACTGAAATTTATAAGAAAACTATTTTCATTTTTTTAAATATTGTTTCCTTTTTCTTTTTGTATAATTTATCTTTATATAGAAAAAAAATATTTTCGTTTCGAGAGAAGAAGAAAAAACATGCACAACAATAAATCAATGCTCTGAACCTATTAAAGTTATTGTCTCTTTAAAGTTTCTATGACCAATATGACCAATATACAAACAGATTAACTCAGATTTGTGTTACAATGTTACATAACAACAAATTGTCAGGTAATGTAAACGAATCTTGTCAAACCAAAAGCCATCAGGTGACATTAACATCCTGTGTATACACAAGTTTTCTAAAATGTAAAACTATATAATTCTCTTTCCCGTGTACACTACCGAAGAAATAGATCATTAAGAACTTTAAGAAAATATGAATATTGAAAAGATATATCATGTTAGGGAGGGGTATTTTCAAAAATACCAGTCGAGAGAATGTTAAATTTTGCGAGCCGTAAGGCGAGGGAAAGTTATTCTCAAGACGAATGCGCAAGTTCACAAGAACACGGAAAAGTAAAGATTGAGCAACACGAACCCAAATAAAAACGGGGATGACATAAGCTCCTTTAGCTGCGGAAGAAATTTGGTTTCACTAGCGGCTATCGTCGTATTGATCACGACAAGTATCCGGCGATTAGTCTAATGTGTTGATAGGCAATAACAAGGAAAGGAGACCATCATTCTTGCTTTAACAAATGAAACCTATCCGTGCCAATCTGTCAATCACAATAACAATAATAGCAAACCAATTAATGATTATGTTTATGTTCCATAATTGTCTACCTTTATTTGGCTTCATTTGGTTGTATTACGATGTGGCTGAGTGCGAAACAGGTGTCCTCTTTTGTCGTAAATAAAAATGATTAAATCAAACATCGTAGAATAATCTTTCGTCCTCCAAAACCCAAAATCAAACAATTGCTTTCTTGCTATCTTCATTTCCTAAAATGTCGAGTGTTCTATTCTACGTTCTTAATTTCCCTCGCTAAACAGTGACTTATTTGTAGACTAGGTCTACCAAATTTCTATTTTTCAACTTAGCATAAATCTTTAAAAACATGAACTTGTTTCAGGACTTGAAATAAAATCTTTTTGTAATTTACCAATAATGTACGATTGCGCTCTTCATTTTACTCTCTATATTTTTTGCATCTTGAAAATTTACAAGTAAATTATTCAAACACTAAAATTCGGAGAAAAAACAAAATATGAACATCGTTGATCAGTTATGTAGTCCTTCAAATTACTGTCAGACATTTGGTTCTTATGGCATGATTCTAATATTTTCTATAACATAACATGCCATGTAGCTGTAAGAATCCTTAAGCCACTAAGAAAAAAGAACCAGGTTTTGCTCATTTCAATGTGTCATTTATGGATAAAAGCTTTTAAATAATTTTTTTCTATAAGCATGTTTATGACGTAATTCAAGCTGGTAATGTAATATCATGATGTTAATGTATCATGCTTTATGTTTCAAAATAAGAAATAAAATTATGTTAAAGCCTTTTTTGTTCATAAATAAATGACTTATGTCGATAATCTGAAAAAAACAATTTCCTTATTGCCTTCCTGTAGAACATTTAATGCTCTGGTCATATGTAATTTTATGATGCCCACTTGTAAAAAAACATCAGTTTTCGTTCATAAAAGAAATGTGTAGTCAAAAGTATTTGCAATGAAAATGAACTTTTTCGTAATATACCAGTCAAAATCCAACATTTCAATATTCGAGTACGGTTTATATTAAAGTAAATCGACAGTTGTTTAACGATATTCAAATCTCGTTAATCGGTTAGGAAAAGACAAATCAAGGTTTTAACAGAAACTTGAGGAATCTCATGAACTCTAAAAGAAGCGACACCGAGTACGTCGACAGAGTAAGCGTATCCAGCTATGTATACGTCAACCACAATGCGAATTAAAACTGAGTAAAAATATCACAATCGGTAAAAAAAAAACAGATCAGACAACTAATTAACATTACAATTTACTGACTGCATAGAGTTTGTGACAATGCTGTTATATTATAGTATAGTCTATACTATAATATAACAGCATTGTCACAAACTCTATGCAATCAGTAAATTGTAATGTTAATGACTTCACCATTTACTGCTATAAAACGTTAAACATATTCGAGGCATTGACATCAACTATAGTATTGCACTTTTCCAAGTTAGTTATGGTCTTATATCATAGCTATATAAGATGTGGCTGACGGAATCTTACAGCATCTAGAAGCTGATCCCACAAGTGCTCGATCATATTCGTATTAGACGAAAATCTGGCTAGAACAGTGTTTGAATGCTGTGGATTTCGCACAATGCAGATGTGATAAAGAAGTCTGTTTACTTGTACTATTTTGTTGTTTAAGGCCAAGAAAAGGAACAACGATATTTCTTCTTTCGTTTGTTGTCAATATAATGGATTTCTGTGCGACTGTCATACAAGTGAGGGGTTTAGCTAGCTATAAAACTAGGTTTAATCCACAATTTTCTATATAAGAAAATGCCTGTGCCTAGTCAGGAATATGACAGTTGTTTCCCATTCGTTTGATGTGTTTGAGCTTTTGATTTTGACATTTGATAAAAGACTTTCCGTTTTGAATTTTCCTTGGAGTTCCGCATTTTTGTTATTTTACTTTTTTCGTGCAACTTCATCTTTTCGGAAATTCTGAAAGATACCGTTAGATCTCATCATGCTATATCAGACCCTAGAGGAGACCACATAAACGTGATTTATTTTGATTTATTTATGCAGCGGTTGTTCTTTATTGTATAAATTTACCATCAGAAGTGTAAATTTTTAATTTTGAGTAATAAACATCGTATTTTGGAACGCAAAAGTTGGATAAACAAAAAACGATCAAACCGTCTATGAATATTGTCTTTGCATGTTCACTTCAACAGGAACAGAATATCTATGAGACAGGAATGTGTTATACATAGGCACAGATATGGTTAGAAACGGGAAAACTAAAAGGGATTTTGTATTCAGTTTATATTGCTACGAAGTCTAGTTATGGAAGAATCATATTAATGAAAAGATTGTAATGAAATAGAGACTTTCAATTACTAGTATCTTGTCTGCATATCATTCTTTTAAAAAAACTTCCGTTTAATAGTTTATCATCCACCATTTTCTGCATAAGGAAATGCCTGTACCAAGTCAGGAATATAACAGTTGTTTTCTATTCGTTTGATGTGTTTGAGCTTTTGATTTTGCCATTTGATAAGGAACTTTCTGTTTTGAATTTTCCTTGAAGTTCTGTATTTTGTTATTCTACTTTTTATCAAGAAATTGATGTCACAATTAATAATGCAAATATGCCATGTGTTTTTTTTTTTTCATCTTCTAATTTAGAATAAAGAATTTACAATATTTGAAGCTGTAACAGTTATTTATAGTCATACCATACACGGTATATTTCGTGAAAGTAATCAAATGTTAGGCTTATCATTGTGTCAGATTATTTAAAGCTAGAATAAATACGGAATTTATAATAAGTAAACATGATTAATGCGATTGATGTCGTTAGGCAGTGTGTACTTCTTCATTGAAATGGTACAGTTAGACTTTGATTAGTCTTATAATATTTTGATTCCCGGTGTCCTTTCAATGAACTTGTCCTTTAAAATAAGATTCCGTTTCTTGAAATTCAGACAAAATTGTTTGTTACTTGGATGAAGAGTTGTCTCATTGGCACGCATACCACATCTTCCTGTATCTTTGTAATTACTATGTTAGGTTTTAATTAAAAACAGTTGTTTATCGTGAACACATTTTTGTAAATGTTTACTCTCATAATATCGTTTGGGGATGTACAAACATCGATAAACTCTCCGAAAATCCCAATAAAACCGGTTTTTAATCTTCTCTCGGAACAAACACGAGAGTACTAATGGAAATGATACTCGCAAGACAATTTACAATGATAAGTCTTTAAGGTAATAATATAGCGTTTAATTTTATTTAAACACATGCATAAGTTCATAAAAATGAAAAATGCTATGTAAGTTATGAACTTATATCATAACTATGAGGATGTGGCTGATGTATTAGACGAAAATCTGGCCAGGAAAGTGATGGAAAACTGTGGCTTTCGCACAATGAAGTTGTGATAAAGGAGTATGTGCACTGGTATTATTTTGTTGATTTAGGTCAAGAACAGGAACAACAATACATATTCTTTCGTACAACTTCATCAATATAACAATGACACAAAAAAAAAAGCTAAACTTTATCATCGACAACATTCATTGAGTTTTGTGGATGATGTTTCAACAGACAGTCGGTATTTCAATGGGTACAAATTGTCCCCCTACTGGCCAACTTGTGTTTTACTCATACAAGGCAGAAATTATAAATAACCTTCTAAAAATTAAAAAAAAAGAACGAGCATCTTACAAAGTTCTATGATTTCACTTTCAGATGTATTGGTGATGTCCGAACACTCAATACCCCACAATTGAGGCAAGGCTTGCACATCATATATCCCAGTGAACTTGATCTTTTCTCGATACTGACACAGTTGGACGACGTCAAACTAGAATCTATGACAAACGTGATGATTTCAACTTTCCAATCGTCAAGTCCAAATTTCTCAGCAGTAACATACCATCCTTGCCATCGTCTGCCGTATACGTATCTCAATTAGTACGTTACGAACGTTTATTGTTGTTATATTTAACAAGGGTTTGCTCCTGAAACAAAAACTTCTCCAGCACAGAGGAAAACGACTGAAATCGACACTACATAAGTTAGAGAGTCACTATCACGAAGATTGGTTGACCGATACAGTGTGACTGTCTCTAAACTCACCAC
Organism: Mytilus coruscus; assembly: GCA_017311375.1. NCBI lineage: Eukaryota > Metazoa > Mollusca > Bivalvia > Mytilida > Mytilidae > Mytilus > Mytilus coruscus. Next base: position 115,373,987 of record CM029595.1, read on the forward strand.
CAACATTTTTTTGCAGTCTTAGATCATTTAAAACCAGAATGGTCATCAGATCTGTAAAATTATCAACTGTGTCCTTTTCTTCGATTATGAAATTTAAACTGTGTGAGAATTCGCATGGTGGGTGATACATGCATAGTAGTAACAACATTTCGATACCAATTTTATTGCACCAGATGCAGAAGACGCTGACCTTGTCATCGCATCGGGTTTCGCTCCTATTGGGGTTCATGCGATTCCCGCAGTTTTTGATTTTTTACTTGAATTTATATCTTCCTAATAAATTTATGAAATTTGAACATCGGAAAACTTCTTTTTCCTCTAACCATGTGCTGAGTTCAACGTTCTATTATAATTTCAGGTTTGCCTTTAGCTGATGTGTTAGAAGTATTCGGGGAATATTTCCTTACGTACTGTATGCGACATGGGTATGATAAAATGCTTAGGACACTTGGAGGAGATTTCATATCATTCGTTCAAAATCTGGACTCACTTCATGCATTGTTGTCTATGACTTACAAAAATATATCAGCACCATCTTTCAGGTTAGTTTATCTTCTTAAAGGGGCATTAGCTCCGAGATATAAAAAAAATCAAAATCTGATTTTTTTTTTTGTTCAATCATTAATGAAAGTGAAATAGTGAAATGATAATTCGCTTTTAGCAGCCAGTTTGGTTCAATTTTCATCGACCTCATTGAATCCGTATTCATGTGACCTTCAATTTAACCCCTCAGCTAGAGATGGGTTACGCATGAATAAGGCGTGTTCAGTTATTAAAAGGGAAAAAAAATGTCAACATTGAAAGTGAAACAAGGGTTAACCATTTGATTGACTGATTCGATCGACAAAACTCTTTCTTATCTCGGTAAAAACGATGAGTAACATATATTTTAACCTATAATATGAAATCAAACAGACCTAGAAAAATCCAATTCCACGAGTTTGCTATCTATTTATATTTATATTTATGTTTATATCGGGTTATATGACCGTCGGCAGTCTTCGGAGGTCATCTCGATGGTTAATTGAGAGGTGTCTAGACTAAAATACACACGAAATGCTGATACATATTTCGAGCCCATGCATTGTAAATTGTTTATTTTAGACTTTTTATAATTTAGATATACGTTTTAGTATGTTATAAATCGAATATGAGAATTTGAGTTAAATCGGTGAACATGAATTTGACAGCTACCGCCCCTTATCTATTTATATTTTTATTCTAAATAAATTTTAGTGATATTTTGATATGAAGGAGTATGCCAGCTTGAAAAAAAAATTATAAATGAAAGTTATTACCATTATTTACGAAGAACTGGAGCTACAACAAAAGAAGATGAACTTTAACGATCATAAACATAGTGGTGGGTAGATGTCTCATTGGCGACCATACACATCTCCTTATTTTTATATTTGTTTATTTTTATATTTCTCTATTGATATGACATGATAAGTGACGTTAAAAAAACGATTGCATATATAGTTGTAGTGTTAGAATAGCGTGACCCAACAGTAAACATGGGAAAATAATATTGTTGATTGTACTTGCCATTATTTAAACTACTATTTAAGGTGTGAAAGAGAAACGGATGGTTCTGTTACGCTTCACTACTACACAATAAGGCCAGGACTATATCCTATTGTCTTAGGTAAGTTATTTAAACACTACACAACCAGATCCGGGTCATTGTAGTAATGTCTAGTTTCATTATCATATGCAAGTTACTAGTACTCCAATATTGCAGAATAAATCTAATTCTCTATTACACAATCCGACCAAGTCCGTCTCTAATTTTTTACGTTTATTAAACCATCCCACATGGAATATAGCCTATTGTCTTAGATAAGACACTTTACTACCTAGTCCGAGATTGCTCTGACATACTGTTTAGGGAAGACTGGTGCCGTATAACGCCAAGGAGCAGTACATATAGAGAAAATTTAAAGCCCCTATTAAGACTTGGAACTTCCAAGTTTCTGTCTCACAATCGTCATAGATTAATTGTCAAGCAGATGAACTTTCGATTCCTTCTTCATTTTTCTGCACATATTTTACCTTTAACTCAAAACTACTCCACGTTGCACAATCGACAGCTTTGTCCCATTTTATTTTCATTGACTTACTTTTGCTTTCGCTGAACTATTGGGATCAAGTGTTATTTCCTCATATAAAATGGAACTAAATGAGCTAATTTATGCAAAAAAGATTAACATGCAATATGATTAATTAAATTTTCATACTACTGAAATTATGGATGATGAGGCAAAACATGTCAATATACGCGAGTCATCGGGTCATATGCATACACTTAATCAAATTCGTTCACAATTCTATGTGCAGTGAATGAAAACACACAGTCAAGTGAAAGCCGTTGTTCAATGTTTATGGATGAAAATGTAGCCAATAATAGAGGAATCAGGGAAATAAAGCTTTTAATTGTTCTAAAAACTACCACACATTTAGCACTGGGAGCTTAGTAAGAAATTATTAATTAATTAATCACCATAATACAATCAATACATGTCTATTCCCTTTATTATGGGTACACGTTGTTTATACAATCACATTTCATTTCATTTTAGTCGCATTAGAGTAAGCAATAACTATAAGTCCCACTATTCGTTTCTTTTGAAATTATTTGTTTTGCTTAACACTTTGCTTAAAATGTTAATTAGTTGGAGAAAGCTTAAGTTATCAAAAGGATGAAGACGAACCAAAGCATCGAAAAACCCATCTTAGTAATGATAAAATAAAATAAAACCCAACTTAGTAATGATAAAATAAAATAAAAACCCAACTTAGTAATGATAAAATAAAATAAAAACCCAACTTAGTAATGATAAAATAAAATAAAAACCCAACTTAGTAATGATAAAATAAAATAAAAACCCAACTTAGTAATGATAAAATAAAATAAAAACCCAACTTAGTAATGATAAAATAAAATAAAAAAAACAGTAGGCAACATGATTCAATCGGCGTTTCTTTCATCTGATTAAACAATAGTACAGCGACATTAAAAAAAAGTTGTGTCTGACACTTACACATTAACATTGAAACTGTGCGATCACAATTTTTACCTAAGTATTATTGTTCTTAGCCTAATAATCATAAACTTGTATATATACTTCAAGCGTCTAGTAAGTATGTCACTATCAAATTATGTAATTATATAACATCTGCATAGAATAAAATATCTCATATAGTTTCATAAATGTACATTTGTCAAATTATTTTACTTTTTGTTCTATGCTGTGTGTCCGTGTTTTATGTAATGTAATATATAATGTTCATTTTGCAATAGCATGTTTTTGCTTCCGCAATAAGATTTAGAAACGCACCATTTTTTTTTCTGAAAATTACCTTAAGATCTCATCATGCTGGCCCGAGACCACAATTAATGATCCCGCTTTTCGTTGTCCACGAATATAGTTCCCTTTAATTAAAGTGTATTTTTTTCTTTATTTTTTCCCCTTCCTCATACATTTCTTAGTTTTTATTGGGTGGAAATGAAAGAAGAGAGCTGAAATAAATTTTTGGATGTTTTATTTTAACTGATTTTGATATGGAAAGAGTGATAAGGCCAGGTGCAAAAAGGTAATATTTACAGTTTTCAGAACATCTCATGACTTGTCTATAGGGGTACGGATGTGTATTGGCTAAATTTTTAAGATGTATACATGCAATTTTTTGAAAGTTGGATATATTTTTGGACTTGTACTGTACATTACACACACAAAAGATTTGACAAAAAAAGCAGGTGAATTTTTTTTTTTTTTTTTTTTCATGCGACAAAACGTTATAAAGAACTAATAGAGGAATTAATTGTGGACTGTGGCCTAAGATATATCAGACCCTAGAGGAAACCATATAAACAAAAGAATCTTTTTTCTTAAAAAAATGTAATAAAATAGAGTATTCAAGTTATCTTGTCTGCCTTTCATTCTTATAAAAAAAAACTACTTTTCAATCAGTTTAATAGTGTATCAAGAGATTGATGTCCCAATTAATAATCCAAAATTGCCATGTGTTTTTTCTTCTTCCAATATACAATAACGACTTTACAATAGTTGAAGCTTTACCACTTAATGATAGTCATTCCATAAATATATTTTGTGTATGTAATCAAATGTTAAGCTTAGTTATATGCCAGATTGGGGATTATATAAAGCTAGAAAAAATAACGAATTTATGTAAGTAGACATGATTAATGCGATCGATGTCGTTAGGCAGTGTGGACTCCTTCCTTGACATGGTAGAGTTGGACTCTGATTAGTCTTAGAATATTTTGATTTCCTGTGTCGTTTCCATGAACTTATCTTTTAAAATTAAGATACTGTTTCTAGAAATTGAAAATAAATACGTTTAATTAAGCTTTAAGGTTTTAATTGAAACAGTTCGTTTATCGTGTGAACACATTTCTGTAAATATTTACTCTCATTATATTTTCTGAGAACGTACATGCATCGATAAACATTCCAAAATTCCCAATAAAACCTTTTTTCTAATCTTAATTGGAAACGAACACGAGGATATTAATGAAAATTATTCTCGCTAGACAATTTACTATGATAAGTCTTTAAGGCACGCATATAGCGTTTAATTTCATTTAAACACGTGCATATGTTCATAACAATGAGAAATGCTATGTTATCTCAAGCTATCTCAATAGAAACGAAATATGCATTGGGTGCTTGCAGTTTGAATTAAATCGACAATAACCAAAACGAAACGCAAACAAATTTCTAGTAAATCAGCCAATCGTATTCAGATTTGAAAATTATGACTGTGACATTGCATTGATAAATATATGCATGATGTTATGAAAGTTCCACGTATCATATAAAAAAACTCCTTTTTTTTTTTTTGCTTTAACGGTCGACTTATACAATGTAATATCAGCATATTATAGGAACATTGTTTATTAATAGAAAAACCAAAGGGTATGGGGTACCCATCCAAGACATAATCAGTACATGTATTGCAATATATTATTAGTATGCACTTAATTAATGTATATTTCAATTAAATTCTCATTATAGGATTAGTAAAAGCTGTCGCCCGAGATTTGTACCACCAGGCTGCCTCAGTTAAGTTTTTGAGTAAATCACAACATATTATTGAAGGAGGAAAAACTCAAGAACATGTGATATTTAAAGTACAATTAGTAGATGTCAAAGACCAAAAAAAGCAATTATCAGTTCGAAATTTGGAAGTTTTCAAACCAGCAGTTCGGGAAGGATTCCAGATTAGTGCTGATCAATTTTGTCATGCTTTTCCATATCATATTATTTTTAATGAATATCTAGAAATTCAACAGTGCGGACGAATGATTCAAAGAGTGTTGAACTGTCCAATTTGTGTTGGAATGAAAATGTCAGAATTATTTGACATTATACATCCAATAATGAAGTTCACAATAGAAAATATTCGAACTTTTATAAATTCTGTATTTATGCTAGGAGTGCGTATCCGTAAAAATGGACATAGATTTACATTAAAAGGTAATAGTTCTAGGGTATATTATATTGTGTTCAAGAATCATTTGTGCTTGGATAACATGTTTCGTGTTTTGCTTAGGGGGAGTATTTAATTATATTTTAAAAGTATAAGTCAACTGGTGTTACTGCTTGTCTTTGAGCAACAGCACTCCCTTTTTTTAATTGTACACTAATGTTGTTGAAGCAAATATGGTTTCCGTGCATACTATACATTTTTTCTAAAATAAATTTCATTATGTACTTGGAAATCAAAACAAAAGTTTTAGCGCAAAGAACAAAAACGTCCTAGAAGAATAACTTCATCTGGTACGCTGGAGTAACCTTCATCGGGTACGCAGGAATGACCTTCGTCAGGTACGCCAGAATCACCTACATCGGGTACGCTAGAATGACCATTATCGGTTACGCTGTAATAATCTCCATCGGGTACGCTGAAATGACCTTCGTCAGGTATGATAGAATCACCTACATCGGTTACGCTAGAATGACCTTTATCGGTTACGCTGTAATTATCTCCATCGGATACGCTGGAATGACCTACATCGGGAACGCTAAAATGACCATTATCGATTACGCTGCAATTATCTCCATCGGGTACACTGGAAAAACCTTTTTTGGATACAACAGAGTAACCTTCATCGGGTATGTTCTTGACAAAACATATAAAACCTTTGAAAGCATAAAAGCAAGAGAGCCTAGGAAACAGCAAACAATTGTCTCCGATCAACTCTCCGAGGGTATCAGCGGCTCAGTGGTCAGTGCTTTTTTTTAAATACCCTTATTAAATTCTTCATTGAAAGATTAAGAAATTTTTAAGAAACTGGGGTTCAAACTCCTTGAGGCAAAATAGACCGTAGAAGAAAGTGACTATTCGTTTTTGGTCGTCCTTTATGGTTATATATATAGCTTAACATCATCTCTGTATTAATATATCCCTGACTTTCCATTGTTTAGGTTTGAGTGTTTCTGATGAAGGTAAATCTAGAAAAGCACTTCGGAATCATGAATTTTATAAAGCGTTGCTTTCATTTAATAGTACTTTTTAGATTCGCTGTTAAAATTTAAGAAGTTAAAGAAGTTATTAAGAAACTAGGGTTCCAACTCACTCAAGCAAAGTTTATCTAAGATAAATTTAGCTATTCTTTTTCAGTCTTTTTTGTCATATAGCCCTACACTTGTCTTCTCATTTATATATCCCTGTCTTTCAATTCTTTAGGTATGAGCGTTCGTCATGAAGTAAATCCAGAAAGGCACACATTTTATAAGATGATATTTTCATTTACTAGCACTTAGTAAATATCATTATCGGTGGCCTGTTAGTTTCTGGGGTGCGAGTAGCTCAGTAATCAGTGTTTCAGTACTGACATGATTTTAGAACATACATTTTTTAAAATTCCATGTAGTTTGTATATTTGAATTCCCTGTTCAACTGTCATACTCCTGTCATTCAGAAGTATTATACTTGAAAGACAAAAGTAAAATAACAAAAATACCGAACTCCAAGGAAAATTCAAAAAAGAAAGTCCCTTATCAAATGGCAAAACCAAAAACTCAACCACATCAAACGAATGGAAAACAACTGTCATATTCCTGACTTGGTACATATGTAATTTACATCACAAAATGCAAGATTAGTCTCTTGAAAAACGAAATTTAACTGTTAATGAAATTTAAACTTTTATATATTGTCGTTGTTTTAACAGTATCGTTTAAAGCCTAAGTTTTAGACAAGAAAAAACAAAATACACATTTGAATAAAATAAGATGTGGTTTATATTCCAATGAAATAGCCCAAAGGACGATAAAATTTAAAAAGAAACGTAGAAGTTAACCAACAGTCTTGACACAGTACACAAGTGACAGAAGTTCCTAAATTGATTAGTCCTAATGTTCAAACTCATCTGAGATACAGCTGATGTGAAACTTCGACATATTTTTCATTATAACGTCAAAACGATATGGCTTGCAGTGTTGATTTCTATATTGTGTACATTTCAAAGTGGCGTTAGGGAAATACAACTGATGTCAAATGTTAACTCGTCTGATATATTGTTAATGTTAACCTTTGCACGGATTTACTGACAAAAGTATTGAGCTGAACCAGACTCGAAGGACAATTCCGTAACTTGTTTGCTTCAAAAACATTACCGTGCATGTTTCTTTAATTGTCATAATACTCTTTTCATGTTTTGTATTCGTCGATCTATATCAATGTCCCAAATAGTTGACACCTCAACATTTTATTAATCAGATTCTATATGATCATCAGTCAACTATTGAATATGTCTTGGAGTTCGGCCGTGACGTCATACTTGATAAAAATGCTTTTTTTTCTAATGCAAGTTTATTCATGATAAATTTATTCATTTAAGGGCAGATGATATGGTTAGAAGATATAAAACATATGATATTTATCAGTTCTCCGAGAATTTCAAGCCTAACAGAGTTAATGGAAATGAATGTATTCTTGTCGGACATACCTCTTTATGACGTCACACGAGAATTAGTATTGCTGAATCAACAGAGAATTGCAGAAATCGACGTTGCGTAAGTATTTCTATTCAATAATCAAAACATTTAATTCGACCTATAGTTGATTTTGCTGTTGATCAGTAACAAAAGCATGTAATGATTGAATTTGAACACGACGTAAACTGAATCGCCAATTTTCTGTCAGAAGATTAAATCAGCAAAACATCCCTGGCACAAACATTTTTTGACAAAGGAAAAATTAAGTTGCAGATTGGAAAAGATACTTGATAGCCATAAGTAATATGATATCTTCATTTACTATCCAGATTAAAGGTACTATCCACAAAAATATCGAAAAGGCTTTTTTTGTGTAAATTTACGAGGAAAAAATAAAGTATATCTTTCTGATGAGGTTAAAACAAGCAGTTTTTCGACTTTTTTTATATTTCTATATGGTAATGTTTTGATTGGTTGAAGCATAAAGAAGTTCTTTTTTTTTTTTTGGTATACATCCAATAAATTGATTTTTAAACACTAAAATACAAGATATAATTATTCGATGTACCCACCTTTATATTAAAAACTCACAAAAAGTCACCATCCACCATTGAAATTTGTACGTAATTTTAGCGATCAGAATAAAAATTTTACGAATCAAGTTATACTCCCATTCTGAATAGATGTGGTGTTACCCCTTGCCAGACAGCCCAAAAAATTAAATGTCGCATTCAAACGCTTACAGAAAAGGATAGTTTAGACTCTTGTACCTCAACACAGATTTTGTCATCCTCGAAAAGAATACAGTGAAGGTCTCTAGTAAAACTTAACAATCTTTAACCGTACATTTTAATGTCAGTCAGAATGCATCAGAGCACTCGAATGCAACTTATAACCATTTAATGACCAATTCGACGAATGTCACTAGTGCAGCAAGAACAGTTACTAGTTCATTTTTTGGGGATTCTATGCTAAATCCCCAACTGTTTGACACGTCTAAACTAGGGCCTGTTGTTTCCGGCGGCGTCGGTGGCGTCAACAATTGTTAAAGTTTATGTTTAGGCGATTTTAAATATCCACATTGGAAAGATAATGATATTTGGTAGGCAATAGTATTAGCATTGGCAAATCTCATTTCCATGGCGATGATTTTGCCCTGTCCTCTCAGTCATATTTCATTTATATTGAAACATAAGTTAACGTAGTTTGCATGTTAAAGTTTGTGATACGGTCAGGTTAAGAGGAATTACTAACGGTAGGCCAATGATATTTGGTAGGCAGTTGTATAAGCATTTGCACAAGTCATCTTCATTGAGATTTGTTTACCCGCCCCCTCAGCGATGATCATTTGAATTTAAAACTTTTGCATAGGTTATAAAGTTTAGATATCAACGTTTGCATTATACTACTACAATCTTTGTTATTCAGAACTGACTTACGAGATATAAACATAGGTAAACTTCTGTTGCCTTTATAATCACGATTGTTAGCATTCTGCAAAGGCTTAACATATCTCTGTGACAACAGTTACATAGTGGTGTTCATTTTGATAAATACGCACAGAAATAGCTAAATAATAGGGTTGTGAAGACTGCTTACCAAACAAATGACATTTTCATTTATTACGAAAATGAGATAAATACATTTCGATTCTATTTGTTTGTACATGTATGTTACAATATATCTGCCTTCTCGATAGGTTATTTTATATCTCAACATGCTCGCTAAAGCTTGAATCCACTTTCTTGAGTGGAGAAATTTCGAAGCCTACTTGCTGCGTTATAAGAATTCATTAACAATAAAATGCCAGTTATTTTTCTATATTCTGTTTTGTTGTTCCGTGTTACAGTGATATGCAGATTATCTGGTATGTTTAACAATTTTTCTATACTCTAATTCATTTGTCCCGATTGATAAAAGGTTTTTTTCTGCTTCAACTGTCTTTCCAATTTAGAACTAATAAATTGTTGCCGACAGTGTTTTATGAGATATCAATGAATGGTTGTCCAGAAATCTATATGATATCATATGAATTCATTATCAATGTCTTTGAGCGTTATCTTGGAAATGTCATTATTTTTCATTGTATTGTTATTGAGGTAAAAGGAATTAACTTTAATCAAAGTGTTATTAAGTGGATAGTAAATAGTCTGTATACTAAGAACATTCAATTCAAAGGAATACAGTCCAATGAAGTATTACACAATACGTGATACGGAAATCGGGGACAGGAAGTCCGCGAGTCGATATTCCTTAAGATGTCACCTGACAGCAAAAGGCTGAAGCGACATATACAGATCACTTGTGTTCTTACGTCATCATCCGCGCCGTCGTTCATGTATTCTGTTAATCCATAAATCTTGAAAACGGGTTTGCAAAATTCAAACAAACTTGCACTTTTTTTTTCTTCCGGACATGAAACGTGACTTTTTGTGTTTCCAACACCAAACTTTCTAAACCTGATATTCCTAATGTTCAGGAAGCCAAACATGTTAATTACTGCATATGAAGTGCATATGAAGTGTTTGCCAATCATTATAGCACAAGAATAGGAATATCACTGTGAAAATTTAAAGTGTAACATAACATGATCAGATTCCCGATCCAGAAATTAAACGGTTACTTTTTTTGTTTGAAAACAACAAAACACAATGATTAATTATGCATACAAAATAAGTATAAAAGAGCTGAAGTAGATTTGTATACAACGTTTATACTTGTTTGAATTATGATGAAAACAACTAAAACATCATTTTTTTTCATATAATATTAAAAAGCTAACAAATTGAATCATGTTTGTAATGTATCGTGTGTCTTTTACAATGACAGTATGTCCGAGGACACAGTTATCGTCCTTTGATTTTCGTTGTCCCTAATATAGTCCCTAGTGTGGATAGTGTATAACTTGCAAATTTTTTTCATATACATTCCAAATTTATTTCTTTATATTTTACGCATGAAATATTAAGAAGGGGATGAAATTACATGTTAAAAGTTGGGTGCTGAATTTTGATGTAAAATAGTGATTTGGTCCAGTTAGAAAAGGTAAAAAATTAGTGTCTGAAGCTGTCAATCTGAATTATAGACCGCCTTAACATAGAATTGTCCATATTTTGAGTTAGAACTGGTAGACTTTTCTATAATTTTGATATTATTTGTCCCAAAAGTAGTACACTACACTGTAGAAATCTTTTTGAGATAGAGCAAGTACGATTTTTTTTTTAATTTGAATTTATTGTCTAAAAGGAATGCACTACAAAATAACTGTGTTCTCGGGCCAGTAGTCCTTTGAAAGTTTAAAAGTGTTTTTGGTGTTTTCAGACAACTGTGTGCTTACAGTTTAACCCTGTGATTGCCAATAAAGGTTGTTTTATTATATACCTTCCTGAAAATGAAATTTTCTGTATAATATCAATTTTAAGAATTCATTTTGAGAACCCTGCGCATCCAAGTCCAAAGCAATTTCTTGATGGGATTTTTCCAATACATCTGTTTCACTTGTTTTGCAAATACATCTTGATACATATGTAGATTAAAAGTGGCTATTTGTCATACAATAAATGTCACATTACCCTTGTCTTACTATTTATTTGACTTCATTATTTATTATACGTTAAAGTAGGTGAGTACACGAGTCCAATCACTTTGGGGCTCTGACCTAAAGTTAGCCCTTCATTCACTTTAATTAAGTTATTTCTTCATGTTATGAGGAAATGCATCCCAACATTTGACATCTTATTTAAGCATTTGAAAATTGATCATATGATGTAGAAAGTTGACTAATTAAGGAAGACGGTACATTAACTTCATTAATCATTCTGGCAAATATCTCATTCAAACGATTTAATGATACAAAATGTTGAAGAATCTAAAAAGTATGTTTATTGGAAGAAGGGAAGGGGTGTGTTATTTATACTGTCAGCTGACAAAAAGAACGTCACTACGGTGAAAGATAAGAAATTGAGTACCGCAATAAACAACCAGCAAAGCACTCCGAAGATTTGTTTTTCAGGTTGGTAGACAGCAGAGATCGCGGCAAACTCTCAAAACGTTTTAGCATCACTACCCAGATTATCATACAATTCCAATATATACAGGAAATAGTGATATAGGTCTCCCTTCTGCAGCGAGTAGGCTTTGATATTTCTCCACTCATGAAAGTGGGTGCAAGTTTTAGCGAGCATGTTGAGATATAAAATTAGCTGTCGAGAGAGCAGACATATTGTAACATACGTCTTCATACAAATAGAATCGGAATGCGTTTGTCTCATTTGTTTTTAGTCTTTCAAGTATAAAACTCCTGATCGTATATAACACTAATGATGATATTGCATACGATACTTAACTTGACACCGTCATGACCGTGCCGAATAAGCTAATAATCACGGTATTTGAAACTCATGGTGTTTTGTTGGATAAAATTTAACTCAACTTTGGTTTAAGGTGGATATAAGCAATAATAGGTCACTGTACGGCCTTCAACAATGAGGAAAAAACCCTTACCATTTAGCCAGCTATAAAAAGCCTTGGCATGACAAAAAGTGGAACAAACTAATGGCAACGGCCAAATTTATAAAAATACAATTAACGAAAAACAAATATGACAAACATGAACTACCGACAACCATTGAATTACAGGCTCCTGACTTAGTGTGTAACATAGTTTAGTTAATTACCGTGTCCTTTACAACCACCTATTATTTTTCCATTTAAACGAAGCATCTATTTGCATCCCGTTTTCTTTGGAGAATTCACCACTGGAGAACAGCAATTCCCTTTGATATAACAAGGATAATGAGATACGTCTTTTACTGATATTCATGGCATTAAAGCCGTAAGTGCCAGTATAGTAGGCTGAAAAGTACATGTTTTGTGACCATTTACTACTTTAGGTAGCAATTTATTGCAGTCATATCGAGTTAATATTGTTCTTTTTTATTCAGATAATGACAGATTTTATTTGAAACGATTGCTTTAAAAGGAATTGCAACAGTAGAATTTCACTAATAGTTAAGTAATTGCACCAGTCCTATGTAATAATGGAGAAAATCTTTCAATAACCTTTCAAATAAAATTGAAATAAACACAGTTTTGGGGAAAAAAACATTGAATCTGATACGGCACCATTTCCTACAAAAAAGGGAATGGCGACTTGTCTTATTTTTTTTATTCGTTAAAGCGCACCACTAAAAGAAAATGCACTGATTACTATACCATTATCCTAATGACATGTCTTAAATATATATTTCTTCCCATACGACATAAAATCTTATAAATTAAAAAGCCCATTAAAATATACACCTTCGCCATTAAAGCTCAGTGAGCAATCATGTTACAGTCATAATACTGAAAAGAATACAAAAATTTTAAAGATGCATTAATCTCTCGGTTGTAAAATTTAAAAAGAGGTGTGCTCCTAAAGACAATTTGATTGAATACTGCAAATTTACGTATTGCTTTTGAATTTTGCACCGAGGGACATCCATGATAAATGAGAGAATTTATTGAAAAAGGTATGCATGATACTATTTTGGATAGAATTTTGGTTTAGTTATGAATGTTCTTCTTATTCCTTTTGATAATAAATACTCAAATTAGCCACATTTTTATCAGAATTAAAGAAATCCATATATATCTTACTACAGATCGTGTGAATACAATGTATTAAATATGGGGGTTCAGCTATTGGTGTTATTGGTTGGATTGGTTGTCGGGTGAATTATCTTGTACATATAAATGTATGACATAAAAAAAGAAATGAAAATATTTTACATTTAATAAATTTCGTAAGTCCGAAGCGCCTTTCTGGATTTACCTTCATCGGGAATGCACAAACCAAACCATTGAGAAACCAGTTATTTTAAGTACATAAAAACGTTAAGAGCTATATGAGACCAGGATGGACCTAAAAATTAACCAAATTCATCTATGACCAACTTTACCTGAGAGAGTTGGGACCTTAGTTTTTAATAATTTCTTAATTTATTAACGAGGAAATTTTAGAAAAGTAGGTTATAAATAAAGGTAAAATTTTATTTGAGGAAATGATCATGTAGCCAGCTACTTTATTTCAAATCTTAGAACCAAATTTGTTTGCGTTTGATTTATCTACCTTGAATACCATTGTAGCATAAGGAAACGGCGAGATACCCATATACTAGCGCTAGTTGTATCTTTTTCAACAAACCACAAATTTTACGTTTTAAAACTTAACCTGTATTACTGATACTGATTTTGCACAGTTCTATCTAGTTACGTCAACAACAAAAATAACCAATCAACTGTCAAATATTTTTCTCTTTAAAACAAAACATGAATATTGGGTACAAATCAAATATTTAATATAAATAATGGACAAACTGAAAACATGTGTTTTTTAAAGCCTCGTCACTCTTCCCATTGATCCATTTCAGCTGTATGCTTGTATAGTTACTAAACGCATATATTTCTTTTGTCTATAAACCTAGAAAAAATATGCAGTTTCATCAATTGCACAGTATCATTTAAGGTTGACTGTACAATTATCAGACATTTCGACTTATCGATGAAAATAATTGGAATTTATATGAAATCAGCTGATATTAAAGTGGGTAAACTCATGCAAGTATCATATCATTTTTGGAATGGGACGGTCTTACTAATCACACTATAATTTGGAAACCCCAAAAAAAGACAATCTTTACAAAATGATTATGTTCACAAAATGTATAGAAATTTGTTTCTTCATAATCCTTGTATAAGTTAAATTCTATTATCTTTAGTTCTGTCCATTTTCAAAATCACGCGACGGGCTTATATTTATTATTGTTAATTAACAAGAATTATCCTTACTATTTATTCCATGGTGAATACGGATTTTTATGTCAAAAGTTTCTAGTTTTTCTCGATAATAAAAGAAATCTTCTAAATCCTAGTTATATATAAATTTTAGTAGATGAATGATGACTTTGATTAATAGAAATGTTTGAGTTTTGTTAATGAAAGTATAAACTTTACTCAAGATAACACAGAAAGTGCAATCTTCTACCATTATGGATGTTATTTTATGACCTGCTTGTCGCGTAATCTGGATAATATTGCTGGGAAATCTAGATCTCACTTTAATTGCATGGTATAAAGCTTTACATGTACAATTTGACATCATTTCTTTTTATGAGACAGTTATATGTCAAATTAAAACGAAAAATCTTCTTAGCCAGTTTGTGGATGTGTCTTGTACATTTGATGAAAAATATTGTGAAAGGAAAATCGTCAAGTAAATTTGGATCTTGAAAAATGGTATAGACATTAATTATAAAAATACGAAGATGTGGTATAATTGCCAATGAGACAACTCTCTTCCAGAGACCAAATGACATAGAAGTTAAGTCTTGTTTATATCTTAAAGAATTGTTTTTGTTGTTAACCGTAAGATTCAACAATTTAACAGATAGAGCTTAACTTTGTTTGTTGTGTATCTTTTAACATCAACAGCAAATAGGTGTAACTGTAACATCTAAAGATTATTTTAGTGCTTTATATTGATATTTAGAAAACAACTTGACGAGACTACAGCAAAACTGAAACTGACTTCAAAAGCACTAGAAAACGAACAGAAGAAAACAGAAGAACTACTCTCACAAATGTTACCAAAGAAGATTGCAGATGATTTAAAAAATGGTAGACAAGTTAAAGCAGGTACAGTTTGATCTAATAAGTAACATAAAACAACCATGATTAGACTAAATGATACAAAGGCCAGTCCGTATTGAGTGTATAATAGTATTATCGGTCTACAAATTAGAGTGTTTACAAGATGACTTTGCCCGTACATGTTTGTTAAACTCATTAACAGCTTTTCTCTCCACTGTAAGATTTAGTGCTTGACAAATTGACTATATAAACACTTATGATTTCAGAGTGTTGACTATTGATGTCTCCTTAAATTTGTGTGGTTAAGTTACAGTTTCATTGATTTATACCCTATCGCTTTTCATTTATATCTGAAAGCACATAATATTTACACATAAACACTTAAAATACGATTTGCCATGAGCACATGAAAAACCCGGCAACAAATTTGTATATCAGTTGACATTGTAAGTACGACTACCCCCAAAAAAATCATAAAAATTGAAAGGCAACGTGTTTTATTGAAATCTAACATCGCCATTTGAACACTGGTGGATAGTTGTCTCATTGGCAATCGTACCACATCTACTTATTTCGATATTGTGTAAAAATTCGTAAAAGTATACTCTTATTATCGTGAGACATGTGAACAATTGCTATGTGTTTCATAACTTGTTTCATAACTGTAGAAAGACTTATCTAATAATCATTAAAATATTAAGGTACTAAGCTTGTTTTTATAAAACAATAATGTGTGAAAGCATTCTCGAGTTGCCGCTAGACGTATATAAAGTAAACTGTTGTCTGACCATAACAAGATGTGACATAATTCATTAACGACTAGGCTGAAATCATCAAAATTGAAGCGAAGCTGATGTTTTGGAACCTAACATTGTGTGACATTTTTGTAAAATTTATAAGAGCATACATGGATTGTGGCGATATGTGCTCGGATAAACATATATATGTTATAATACGTCCATTTTCAACACACCTTTATAACATTTTAAATTGAAAAAAAAAAAGACTGCATGGTCTCCCCTACAAAATTTATTCCTTACGATACTTCTGTACTGTAAATTATTTTTTTCTCTCGTTTTAATTGAAAAACAAGGGTCTAAGATTAAAACAATGTGGTTTCTATTGATTACTCTTTTTTCTATGCTTTGGATCGATTGCAATTGCATAAGGAAAAAATATATTACCTGATATGTTATTGTTTAAAATTGCTTTTCAGAAAAGTTTGAAACTGCCACTATCCTTTTTACTGATATTGTGACGTTTACAAATATTGCATCAGCTTGTCCTCCGATGGATATTGTGAATCTTCTAAATGAATTATATAACAGATTTGACCAGAAGACCAATGACTATGAAGTATACAAGGTAATTGTTTTATTACGACATTGATCTGTAAAACTGATAAAATTTAGTGAATAACATCTTCTCGACCGGTTTTCATTATGTTTTGAGTCGGCACTCTTTGAACTGGTCTGTCTTAATCTTATTTTCACATGTTGTCTCGATAAACTTTCATCTGGTTTTATTTTAAGAAATTTCCTGTGTAGTGGAATTTTCAGAACTAATCATATTGGATAAAATAAGGTATTAAATGTGTTTACTGCTTGTAAGATCTGTATTTCATAACATGATTTTTTGAGAATAAAAAGACCCATTCAAAATTGTTTATAAAGGAATATCCAGTTCGTGGAAATGTTGGTTGACTATCAGTTCCCGATGATACCATTCTCCTAGTAAGCGTGGCATTGGGATTGGCACGAATTAAATACTATATATATGTTGTCCTTAAATTGACAGTTAATAAAATCACATTGTTGTGTTAAAACTAAGGCTACATATAACTTCCACAGCCAAAGTTGACCTTATACATTTTTTGGTTGCTCCGTTCAGGACATTTTGGTCTGATGTTATTTGATGAAGGTTATTCTAGAAACACATGTTGTGCCCACGGAAACTAATCATACGTGTTTGTTTGTAAACGCTCATTGTAGGTTGAGACGATTGGTGATGCTTACATGGTGGTAAGTGGTGTTCCTACCAAAACTGACAAACATGCGCAACCAGTTGCAGATTTTGCTATGGAAATAGTAGAGGAAGCATCTAAAGTCCGTTCGCCTATTACTGGGAAGCCAATACAGGTAGTTACATATATCGAATAGTGTGTTGTAAAACATTACACGCTTATTTGATTGCCTTTTATGTTTTTTGATTGTTTTATAATATCCTAACTTTTATAAGACCAGGCAAAACAAAAAGCTGGGAACAAATAAATACACTGATTTCTACTACATTATTGATTGTAAAGTTAATTTTGATTGGATCTCTCTGCTCTCAGCTTTTTGTTTTGTCTAGTTTTATAAAAATTAGGATATAATAAAACGATAAAAAAGCACAATAGTTAAATACAAAAATATTTTTTAAAATGATATTAAAATGTTATGTCATGAAAATATCGCCATAAATGTTTGAAAAATATAAGTGTGTGGTGGAAAAATATCGCATAAACGTTTTCTAATATATTTCCCAAAATATTGGCATAATAAAATTAAAATATTGTTAAGAAATATCACTATAATGTGAAAGTCAATGGCGTATAAAACATTTTGAAAATCTTTCCACAAATATTTTCTCAAAATATTTTCAAAATGTTCCAAAAACATCATGAACATAACGTCATAAAAATGTGTTTGAGATATTTTTTTTAAGTGCCTACAAAATGTTTCAAAACGTTTAAGAAGATGTTTTTGGTTGATTTCTATATCATATTCTAATAAAACTATCTGTACTTTAAATTGAGTTTCCAGCTTTTTAATATATAACACATCATAAGTTCAATAGATACACAGTGATGAATTCTGTATAAAAAAGAATATACAGATTTTGACACATACGAAATTGCATTATGGTTAAGCCGCTAAGTAAATATGAAGTCATTCTGTTCAGCAGTATTACAGATAGAAGTCATGAAAAATGTGTTTTCATTCAACATGCTGAATTATCAGCAAACAGGTATATATGACAGATACGAAAAATGCTCACACATTACAGTTCATCACTATCAAACAGTTCACAAAATATAAACTCGTCCTGTTCAGTAGTTTTTGGGTAATGAAAATATTTGTCGGAACGATCTATATCAAGCCTATAGCAACTGAGTTTAATCAGTTTTACCAAGTGAGTAACAAACAATGAAGAGATAACTGAAACATTATAGAAACAATCCGGATAATGTAGTGTTTGTTTTTTCCTTCAAGTTATGGTATTGGTTGCACCTTAGAATCGCCTGTCTCGCTTTTCTAATATCAAAATTACGACTTTCACTTAAGGAACAAAACAACGAACATTTTTTTAGGATTGATTTATCAACAAATGAAGAATAGAAACAGTGCAATGGGTTAACCCATTTATGTCATAACTTTCACTTATTAGTTAGAATATAGCAAAGTGCTCTCGACCAATGAAATTGTAGAATTTGGTGTCTTTTTATTGTAAAGAATGAATGTAAATCATGTTCTTAGTAAGGGATTATCCTATTGTGCAGACCTACTTACAATTCAAAATAAATGAGTTACAACTGCCCTGATGCACATTTACCAGATTGAAAGGATTTATCACAGTGATTGAGTTTGATTAAAAGTTGCATTGTGAAACAAATAAAAAATCAAAATAAGTTAAAGTTTACTGCTGCAGTAAAATTTGTGCCCATAATGTTATGAAAATAAATAACTTCAATCAATTTACCTAAAAATAAACAATAGAGAATAATTATTTCCAATATTCCGATAAAAAAAAACAACAGAAATTTGATTTAAGTTTAAAACTTTTAAAGGCATTTTATTAGAACATTTCCCAGACATAATAAAATAGTTTTTAAAGTCGGACTGAAGTATTGGCTGAGGAATAAAATTTGTTGTAACTGAAATTTATTTATTGATTGAAACTGTAATTAAAAGGATAATTCCTCACTCAAATATTATAAGATTTACCTTCATACTCACAGTCAAGAAACATATACTTTGTGTCACCTTAAATCTTGTCTATAACACATTATTTTAATATTTCCCAAATTAAAAGAAAGTCCTTACATCACTAAAACTAGCCCATAAATGAAATACTGCAAAATGAAGTCATGCATCAATTATAAACATTTAATTTACACCAACAATGAAACAAATTCTTGAATACAACCAATCAAGAGATCATTTGCGCCTTGAGCACTTTACAATATTCTAAGTTTGTAAAGAATGATAATCCCTTACTTCATGATGTAACGTGTAACGGGCGATCAATGGATCCGTATCTGAATAAATCAGGATTTCAAGTGTTCAACTCAAATTTGCACCACAACAAGTTGTCCTATTTAAAACAATTAACACACCCTTAAATGAATTCACAATGTCAAATATATACGCTGCACAATGCACATAAATTAAATTGCAAGATGAAGTTCCTCATTCACAATGTATAAACACAATGTCTTATAACAGAATATATATATACACAATGTCACTATGCAATCATTATGCAACATGTATTAGGCCTGATTATTCACAATGTCACTAATATATCACTATGCAACATGCATCAGACACTTTATTACACAATGTCACCAACGGATTACCATGCAACATGCATCAGATAAATATCACACAAAACGTATGAACACATTAGCACATATATACAACATCTATTAACAATATCCACCAATTTGTAATATCACCTTATGAATGTTTAATTAACCACAATAACACAATGACACAATGACACTTGCACAATGCTTCAATGCACAAGGAATTTATATGAACACACCTCAACTCACACACTTATCACTATGAATCCGAACAAAATGAATATATTCCAAACTGGTAAGATTAAACACAGTGCACTTTCACTTATACACTTCTACAATATAACAGCTTGCAACACCAGCAAGTATACACCTTGTATTCTCACTAATACACTTCCACAATACAACAATTGCAACACTAGCAAGTATACACCTTGTACTTTCACTGTACAATAACTTATTATATAAGTTCACTTTATAACACAATCACTATTCCAAATATTCACATATAAATCCAAACACTATTTATATCTTTTGGAATCACTAAATTCACTCTACTTACCAGTTGGATAGAAAATGAAAGGATATGGAGTAAATGTACATGGGACAAAATCGCACACAATACATAGAAAACATAGAAAATTATCAATGAACAGGGCTTTTATTCCTGTTCTTCATCTTGACAGTTGATGTAGGGCCTTCAACAATGAACAAATCATTCATACCCTACAACAAGGTCAAGACGGCCCTAACGTCGACTTAAGCGGTACTTTGATAAAAATAAAGTAATTTTGAAAGACATCGATCGCCGCTAAAATATGCCTTGAAGTTACACATGTCGGGAGCGGTCAATGAATTACATAATTTATAATTACGGGCGAGGTTTTGAACATATATTTGTCATACATTGCCCAACAAAGACCATTAATTTCGAAACAACAAATGATAGACAATACATATATAACTAAACAACAAATGATAGACAGCACGGGGCACATCGAAATATATGTAAGAAAACCTAGCAGTTTAAAATAGTATGAAAGGGCAATATACAAAACAGATGACCAGACCAGTATTTTGAAGAAATTTAACCAAACATGAAATTTTGACGATATATAATCCTTGAAGTTTACCCTTCAATGGTCCACATTAAACTGACCAAGTTTCTCTGTCTTGAGTTGGTTTATATACTACCATCTGGATCAGTCCATTAAACTTAAAGGGTGAAAATCAAGATTATACCAACTTTAGGGGTGTTTTAAGTAACAGATGGTGCTCCAACTATGGAGAAAATTATGTACATATAGAAACACAACTAACAGGAAAAGACAACTGGTATTTTACATCAAAATAAATGAACTATGACCGATTTTCGTTACAATGATAAGTACTCGCTATCGCTCGTACTTAACCATGAAGAAAGGATTATCATTCTCTTACATATACTAGGAACATGAAATGAATCATCTAAAGCGACCATTTGTTTACTGTTTTACTTGGTTATTCTAAGGAATACAAGTTTGTTGACGTTAGTCGATCAATCTATGGTTATCCCATTTGCCAGGAAATATCCGTGGAATAACAGATTCAATGTTTATGAAATAAGGGAAAGAGCAAATATCCGTGAGATAAACAGATTCAACTTCAATGAAATAAGGGACAGGCATAATGCGTGGAATAAACAGATTTGTTCATAGAAACATGGTGGGAAAATAGGTAAAGAGAAATAGTCCGCGGAATAAACAGTCCAGTCACTAAAATAAGAGAAAGAGAAATAATACGTGGAATAATCAGATTCAACGTCACTGAAATAAGGGAGAAAAATAGTTCGTGGAATCAACAGATTCAACGTCACTGAAAAAAACGAGATACATAATTCGTGGAATAAATAGATTCAATGTCACTAAATAAGGAAGAGAAATCATCTGTGGAATAAACAGATTTCAAGTCAATGAAATAAGGGAAAAAGAAATAATAATATGTTACTGAACTAACAGAAAGAACTATTCCATGGAACATTCTCTCTCTTACCCTGCAATTCTCTCAGTTTTTGTTTGCTACCTCGATTTGTCTCTGCTTAATCGATTTGCGATATTTCAACATCAGTAATGTACTGTCGCCTTAAGAGGAGGATCTGCTTACCCTTCCGGAGCAACTGAGATCACCCCAGTTTTTGTGGGGTTCGTGTTGTAGTCTTTGATGTTGTGTCATCTGTACTATTATTTGTCTGTTTGTCTTTTTATTTTTGGCCATGGCGTTGTCAGTTTGTTTTCGATCTATGAGTTTGACTGTCCCTCTGGTATCTTTCGTCCCTCTTTTTAATTCAATATCATTCTACTTTCAACAAAATAGATCTATTGTACCCCCGTTTGTAGTTCCTATCGTATTTATTTGTTTAGGGCGACGTTTCCTTTTAGTCTTTCAAGTTTTATTCTCTTTTTTAATATTTTCTTTGAAATATACTTATTATATTTATTATATTTTCTATGCAGATTAGAGTAGGGATTCACAGTGGTCCTGTAGTTGCAGGGGTGGTTGGTAAGAAGATGCCTCGATACTGTTTGTTTGGAGACACTGTGAACACTGCATCTAGAATGGAAAGCCATGGGGTTCCAGGAAGAATTCATATGAGCGGAAGTACCGCCAAGTAATAATTTGTTTACGCAGTAATCAAAATAACCATGCAAGGAAACGATAGTTTTACACATTAGGAAAAAAAATGACTTCCATTTTACAAAATCAGGTCAATACATCTATCTATTGGAAATATGCATAAAAGGTCGAGGCTTATGATTTAATTCGCCGAATATCATATAACAAATGTGGAAAACTAAGTTTGACAAATAGATTAACAATGACCGACGGACTAAAACAGAGGAAAAGTAAAATTACATTCGAGACATTTGACTAGTTAAACGTATTTGTAATATTTCTATCTGAAATGTGTAATAACATAAACGGTACCATTTTTTCTGCACCAGATGCGCATTTCGACAATCAATGTCTCTTCAGTGATGCTCAAGGCCAAAATATTTGAAAATCCAAAGCTTATTAAAAGGATAAAGGGCTATAAACCAAAAAGGACTAAAAAGTATAACCAAAGCCGGGCAAGGAATCAGAGCTTTGCATGAGGGAGATACATTCCTTAATTTTAAATAATTTCAAAATTTTGTAACAGCAAATTTTATTAACACAACAACCGTATTTTCATGCCAGTACCGAAGTACTGGCTACTGGGATGGTGATACCCTCGGGGATTATCAGTCCACCATTTGTAAGATAGGACAATTGTCGGACTTAACTATTTAATTGCAATATAAACGTATAATATCAAATATTCCGTTTAAATTAATACAAATTTAGATATATATAGATTCACATTATTTATTTTATCATGAACCAACATCTTCGTCATGTGGTATCTGTTGGATATTTGTTTCATTGGCAAAAGTTCAAATTGTGTTACTTCGAATCAAAATCATTGCAAATCATTATCATATTTGAACGTATTTCTTTTTCATTTTTTTGCAGAGTTTTAATGAACGACGACAAAAGTGATTATATTCTAAGAGACAGAGGTGTAATTGAAGTGAAAGGAAAAGGCTCTATGAACACGTATATATTGATTGGAAAAGGGATCAAAACATTAAATGAACCAAATGACAGTTTCAATGACCTTCCAATTGCAATGACCAAATCAAAAACAAATGACAAGAAGCAACCAATCAAAATTGCAGATACAAATAGTAATACCACTAAGCAAACGAAATCAAAAATTAGCAAGAGCTCTACTTGTGTTTTATTTTGATATTCATGAATACCTTTTGTAATTTTTATTCTATTAAACACACTCTTTTTAAGATATTTTTTTCATTAATGCATCGTACATACAGAATCAATGTCTCACTTATTAGTTAGAGGAATAACATTTAGGGGTTAGTATGGTGTGTTATGAATATTCAGTGAGTCACTTAATTATTATAGAGGAATTGTATTTAGATATTGGTATGACGTGTTGTTAATATTGATCTGCAGAGAAAAATCATTTAACTGAAAAAAAGAAGATTTATAATTTACGCAAAATGGTAAAAGATACAACTGATATCAACAAAAAGACATACTCGGTTGTACCCGACATAACCGGGAATATTATTTATACGAATGAGTTGTACCTTTTACAAACCCCACTCTTGAATGTCTCGTGGTAGCATGTTCGCAATGGGTTCTATGTGTCATGGGTTTGATCTACGTCGGGTTCATTCCAAATACGTAAAATGGTATTTGCTAAGTCTCTACCAATCACGTGGCACCAAGGATTTGCAGCAAATGTAAAAAAGAAGATGTGGTATGATTGCCAATGAGACAACTCTCCACAAGAGACCAGATGACACAGAAATTAACAACTATAGGTCACCGTACGGCCTTCAACAAAGAGCAAAGCCCATACTGTATAGTCAGATATAAAAGGTCCCGAAATGACAAATGTAAAACAATTCAAACGAGAAAACTAACGGCCTAATGTATGGACAAAATAATGAACAAAACCAAATATGTAAAACAGCAACAAACGACAACCACTGAATTACAGGCTCCTGACTTGGGACAGGCACATACAGAATGTGGCGGGGTTAAACATATTAGCGGGCGCCCAACCCTCCCCCTAACCTGGGACAGGGGTGTAACAGTACAACATAAGAACAAACTATAAAAATCAGTTGAAAAAGGCTTAACTCATCAGGCAGTTAGACCAGGAGTCATAATAAAATATGTCTTAGTATGGGGATGTCTAAATTGTAAATTTGTGAGCTAGCATGTTATCTTATCAGTCTAGTACAGGCCGGGTATATTCTTGTCTTGTTAACACCTCATTGTTCCTAATACGCTTACTCGAATAATTCAAGCCCGTATCGTTTCCGTTTCTCTCCGCCTCCAAAGGAGTTAATGGAGTGATCGGAATATAACGACTGGATTATTCGGGTTACGAATACGCA
The DNA here is from genome assembly GCA_017311375.1 of Mytilus coruscus. NCBI lineage: Eukaryota > Metazoa > Mollusca > Bivalvia > Mytilida > Mytilidae > Mytilus > Mytilus coruscus. Next base: position 115,399,147 of record CM029595.1, read on the forward strand.
TGTAATATATTTGCCGCTAGACGTTTACCAATAAATGAGTAGAGATAATCGGGGAGCGCTTAGTGATTATAAAACCAGTTTCTCTTAGTATTTACCACCATTAAGGAAGTTGATGGAAAGTACAGTTATGAATAAAAGACAATTTAAGATCGCTAAATCTTAATGTCAATCTCTGTTATTGTGCTGGTCGAATATTGTAACATTGATACTACACAAAATTATTTTTAAATCATACTAGTATGTAAATAAGTAAATTTTACTTTATTGATATTCCATTATCATAATTTGATCAGGAAGAGACTAATCAATGTAATAAACAAAAACTGAGCGAATCGCATGAAATCCAAAAGGAGCGAAACCGGATGCGTCAACAGGATAAGCGTCTTCTGATGTACACGCAACATCTCCCATGCGAATTCAATCAGTAAAAGCATTCTAAGTGGCAACGATTACGAATTCTAAGAGTAGATACAATAGTTGATTTCTTGAAATAAATATAATCATGAAATTCTTCCTAAAGGCACATAACGCAATCAACCAAAGAACAATATGCAGAACATAGACGGTCCTATTGAATTAATTAAAGTTTTTGTTTAAACAATGCATCACGTTTTAGAAAAAACAAATGGACATTTTAATTATGACTGAAATTTTGGTAATCGTTGAAATATTCCTTAGAATTAGAAAGATAATCAGAAAAAAATAGAAGGACATTTCGAGAATCGTTCAACGAGAAAAAAACATGTTTTGATTGATGTTAAAGACACTTTAATGTTATAGTCAGTGTGGAAGGATTCTTAGTGTAGAAGATGTTGGTATCGCGGATTGTGAAATATCAGTACACCAGGGTACTTACTACCATCTTCTTAGCAGAAAGTGCTATGATGATGGCGCGATTCAAATGATACATATTGTCTGATTCATATATCATCAATTATGTTATTTTGTTATTTTGTTAAGACAAAACGTGACCTTTTTTTGGGTGATTTTTATTTGTAGAGTTGGCATTTCAATACTTCGGTCTCTTTTTGTAGATTTGCAATTTCAAAACTGAATCTACAAGGTTTTTATCTTAGGCAAATCTAACATGGATTGTTTCCCCTTGTTCATTGTTTATCTTAGGCAAATCTAACATGGATTGTTTCCCCTTGTTCATTGTTTATCTTAGGCAAATCTAACATGGATTGTTTCCCCTTGTTCATTGTTTATCTTAGGCAAATCTAACATGGATTGTTTTCCCTTGTTCATTGTTAGGCAAATCTAACATGGATTGTTTTCCCTTGTTCATTGTTAGGCAAATCTAACATGGATTGTTTTCCTTGTTCATTGTTAGGCAAATCTAACATGGATTGTTTTCCTTGTTTATTGTTTATCTTAGGCAAATTTAACATGGATTGTTTTTCCTTGTTCATTGTTTATCTTAGGCAAATCTAACATGGATTGTTTTCCTTGTTCATTGTTAGGCAAATCTAACATGGATTGTTTCCCTTGTTCATTGTTTATCTTAGGCAAATCTAACATGGATTGTTTTCCCTTGTTCATTGTTAGGCAAATCTAACATGGATTGTTTTCCCGTGATCATTGTTTATCTTAGGCAAATCTAACATGGATTGTTTTCCCTTGTTCATTGTTAGGCAAATCTAACATGGATTGTTTTCCCTTGTTCATTGTTAGGCAAATCTAACATGGATTGTTTTCCCTTGTTCATTGTTTTGGTTGTTTGTGTTTCTGATGAAGATTAATTCGTAAGTGTAATAATAATATACCCACATATTTATATGTATGTTCCTAGTCAGAAACCTTGTTATTTTTCTCTTATATTGATATACTTGCATGTATCTTAATGTTTTTGTTATTTGTAGAATTTGTTTTGATGGCAGATCGTAGTTTCCATTTGGTTAATTAATACGCAATTTTGTTTATGCCATTTGTATAAAGAAATGTCTATTGTTGAACACTATATATTATGTTTACCTCAAAGTATCTTTTGGTTTTTTTTTGTATTGTTGGATTGCTGTTTCGTTGATTTATAACTCACATCTCCTTTTATTCATGAGTACACCTAGTTATCTTGAAACTTGAAACTTTTATTTCTCAATATATGTGAATATGAACAGTAATAACAACAATAACATATATACAAAAACAATGAGATGAATGGAATGACATGGTTACATATACAGTTGTAGAAAGTACATGTTTATGGAATTTGTAGTGGAAGGCAAATTTAATTTATAACAAACAGAATTTATCTAATTTATAACAGATAGAACAATTTTACAAAATTTGGCAAGTTTGACAATTAAACTGTAGTCATCAGAACAAAAAGTTCACAATACTTAATAGTACTAGGCTTTTTATACACATTATAGGGTAAAAGCTTTTTTCGTTCCTTTGAGAAAAAAAGTACATTTAAACAGATAGTAAAATTCATCACTAATTTCACATAAATTGCATAAATCACAGATGCGATCATCACGTTCGACACCCCAAGAACGAACTTGTTCTATTGGCAATTTATGATTCATACATATAAAATTACAATAAGCCTTTCTAAGATCATATGGTAGATCTACAATTTATCTTTCAAAATTATGAACGGTTTTGAAATTCTATAGTTTAAACACTTAGCTGAATCATAAACAGTAGTAACCCATGTTTGCTTAAACTGATCACAGAGACATTGTTTGGCTAGATTTGATACATTTACATTCTTTGGTACACTTTGTGACAGCCAGTACTCTGAAAGACCACAATTATTCAGGGTTTTTTCAATCCATTTAGAATGAAAAAACTTTTGATATGCTTGTTATATAATAACTTAAACAACTTTATCTTGCTTGTAACAAATAATTCTTTTCCAGAATGCAACCATTCTTCTTTTGATAAAAATATTAATAGGACATCTTCCTAGTTCACCATACATGATACAATGTGGTGTACATTTCTTCAAACTAAGTATATATTTATAAAATTGCAGACAGAATGACTATATTATATTGTTATCAGCAAATCCCAAATCTCACAACCATACATTAAAATAAGTAAAACCATTGCATCAAACATCTCAGCTGAATATCAATAGGTAAATTCAGTTTTCTACTTTTTTTCATAATACTAAACATAGACTTTCTAGCTTGACAAACTAATCTTTCTTTATTTTTACAGATTGATCCATTTGAAGCAAACCTTATACCAAGTTATATAAAATCATCAACAATATCTATATTTTGACCATCATAAGTTAATGTAAGGTTATCATTTAGTTTAAAAGTACATTTTCTAAAAATTACAATCTTAATCTTAGCCACATTTACTTCTAATTTCCAACATTTGCAATATTATTTGAATTCAATTTTCATCATTAAATTTTCGATTGTAAATTTTTGAATTTAAATTTTGCCCAAAGTGATAGTTTTTAAATTTTCAAATTCTCCAAATTATGATACATATGAATTCAATATGTTTTGGAGGTTATCTTGAAATGCAATTTCATTGATGGTTTAGGTAAAATTAACTTTAATCAAAGTGTAAAGTGATTAATGTTGAACTAAACATTCAATTAAAATACAGTTAATAATTTACCAATACGGATAGGAATGGGGTGGAGTCGTATCTTAAATTCACCTGAAAGTGAAATAGCGAATATAAGATTATTTGGCTTACGTAATGGCGTCTTTTACTGTTAATCCAAATCGAAAACGGGTTTCCAAATTCAACAAATTCCTTTTTCTTAAACCAATGAATACTTTTTTGTTCAACCAATTGACCCACGTCTATTTTTTTTTAAATGAATAATTAATTAAATTAATTTTAATTTGTGGGAAACAAATCTTCCTTTAAAACCAATTAAAACTACAAATAACATTTAAAAGCTTTAACCCAGATTTGGCAAAACATTATATTGGTTATGATGCATGTACCTGCACGAATATAATACGTCAACTTATTTAATATAATTATGGTTTCCATTTATCTAAAGAATCATTTGAAAAATTACATTAATGAATCATCCTAGTTAACTTATAAAAAAAAATAATACAGATTTTACATACAATTGAACAGAATGTAAGTTACTTTTTGTACTTTATTTGAATATTAACTATAAAAGTTTTTTTAATTAATAATTAAGATTATGGTACTAAACCGATTTTTATTAATTCAAACCAAACAATGTTAATTACATTTTGAATTAATGAATTTTAAATTTCATATAACACATTGAAAAATTATTGATAATTTCCTAAATGGGGAATTTATTAAATTTTTTCTCATCCAAAATTTTAAATCCTATTTTAAAGGTTTAAAACATTTAAATTATATTTTTATAAATTAATTTTAAATTGAAAAGAAAAATATCCTTCTGTAAACTAAGTTTGAAACTGTTGTTAAAAAAAAATTTACAATTTTAAATATTTTTTTAAAAGGTTTTAAAACTGTAAAGAAATAAATTGTTTTAAATTTTCTTAAATCAATAAAAATATTTTGAAAGCCGATCCTAATTATTTTTGTGAATTGTCATTGTTACTGTTATCCTTTGATTCCAAATGTTTTTAATTAATTCCATATTTCTTTAAATTTTTACCATGTATTAAAATGGGTAATTATTTTTTATTTTTAATATTGTTACATTTGAATAATCTTGAAATTTAATTAAAGGTATTTAATTAAATTTATGTTTACCTTTCAATTATGACCCTTAACATTAAAATTATTTAGTTAGAAGTAACTTTAAATTAATGATTTACCAAATTAGCCAACTTTACCTTTAATGAAAAGTTGATTATTTAAATTAATTTTTTTTTAAAAGTAGAAAAATAATTATGAGAAAGTTGATTAAAAGAACTAAATTTTTTTCATTTGGCAGAAATTTCCTTCCAAATTTAGATTAACCAATAATTTTTTATTAAAAATATTTTTTGAAAAAGATTTATATTTTCAATAAAAGTCAATTTAAAATTAAAATTAGCCCCAACCGAAAAAATTTTTTTTGAAAGGGATTTTTCCCCTTTTAATCTTTTAAAAAATTTTTTAAAATAAAATTTGGTTTTCCCAATTTAATTAAAAGTTTTTGGGCCAAAATAAATAAAATTAGTTTTAAAAATTTTTTTGAAAATTTTAAAAAATTTGGGTTTGTTTTGGGTTTAGTCCAAAATAAAAACCCTTAAAATAGTTTTCTTTAAAAACCATTTAAAATTTAAAAAATAAATTCCATTGTTTTTAAAAATTTAATTAATTGGTTTTTGGGGAAAGAAAAATTTAAAAGGCCTTTTCCCTTTTAAAATTCAAATAAAACGGCAAATTCCATAAAAAATAATGAACCCTTTTTAAAAACTTAAAAAAAATTTATGGGAAAAGAAGTTTGTTTAATTTTTTTTTGTGCTTTAAAAAAAGAAAATTTTTCCCTTTTTTAAAATAAGAAAATTTGATTTAAAAGGAATAAAACCCAGAAAGGAAAAAATTTGTTTTAGTTTTAAAAGAAAATTTTTTTCCAAAAATTTTGATAACAGTTTTTTAAAAAATTAATAAGGAATTTTAAAAAAATTCTTTTTTTAAAGGCAAAAGTTTGAATTTTAAATTTTAAAATTCAATTTTTTTGGGAAAAATTTTAAAAAACCCTTAAAAAAATTGAAAACCTTTTAAAAAAAATCGAAGGTTTCCCAAAAAAATCATTTTTTTTTATTTGTTTTAAAACTTTAAAGAAAATTAAATTTACATCTTTAATTTACCGAAAATCCAAATAAAATAAAAAATTTTAAAAAATTTTTAAAAATTTCCCCTTTTTTTTTTAAAATTTTTAATAAAACAAAATTTAAAATTTAAAAAATTAATTGGGGTTTATTTTATTTTAAAATTTGGGGAAAATTCAAAATTTAGGCTTTAAAAAAATTTTCAAATTTTAAAAAGGAAAAAAAATAAAACAAAAATTTTTTTAAATCAAATTTTTGAAAAAATAAAAAAAAAATTTACGAAAAGAAATTACCTTGAAAATTTTTTTTTAAAAGTTTGGGTTTTTGGTTTTTTTAAAAATTATTTTTAAAAAAATCTAAAAAATTTTTTTTTTTTTAAAAATTTTAACCCGGGAGCCCCGGATTTTCCTTTTAAAAAAAGAAAAAACCTTTTAAACTTTTTAATTTATTAAAGGTTAGGCCCGCATTACCATTACATTTGCGCGTAGTATATTTGAAGCCCATCTCTTTAAGAAAATGAAACATTTCCTTTTCTCCATTCTGGTATTTTCGGAATTGTTCCAACAGATGCTCTGTTTTCTCTTTCTCACTTCTACTCACAAGAGTTACTGCTCGTGTATCAATCCCTATTAGTTTGGAAACAGAAATAGATTGCAATATTACCGGTATGCCTTAAGCGATTACTGAATATATTTTTGTAACGATTCAATGTGAAAAAGGATATAATTTTAAATGATAATTATGTTCAAAATGAACATTAATAATGGATTTATACATGTAAGTCTATCGTAAATAAACTATCGGCATATTTATTATAAATTATCTTTATATATACCTGTATTACCTGTAAATGAACGCGCGCAAATGTAATAAAAAGCTGCACGCAAACGTGAAAAATTTTAATCCCCAAATGCGCGCAAATGTAATGCGCCCCAAAAATATGTGTTTCTAAGTAATAAGAAACTGTAAAAAAGTATAATTATATTATGTTGAAAATATCAAAACAAATAAACTGAAAATAATAGTAAGAAATGATTAAATTGTCAATATCTTCAATGCGTTTCTTTGTTTGAATGTTAAAATTTTAACAGGATATTCTAATTTAATATGATTCTTTCATTATGTTTTATTTTTCCATCAATTCTCGTATGCGGTCTAAGTGATATTTTCAGAAAATGTTTATTGAGTTATGCCGCTTTTTGCAACATTTATATTAGTTTTCAACACCATTTTGAAGAGTATGTTGCTTCTACTTGATTTGTTGGAACTATTTAAAGTATGAATTCAATACATTTATAGGAAAATGTGCATTTGACAGATTTCATTTGATCTGTGAGTTGACTTCAGTGTGACAGTTTGTTTTATTTATAAAAAAAAAAAAATAAGTCTTGTTTTAATTACCTCCAAACGAACATGTTGTGTTCTTATCAATGTTAACATATATTTCAGGTATAACATATCATTATATTGTAAAATAAGTATCTGAAAATTTATAAAGTATTATATTAAAATCAATCGGGTCCAGGACCAATCCAGTATATCTTATTATAATCCTTCGTTTTCAATTCAATTTTCTATGTGCATACATTTAGAGTAATTAAGAGCTGGTAAACTCAGTGTATGATAAATATTTCTGGTCATGGAATACATTCTTCTGCATTTATTTCCATATTTTCTAGAAATTCACACTTGCATGTTTGTAGTATAATTATTGTGTGTGTACTAAACAAAGGTGTTTCGGTTATGGTCATGTAGACCTAGGCCTATCCTCATCAGGTATCCCTAGCCTATATGTTTCCTTTCTTGTAATATGTAGAATAGTTCCAATTTGAATTCTCTTATGGGGATACTATATTAAAATCAATCGGGTCCAGGACCAATCCAGTATATCTTATTATAATCCTTCGTGATTAATTCCATTTTCTATGTGCATACAATCAGAGTAATTTAGAGCTGGTAAACTCAGTGAATGATACATATTTCTGGTTATGGAATACATTCTTCTGGTAATGGAATACATTCTTCTGCATATATTCATATTTTTCTAGAAATTCACACTTGTATGTTTGTAGTATAATTATTGTGTGTGTATTTTTAGAATAGAAATCCAGGTCAGGTCTGAGTTTCTAATACTAAAAAAGGTGTTTCGGTTATGGTCATGTAGACCTAGGCCTATCCTCATCAGGTATCCCTAGCCTATATGTTTCCTTTCTTGTAATATGTAGAATAGTTCCAATTTGAATTCTCTTATGGGGATACGACACCTGTTTATACAATCGTTTTTATCTTTTTTCTTCTCTCTGTTAATTTGGTATTTTTTCCTCTTTTTATTTAAGCTGTTCAATTAGTTTATTGTGCGTGACATTTTTATCTTTTGTTTAATTTCGTCTGTTTATATCATTTTTCTTCTTTGAATTCGTTAACTACTCTTTTAGATTTTTATGTCTTCTGTATGTTAAACGTTTGCTCATTGCTTTTAATACTCTTTTTGAGAGATTAAATATCTTTTTTTGTGTTATTCTATTTGAGAACAATTTAGTTATTAAAGCAGTCTCTGTTTGAGAGATTACTTTATTATTGCTATTCTATTAATAGCAGTCTCTATTTGAGAGATTATTATATGTTGTTATTCTATTTGCTCATTGCTTTTAATACTCTATTTGAGAGATATACTATATTAAAATCAATCGGGTCCAGGACCAATCCAGTATATCTTATTATAATCCTTCGTGATTAATTCCATTTTCTATGTGCATACAATCAGAGTAATTTAGAGCTGGTAAACTCAGTGAATGATACATATTTCTGGTTATGGAATACATTCTTCTGGTAATGGAATACATTCTTCTGCATATATTCATATTTTCTAGAAATTCACACTTGTATGTTTGTAGCATAATTATTGTGTGTGTATTTTAGAATAGAAATCCAGGTCAGGTCTGAGTTTCTAATACTAAAAAGGTGTTTCGGTTATGGTCATGTAGACCTAGGCCTATCCTCATCAGGTATCCCTAGCCTATATGTTTCCTTTCTTGTAATATGTAGAATAGTTCCAATTTGAATTCTCTTATGGGATACGACACCTGTTTATACAATCGTTTTATCTTTTTATTCTCTCTGTTAATTTGGTATTTTTCCTCTTTTATTTAAGCTCTTCAATTAGTTTATTGTGCGTGACATTTTTATCTTTTGTTTAATTTCGTCTGTTTATATCATTTTTCTTCTTTGAATTCGTTAACTACTCTTTAGATTTTTATGTCTTCTGTATGTTAAACGTTTGCTCATTGCTTTTAATACTCTTTTGAGAGATTAAATATCTTTTTGTGTTATTCTATTTGAGAACAATTTAGTTATTAAAGCAGTCTCTGTTTGAGAGATTACTTTATTATTGCTATTCTATTAATAGCAGTCTCTATTTGAGAGATTATTATATGTTGTTATTCTATTTGCTCATTGCTTTTAATACTCTATTTGAGAGATTAAATATCTTTTTGTTATTCTATTTGAGAATAATCTAGTTATTAAAGCAGTCTCTATTTGAGAGATTACTTTATTTTGCTATTCTATTAATAGCAGTCTCTATTTGAGAGATTATTTCATGTTGTTATTCTATTTGAGAAAAACTTGTATTATCAATCTCTGTTTGAGAGATTATTATTACTGTTTTTTAAAAGAACAATACAAAACAGTCCTTTACTTCCTATGTTATAGCGTTAAAATAGATCCTACACTGTGTGATAGATAAGTATGTGTATTTTATCAGTCAAATATTTCTATCTAATTGCCTCCACGTGATTACAAGATCTCGTATGCTGATTGGTTGATTCTATATACGTCACATATACATGCACGTGTATTTTTGACCTCACTTAACCTTAACTATATCTTAAAATAGTTCAGAGTGCCCATAACAGATACACATAATATTGTATTATTTTCTTCTACTAATGAAAATAAATAGAAAGTCCTTTACATACATTGTATATATATCTAGTACATCTATTAAAATAATAGTATTATTTACTGATCAGTTAAAGAATTATAGTTTGATAGTTATAGTCAATTAGTATTTTCATTTAGAAAACAACTATTATTTGTCAGCTGCTGAAAATGTTATTATTGTAATATTCGTATATACAGGTGGTCGAATCCCCATGAGAATCAAATTTGAACCGGTGACTTGTATGTATAAGTCAAGAACTTTATAGCATTCTGTTGATGCAATTAATTATTCTTGTCATTTGACTTTAATTGACATATCCTGTTTAGTACTTCCTGTATTCTTTTCATCTGGCACATTTATTTCGGACATAACTATTTGTTTCTTCATTGTAAATTATTGATCTTCCATTTAACTTTTCTTAATTGTTCAATGTAGTTTCAATGTCCTTCCTCTGGTCAAGAGATGTTTTATATAGTTTTTCAAATCTATATTTCAGTTTTTTTGTCCCTGACCATGGTTTTGATGAGCAATTCGACAAAGGGTTATAATAAGCATATATGGAGATTGTCTTGTTAATAACAAGTCAATACTCAGGTTAGACCACGGAATGAAGCGAGGCTCCAAATAATATATTAAAATCAATCGGGTCCAGGACCAATCCAGTATATCTTATTATAATCCTTCGTGATTAATTCCATTTTCTATGTGCATACAATCAGAGTAATTTAGAGCTGGTAAACTCAGTGAATGATACATATTTCTGGTTATGGAATACATTCTTCTGGTAATGGAATACATTCTTCTGCATATATTCATATTTTCTAGAAATTCACACTTGTATGTTTGTAGCATAATTATTGTGTGTGTATTTTAGAATAGAAATCAGGTCAGGTCTGAGTTTCTAATACTAAAAAAGGTGTTTCGGTTATGGTCATGTAGACCTAGGCCTATCCTCATCAGGTATCCCTAGCCTATATGTTTCCTTTCTTGTAATATGTAGAATAGTTCCAATTTGAATTCTCTTATGGGGATACGACACCTGTTTATACAATCGTTTTTATCTTTTTTCTTCTCTCTGTTAATTTGGTATTTTTTCCTCTTTTTATTTAAGCTCTTCAATTAGTTTATTGTGCGTGACATTTTTATCTTTTGTTTAATTTCGTCTGTTTATATCATTTTCTTCTTTGAATTCGTTAACTACTCTTTTAGATTTTTATGTCTTCTGTATGTTAAACGTTTGCTCATTGCTTTTAATACTCTTTTTGAGAGATTAAATATCTTTTTTTGTGTTATTCTATTTGAGAACAATTTAGTTATTAAAGCAGTCTCTGTTTGAGAGATTACTTTATTATTGCTATTCTATTAATAGCAGTCTCTATTTGAGAGATTATTATATGTTGTTATTCTATTTGCTCATTGCTTTTAATACTCTATTTGAGAGATTAAATATCTTTTTGTTATTCTATTTGAGAATAATCTAGTTATTAAAGCAGTCTCTATTTGAGAGATTACTTTATTTTGCTATTCTATTAATAGCAGTCTCTATTTGAGAGATTATTTCATGTTGTTATTCTATTTGAGAAAACTTGTATTATCAATCTCTGTTTGAGAGATTATTATTACTGTTTTTTAAAAGAACAATACAAAACAGTCCTTTACTTCCTATGTTATAGCGTTAAAATAGATCCTACACTGTGTGATAGATAAGTATGTGTATTTTATCAGTCAAATATTTCTATCTAATTGCCTCCACGTGATTACAAGATCTCGTATGCTGATTGGTTGATTCTATATACGTCACATATACATGCACGTGTATTTTGACCTCACTTAACCTTAACTATATCTTAAAATAGTTCAGGAGTGCCCATAACAGATACACATAATATTGTATTATTTTCTTCTACTAATGAAAATAAATAGAAAGTCCTTTACATACATTGTATATATATCTAGTACATCTATTAAAATAATAGTATTATTTACTGATCAGTTAAAGAATTATAGTTTGATAGTTATAGTCAATTAGTATTTTCATTTAGAAAACAACTATTATTTGTCAGCTGCTGAAAATGTTATTATTGTAATATTCGTATATACAGGTGGTCGAATCCCCATGAGAATCAAATTTGAACCGGTGACTTGTATGTATAAGTCAAGAACTTTATAGCATTCTGTTGATGCAATTAATTATTCTTGTCATTTGACTTTCATTGACATATCCTGTTTAGTACTTCCTGTATTCTTTTCATCTGGCACATTTATTTCGGACATAACTATTTGTTTCTTCATTGTAAATTATTGATCTTCCATTTAACTTTTCTTAATTGTTCAATGTAGTTTCAATGTCCCTTCCTCTGGTCAAGAGATGTTTTATATAGTTTTTCAAATCTATATTTCAGTTTTTTGTCCCTGACCATGGTTTTGATGAGCAATTCGACAAAGGGTTATAATAAGCATATATGGAGATTGTCTTGTTAATAACAAGTCAATACTCAGGTTAGACCACGGAATGAAGCGAGGCTCCAAATAATATATTAAAATCAATCGGGTCCAGGACCAATCCAGTATATCTTATTATAATCCTTCGTGATTAATTCCATTTTCTATGTGCATACAATCAGAGTAATTTAGAGCTGGTAAACTCAGTGAATGATACATATTTCTGGTTATGGAATACATTCTTCTGGTAATGGAATACATTCTTCTGCATATATTCATATTTTTCTAGAAATTCACACTTGTATGTTTGTAGCATAATTATTGTGTGTGTATTTTAGAATAGAAATCAGGTCAGGTCTGAGTTTCTAATACTAAAAAGGTGTTTCGGTTATGGTCATGTAGACCTAGGCCTATCCTCATCAGGTATCCCTAGCCTATATGTTTCCTTTCTTGTAATATGTAGAATAGTTACAATTTGAATTCTCTTATGGGGATACGACACCTGTTTATACAATCGTTTTTATCTTTTTCTTCTCTCTGTTAATTTGGTATTTTTCCTCTTTTATTTAAGCTCTTCAATTAGTTTATTGTGCGTGACATTTTATCTTTTGTTTAATTTCGTCTGTTTATATCATTTTCTTCTTTGAATTCGTTAACTACTCTTTTAGATTTTTATGTCTTCTGTATGTTAAACGTTTGCTCATTGCTTTTAATACTCTTTTGAGAGATTAAATATCTTTTTGTGTTATTCTATTTGAGAACAATTTAGTTATTAAAGCAGTCTCTGTTTGAGAGATTACTTTATTATTGCTATTCTATTAATAGCAGTCTCTATTTGAGAGATTATTATATGTTGTTATTCTATTTGCTCATTGCTTTTAATACTCTATTTGAGAGATTAAATATCTTTTTGTTATTCTATTTGAGAATAATCTAGTTATTAAAGCAGTCTCTATTTGAGAGATTACTTTATTTTGCTATTCTATTAATAGCAGTCTCTATTTGAGAGATTATTTCATGTTGTTATTCTATTTGAGAAAACTTGTATTATCAATCTCTGTTTGAGAGATTATTATTACTGTTTTTAAAAGAACAATACAAAACAGTCCTTTACTTCCTATGTTATAGCGTTAAAATAGATCCTACACTGTGTGATAGATAAGTATGTGTATTTTATCAGTCAAATATTTCTATCTAATTGCCTCCACGTGATTACAAGATCTCGTATGCTGATTGGTTGATTCTATATACGTCACATATACATGCACGTGTATTTTGACCTCACTTAACCTTAACTATATCTTAAAATAGTTCAGGAGTGCCCATAACAGATACACATAATATTGTATTATTTTCTTCTACTAATGAAAATAAATAGGAAGTCCTTTACATACATTGTATATATATCTAGTACATCTATTAAAATAATAGTATTATTTACTGATCAGTTAAAGAATTATAGTTTGATAGTTATAGTCAATTAGTATTTTCATTTAGAAAACAACTATTATTTGTCAGCTGCTGAAAATGTTATTATTGTAATATTCGTATATACAGGTGGTCGAATCCCATGAGAATCAAATTTGAACCGGTGACTTGTATGTATAAGTCAAGAACTTTATAGCATTCTGTTGATGCAATTAATTATTCTTGTCATTTGACTTTAATTGACATATCCTGTTTAGTACTTCCTGTATTCTTTTCATCTGGCACATTTATTTCGGACATAACTATTTGTTTCTTCATTGTAAATTATTGATCTTCCATTTAACTTTTCTTAATTGTTCAATGTAGTTTCAATGTCCCTTCCTCTGGTCAAGAGATGTTTTATATAGTTTTTCAAATCTATATTTCAGTTTTTTGTCCCTGACCATGGTTTTGATGAGCAATTCGACAAAGGGTTATAATAAGCATATATGGAGATTGTCTTGTTAATAACAAGTCAATACTCAGGTTAGACCACGGAATGAAGCGAGGCTCCAAATAATATATTAAAATCAATATTAAAATCAATCGGGTCCAGGACCAATCCAGTATATCTTATTATAATCCTTCGTGATTAATTCCATTTTCTATGTGCATACAATCAGAGTAATTTAGAGCTGGTAAACTCAGTGAATGATACATATTTCTGGTTATGGAATACATTCTTCTGGTAATGGAATACATTCTTCTGCATATATTCATATTTTCTAGAAATTCACACTTGTATGTGAAAAAAAAAAAAAAAAAAAAAAAAAAGCCTAGGTCTCATGACCATAACCGAAACACCTCCTTTAATATTTGAAACACAGACTAAATCTGGATTTCTATTCTAAAAATACACACACACAACAATTATACTGCAAACATGCAAGTGCAAATTTCTTAACAAAATATGAAAATAAATGCTGAAAAAATATATTCCGTTACAAAGAACAGTTAAGATACACATTGCACATTAAAAAAATGGACTTAATTGCGAAGGATTTTGATAAGATATACTGGATTGGTCCTGGACCCGATTGATTTTAAAACATTGCACATTAAAAAATGGACTTAATTGCGAAGGATTTTGATAAGATATACTGGATTGGTCCTGGACCCGATTGATTTTAAAAGGTTTTCTTCGACATCGCTAATACTATTCACCCATTAATTAGATTTACACATGAGATATCATCAGAAAGTATACAGTTTCTAGACATAACTGTCTTCAAAGGTGAACGATGGGAAAAAAAGAAAATTTTGGACGTCAAACTATATAGAAAACCAACTGATAATTTTCAATACCTGGAACGAACATCAACCCACCCTACATCCGTATTTAAAGGATTCATTACTGCAGAAATTATTCGCTTTATAAGATCTTGCAATAACCTAAATGACTTCAATAAAGAAGTCCAACTGTTTAAGTCTAAACTTCTTAAAAGAGGACATTACGAAAATGAGATTGACAACATTATAACTGATACAACAAAACGAGAAAGGAAACAAACTTTGAAATACAATTATAAAAATAAGAAAGCGGCTCCACCGCTCGTTTTTGCAACAAGATTTAACCCAGCATTTACAGGAATCGGAAGAGCTTTAAGGAAACATTGGCACCTAATCGAACAAAACAGAAATACAAAAACTATGTTTCCAAAACCACCGATTATTGCGTACAAAAGACACAAAAATCTAAAAGAATATTTAACAAATTCTAAAATGGAAAATGATATAGTCGTATAAAATCAAATAAAAGATAAAAATATCACAAACAATAAAATTACAGAACAGCTAAAATAAAGAGAGAAATAAACAACAAAAAACAGAAAGAAACAAAAAAGAAAGAAACGAACTAGAACGTATGAACAGGTGTCGTATCCCCATAAGTGAAATCAAATTGGAACCATTCTAAATATTACAAGAAAGAAAAATATAGGCTAGGGATACCTGATGAGGATAAGCCTAGGTCTCATGACCATAACCGAAACACCTCCTTTAATATTTGAAACACAGACTAAATCTGATTTCTATTCTAAAATACACACACACAACAATTATACTGCAAACATGCAAGTGCAAATTTCTTAACAAAATATGAAAATAAATGCTGAAAAATATATTCCGTTACAAAGAACAGTTAAGATACACATTGCACATTAAAAAATGGACTTAATTGCGAAGGATTTTGATAAGATATACTGGATTGGTCCTGGACCCGATTGATTTTAAAATATTTGGAGCCTCGCTTCATTCCGTGGTCTAACCTGAGTATTGACTTGTTATTAACAAGACAATCTCCATATATGCTTATTATAACCCTTTGTCGAATTGCTCATCAAAACCATGGTCAGGGACAAAAAACTGAAATATAGATTTGAAAAACTATATAAACATCTCTTGACCAGAGGAAGGGACATTGAAACTACATTGAACAATTAAGAAAAGTTAAATGGAAGATCAATAATTTACAATGAAGAAACAAATAGTTATGTCCGAAATAAATGTGCCAGATGAAAAGAATACAGGAAGTACTAAACAGGATATGTCAATTAAAGTCAAATGACAAGAATAATTAATTGCATCAACAGAATGCTATAAAGTTCTTGACTTATACATACACGTCACCGGTTCAAATTTGATTCTCATGGGATTCGACCACCTGTATGTACGAATATTACAATAATAACATTTTCAGCAGCTGACAAATAATAGTTTTTTCTAAATGAAAATACTAATTGACTATAACTATCAAACTATAATTCTTTAACTGATCAGTAAATAATACTATTATTTTAATAGATGTACTAGATATATATACAATGTATGTAAAGGACTTTCTATTTATTTTCATTAGTAGAAGAAAATAATACAATATTATGTGTATCTGTTATGGGCACTCCTGAACTATTTTAAGATATAGTTAAGGTTAAGTGAGGTCAAAATACACGTGCATGTATATGTGACGTATATAGAATCAACCAATCAGCATACGAGATCACGTGGAGGCAATTAGATAGAAATATTTGACTGATAAAATACACATACTTATCTATCACACAGTGTAGGATCTATTTTAACGCTATAACATAGGAAGTAAAGGACTGTTTTGTCTTGTTCTTTTAAAAACAGTAATAATAATCTCTCAAACAGAGATTGATAATACAAGTTTTCTCAAATACAATAACAATATGAAATAATCTCTCAAATAGAGACTGCTATTAATAGAATAGCAAAATAAAGTAATCTCTCAAATAGAGACTGCTTTAATAACTAGATTATTCTCAAATAGAATAACAAAAAGATATTTAATCTCTCAAATAGAGTATTAAAAGCAATGAGCAAATAGAATAACAACATATAATAATCTCTCAAATAGAGACTGCTATTAATAGAATAGCAATAATAAAGTAATCTCTCAAACAGAGACTGCTTGTTCTCAAATAGAATAACACAAAAAGATATTTAATCTCTCAAAAGAGTATTAAAAGCAATGAGCAAACGTTTAACATACAGAAGACATAAAAATCTAAAAGAGTAGTTAACGAATTCAAAGAAGAAAATGATATAAACAGACGAAATTAAACAAAAGATAAAATGTCACGCACAATAAACTAATTGAAGAGCTTAAATAAAAGAGGAAAAATACCAAATTAACAGAGAGAAGAAAAGATAAAACGATTGTATAAACAGGTGTCGTATCCCCATAAGAGAATTCAAATTGGAACTATTCTACATATTACAAGAAAGGAAACATATAGGCTAGGGATACCTGATGAGGATAGGCCTAGGTCTACATGACCATAACCGAAACACCTTTTTAGTATTAGAAACTCAGACCTGACCTGGTTTCTATTCTAAAATACACACACAATAATTATACTACAAACATACAAGTGTGAATTTCTAGAAAAATATGAATATATGCAGAAGAATGTATTCCATAACCAGAAATATGTATCATTCACTGAGTTTACCAGCTCTAAATTACTCTGATTGTATGCACATAGAAAATGGAATTAATCACGAAGGATTATAATAAGATATACTGGATTGGTCCTGGACCCGATTGATTTTAATAAAAATAAGTCTTGTTTTAATTACCTCCAAACGAACATGTTGTGTTCTTATCAATGTTAACATATATTTCAGGTATAACATATCATTATATTGTAAAATAAGTATCTGAAAATTTATAAAGTAACGTTTAATAAATTTGCAAAGGAAGATAATTCAAATTTAAATTTGTGAGATAATAACAGGTGCTTAGATATGAATACATATTATAATGACGACAAGATAGTAACTGGTAAGATGTCTATCTAAAATATTATGTTTAATAGCTCTGTACTGAGTGATCCTGCACGCTACTGAAATATATTTTGTCGTTTAACAAATTACGCGTAAAGGAAAATTGTTAAAAATATATAAGAATCTGATGTTCAGTAGTTGTCGTTTGTTGATGTGGTTCACAAGTGCTGCTCGTTTCTCGTTTTTATATAGATTAGACCGTTGGTTTTCCCGTTTGAATGGTTTTACACTAGTAATTTTTGGGGCCCTTTATAGCTTACTGTTCGGTGTGAGCCTAGGCTCCGTGTTGAAGACCGTACTTTGACCTATAATGGTTTACATTTATAAATTTTGACTTGGATGGAGAGTTGTCTCATTGGCACTCATACCACATCTTCTTATATCTATATAATTTTATTTCATAAGGATTCCAGAATCAGTGATACCAATTTTGCAGAGTTGAAATGTTTCTTGTCTTGGTGTTGAATTATTATTGGACATCTTTTTAACGAGTTTCTAATTGTCGGTTTTAATTTTAACAAAATTCAATCTGGCTATGTTGCTCTTAACTGATAAATAGTATACGTTCATGATATCTAAAAAATGTTGAAAATGCTTAAGGATGAAACTGATCGAGTGAACTGTCATCTTTGAATCATATTTCAAAACAAAATACTGATTGTTTCTAAAGAATTTTAACGAAATATCTTTAATATAACCGTAGTTTTATAAATGACAAATTCAACATCTCTGTATAGAGCTTGTATGTGCTCTATGCGACTTAAATAGGCATCACATGTAGCTTGGTCGACATCTAGCAAAGACGTCCTTTCAAACTGGTGTTAGGGTCCGATCTTTACTTGCTGTTAGGTGTGAATTTTTGTACCGTGTTAAAGTTAAAGGCCCCACTGTGGCCTTTTACATGGAGAACTACAATACCAGGGATATTTTTGCAAGTGCGTGTAGGGATTTTATGTCACAAAATTATATGCCACATCCTTTCTTTGTATGATATTTACTGATTTTTTTTTTCTTGTGCTGTGTGAAGGTCATAAACATTTTCTTTGTGCTTGAAGTGTTTACTCTTATATTTCAACAGTTATGACGTATTTTTTTCTTGCGATAACTTTTCTTATGTGTACTACTTCACCTTCTGTTTCGGCCAGTTTTGTATTTCGTTTTTGCTATGCAGCAAATCTTAACTATTTCCCCCGTTCATTAATGATTTTCTGTAAAGTATCTAACAAATATCTTGATGTATTCCGTGGTTGTCTAAAAGTTTGTATTCTGAGGTGAGAGTGGACTGCCAAGACATATTCACTTATAAACGAGTTAACAACTAACTCAATAAATAGCTCAAGTTAGTGAGTTCACTTCGAAAGTTTAAACCAACATCCATTTTTAAACTTATCTCAACATTATTTTATTTGTGTTGTTCTACTTTTTGGAAACAAATGATGATGTTGTTTCAAAATTTCGCTCAATGTTAATAATCCCAATTTATTTTTTTAATTGTTTTTACCGACGAAATTTTCATATTCAAATTTTGTGATTAACAACTAGTATTGTGTACTTCTAGCATTAAACGAGAAACAATAATGTATTGGTTTACTCATTGTCGAAGGCCTTACGGTGAATTATGATAGTTGATTACATCCTCTTGCTTTGGTCTCTGGCGGATATTTGTCTCATTGGCACCCTTATTTTTTCTATTGCACACGGCAACCAATGGCAGGCTTCTGACATACATGTATACCCCTTTATTCCCATCTCTACAATGTTAATTCAAATATCTGTTGAACGGAAGTTCATCACAGTGTATGTTTTCTTTGGGTTTTTTTTTTTTTTCTGTCAAAGACTTAACAACATAAATAGCATTATCATTTCATATATATATATAAGGTTTTCTAATACTGCAATTTTGAAGCTAGTCTGTATTTGAATATATCTATTACATTCTTATTTGTAACAAAAATTAGATAAAATCTAAATTATCATACTTAAATAGCCTTGATTGCATCCATGTTAAGGGTTATTATGTTGTTAATGACGATCGCACAGCTCTCCGGCTATTTGTATCTCATATTATCTCTGGTTTTGTTTTATATATAAATCTACTTCATGTGCTTTTTTTTTCTGTACAAGTGAATCAGTATTGTATATATTTATCCATCTTCGTTATTAACTTTCATTTCTTCGATGTCAATGTTATCAAACTAAGACAATCTTTTATTGAATACATCGCAACTTTTCTAATCACTCTATATTGCTTAATACAATACAACGAGTTTTCAGTCTCAATGTTAAATTTAATATTGTTTTGGTAAATAAGTGACAAACATGGCAGATATAAAATACTTCAAACTACTTCAATCTTTCTTGCACTATAGTAATGTCTTATAGTGAATTTGTTTGTAGCAATTTATGTCATATCACAATAAGAATACAAATCCAGAGGGAATAATTGTTTTCAGGCGATACGGAGGCGTTTTGGGCGACAAAGTTGATCGAGTGTCATACACTCTATAAAGACTTTTCAAGTCGGAGAGCAGTGGTTTATCCTAATTAACCTTACTACGAAATGTAATTAGTTATCATAGATATTCCTCATGGCAGGTAAGATATTCTATTTTTCCATTTGTTTACAGAACATTTTTGTACAAATATGCCATTAAACAGACAAAACATTTACAAAAAAAGACAATATATTCATTATACATTTAACATCATTGCATGAGCATTGGCGATTTTGTTAAAACGATTTTGTTAAAACTATTTGTAACTATAATATCAGTAAACCCACAGAATTTCGTGAATGTGAACTGTTTATCTAAATTTTGTTCCAATAAGAATGTAATAGATATATTCCAATGCAGACTAGATTCAAAATTGCATTATAAGAAAACAAATTCGATGGTGTTGACTCTTCGTTTAAGCTATTAATTGTACTGGATTATTCACGATGTCTGGAAATTTTGTGAAAATTGTAAAGCTTGAAAAATTACAGTTACACTTTAATAAATATTATGTTTTGCACAGGTAATAATACAACTATAAAACCTGATGTTGATAACCAGCCTTCCAACGTTCTATTAGCTGTGTCTGCTTTTCTACTGATAGTATCCGTAATGGCTGGAATTCTTATTTGCATTATACGTCAAAGGAAAGTGGGCACCATTAATGATGACGAAATCGAATTAGAAGAACCTAATTGCGTAGACGAAACAACTAAATTAACGGGAGATAAAAACACACTTTGACATTTCAGTACAAAATAGCTGTTTGAGTATTCTACTGTTACATTCAGAAATTCAGAAGTAAGACTACAGTAATTAATCTCAACTTCACATACAAGTGGTATCGACAACAAAATTTCCATACATAACATAAAGTAAGGATACACATTGATAGAATGCCTTACAATATGTTAATATCAATACAGGTATTTTAACTATATGAAAATCGTTTGCCGTTTTAGTGATTGAAATCCAATATTTGTAATATGTTGAATGAATTTGTTATTCGGTAACGGTCAAGTGCAATAAATGACCAAACAAGTTATGTGACACAAAGTGAAGTGCGACGTTTTCTAGAACCTTAATGTTAAGAGTAGCCCGTTTCAATGAAATGTAATTAGAATGGGATCGAACAGTATTTTTGATCGCCTAGAATATTTATTTTATCAGTTTAGACATAATTTCATGAGTATGATAGATTTAGTAGAAGATACCATTAAAAAATATATATGAGATATCACTTTTACGTTAGGCTAGGAATGTTTGATCGTTTGAACTTTAATGATGTTTTTTTGGAATCCTACATTTTGTTTAAAACTGCATTTTTCTATTCTAATTTCAATTCTATTTTAGTTATGTGACTTTAATTACTATTTTTGGTACATGCATATGTAATGGGGAAAACATATCCTTAAATCAGTAGAATTTTCTCCGTTATTACATGAAATTTAGATGCATCGATAAACAGTTTTTCATATGTTGTTTCAATGTAGAACTTGTAGTATGAATTAAATAAATTGAAATAATCTTCCATGTTTTGTCTCAGAAATGTTCAAATATTATTTAAAAGGAAGCTGAAAATTTCTATTTTCATTATATCAAAAAATATAATCCATTATCTATTCAAATTTCCAGGGCTTCAAATTTTGTGATAATTTTTAGATTTTTTTCCCCTTGATATTTGCTTTTGCTGTATTATACTGAAGGATTTTAAAAATGCAACTTTTGTTGAAAATCTTTATCAAACCATGATTCATTATTCATGCTTACCATATATACTTATTTCGCATTAGAAAAAGTCAATACCAGTTCTGAATTACCTTAGATGATTGGATATTCCTTGCGATTGACGTCTAACGAATGTCCTGACGCGAAATGTGAAACCCCTGCAGGATTTTTTTTTCTTCTTAGTGCAACCTCTTTTAAATCCATACCCACCCAAAAATCTGTTAATAAAATGTTCAGTTTTCATACTGCCGAAGCTGAGCCATCTGATGGTATCGGGCTTGCAGATGATTTAGCGGTGCATGCTTTTTGAAATGGCTCATGTAGAATGTAGAATGTTTGCCCTATCGTTGGTGATCATTATGAGCACGATGTCAATTTTAAGTACAGCTACATATATAATTTCCCATCCTTTTGATATACGCGAATAAGTTTTTATGGGTGAGCCTTTTGGTGGTGCTATCACGTTCTTCGATTGGAAGGTCTGGGGTATTGTCTTCTATATAATGTCAAATAAGACGAGCGTATTTTTGTTTGCAATGATTTGTTCCTATGTTTGTATCTTAGTTGTGGATTTTTCTTTGATTATTTTGCAGAAGTTTTTTTATTTGTATTCTAGGTGGTCTGTGATCTTATTACATGTGTTATTTGTTGTTGTTGTTGTTTTTTTTTGGGGGATAGGGGTGGGGGTACTTATATTGGTAGTGATGGTTTTATACGGTAATCTTGAAAGGCCAGTCATAGAAATTGTTTTGATCTTTCTTGCTAGTAGTTGGGTGTCTTTTTGTATGTTTTCAAGTTTGCTTAATGTAGTTGCTGGATTTTGTTTAGTTGCTCCTTAGTTTCTTTTCAATGGTATGGTGCATTCAGTGAATATACGAATCCAGTTTATCTGTTATGTTTGATGCATTTGTTTAAATTAAATCTAGTATTGTTTCACCTCTTGGTTGGTTTGTCTACGATTTGATTTAGAGAGTGGTCCGTTATCATGTCAATAAGGATTTTGTGTTGGTAATGATCTGTTTTTCCAGAAATTATTGATGGTTTTTGCCAGCACCAGGAATTAAATCCGTGCCACCTGATGTTGTAATGAGGATAATTAATACGACGGTTGTCACATGTTGAGCAGGATCTGCTTGTCCTTCCGGAGCACCTGGGATCACCCCTATTTTTATTTAAAAGGGGTTCGTGTTGCTCTTGCTTTGGGTTTTATTTTTTGAATGTCTGTAATGTTTATACCAGTAAAAGTCATGTATATTCTTTGCCATGATAAACTTTTTTCAATTTCAAAATATCACATTCGGTCATGCAAGTTTTAGGGTAAGACATGACTGATGGTTTATGAACTTGATGATGTCTTAGAGTTAGGTAAGATTCAATTACCAATCCGCTATTGTGTGATGCATAATCATCACTTGATATAAATCATCAACATATTCTATTGGAGTACCACGACGAATGTCAAATGTGGAGCAGGATCTGCTTACCATTCCGGAGCACATGAGATCACCCCGGTTTTTGGTTGATTTCGTTTAGCTCAGTCTTTAGGTTTTATGTTGTGTTTTGTATACAGGAATGCTCAAAGCCAAACATTGGAAAATCACTGTTGTATAAGAACCGAAACAGTTGGAGAGCTATATGACCATTAATTATCATACACAGATCACATTAACATACTCCATCAATATGAGACTAGTATTGGAAATACATGAATACAAAGATATACATTAAACTAACAAACAAGTGCCTACTAGAAGAGAGGCAAGAGATACCAAAGGAACATTCAAACTCATTATTCTAAAACAAACTGACAATGCCAAAGCAAAACACGAAGATGACCAAACGATAGATAAACAACAGTATACAAATCATAACATAAAAAAACTAAAGACTGAGCAACACGAACCCCACCAAAAATCGAATTGATTCTCCCGAAGGGTAAGCAGATCCTGCACCACGTGTGGCACTCATCGTGTTGCTCATGTAAATACAAAAGTATAAAGTGTGTGATGTGATTGCTTCAAACAAAAGTATGACTTTCGATTTTATTTTGTGTTTGTTTTTTGTGTGCGTACAGTTTCTACTCACTTGTTGGGCAAATGTCCACAAATCATCAAACGGCTATTGTTGTGATATAGAAGTCATTTTTGAATTTATGGTCAATTTATTTTGACATTTGCATTTTGAAGTTTAAATCGTTGCCAACCGATATACCTCAATACAAGACTTTCGTAGGTGCAATTTAGAGGTTTGAATTGGGGAACAAATATAAATAATTGGGGAACAAATATAAATAATTCACCAAAAGGCGTGTTCCTCTAAGAACAATTAATTGCAATAAATCTTTCTATGAAATATTATCAGTAAAACAGAAATTGATCATTAATTGTTATCCTTTTCGCCATGAACGTTACAATCTGTAGTGATATAGTTAGTCAAGTTTTTTTATACGTTTAGAGAACAGTAATTTTTTGAAAATTGTAATTTGATATTTATACAAGTCTATACTCTGTGAATATTAATCCGAAAGTTAGCCTTTGAAAATAAATCGAGGAATATAATCAATATTTCGGTGGTGGTGCCCCGTAACCTCCGTAAGCTGGTGGAGGAGGAGGCTGTGAGTAACCAAATTGTCCCTGAGAAGGAGGTGGGTATGCCATATTTTGTCCTGGTGGTGGGGGATAACTCATACCGGCTGGCTGAAACGATGGTCCTGGAGCTGAAATATAAAAATAGAAAGTAGGAAATTAATTATGTTAAGAAGAAATAAAAATTCATTTGACTTGACTAAATTTAAAGACATTAATCTGAACCATTACTTAATGTAAGATACATTAAATGGTATCTAATCCAACTCATTTGAATTTGATCATGTTAAAAAAACGAAAAAAAACACAGCAACATAAAAACAAAATGTTTAAGATCAGTTTTTGCGTAAAATCCTTCAGATATACGATCTAAAATTATTCAAAAGAGAGGCGAAAGATACCAAAGGGATATTCAAACTCATAAGTCGAAAATAAACTGAGAACGCCACGTTTAAAAAAGAAAAAGACCAACAAACAAACAATAGTACACAAAACACAACATAAAAAACTAAAGACTGAGCAACACAAACCCATCAGCTTTGGCATTGGCATCGGTCCAGTGTACAAGATATTTAGGTCAGTTTGTTGCGAATAATGTTAATTCTGGATCTTGATAACTATAAATATCTTTAACGGGAAGCTTAATACTAAAATTTACGATAACAGAGAGGATTTTTCATTTCCTATTGTTAATTACCCATTTTTAGATGGTGATGTTCACTTGGCGCCATCTGATGATGTTTATGTATCTCTACTTGTTCGATTCGCTCGTGTATGTAACAACGTATTTTATTTTCACGAAAGCAATCTCTATATTACTGAACAATTATTACACCAGGGTTTTCGATATTACAAACTTTTCAAAACTTTTACTAAACTTTATCAGCTGTACAAGGACATCATTCGTAAATATAAATCAACGTGCAGACATCTTATACGTTCAGGTATAATACATCCCATCGTTAATGGTAATATTCTATACAAAGCACAAAAATGTCGTCATTCACCTCAAAAGCTAACCAAACCTTGAAACAGAATTATTCAGAAGAGATATAGTTACGATACTGTTGTCAAGTCATTAAAGTTGGGAGGTTGTTCTTAATTTTCAATAGATGAAGACTTAATCTTATGATCAGATTAATTGAGGTCTGGAGCTGCCATGGCAGTCACTGCTAGCCGTCCTTTTTTTTTTATATTTATGTTGATCATTGTCATCTTGCTTACTTTCTTCTGTTACTCATTTTGACATCGTATTCGGACTTTTAAACGGAGTTGAACTGTGCGTATTGCTGTGTGCTTATTTATTCCATATTTGCTAGAGGTATGGGGGGGGGGGCATTGAGATCTAAAAAAACATGATAAACCCGCAGCATTTATGCGCCTGTCCCAAGTCAGGCACCTCTAGCCTTTATTAGGCTTGTGTGGTTTTTTTTTTCTAATTTTGGTCATTTATATGTTTCGGAGTTTTGTGTGGCGTCCTTTTCACTGAACTAATATACATAATTATTTAGAGGCCAGCTGAAGCCCGCCTCCGGGTGCGGAATTTTCTCGCTGCGTTGAAGACCCATTTGGTGGCCTGAGACTGTTTCTGATCTTTGGTCGGGTTGTTGTCTCTTTGACACATACCCCATTTCTATAAGTTACTGTATTACATACGTGGAGCCTGTACAGTAGTTATGGTTGCGGTTGGACGCACAACGGTTCCTCTATTCCCACTGGTTTTCGTTTGCTTGCATATTATCATAACAACAACAAAAACTATAACTCCAAAGATGATGCAACCAACAACTATCCCGGGAATAGCACCAGCCGATCTGAAATGTACAAATGTATGATTACAAGTCTGATTAAAAGATACATTTATTTTCCCTATTTACACAAAATGAAAGCATCCAGGTAATTTCTAAAATATTTTTTGCTGGTTTGCATTAACTCACAACCTTCAAATTTTCTAGAATAAGGATTATACTTCTAATTTCTATTTTGTCTGTTTTAGCTTGTATTTCACTTTCGTTTGAAGAAATCTTAAGCTTGCAAGCAGGCCACTCCAGTCAGACCTATTGTCTACATTTAACTTGACTTAATAAGTCACAATTGTTGAAAACCATATACACATAATACATTGAATACTTAAATGAATGATAAGACATAAGTCAAAATTATGGAATGTTAATGCTAGTTGGAGTAGAAATCTTTTTTTAAGTAAAGTAACAGTACAGTAACATATTAATTTCTATGGGTTAGTCTTCACTTCGAATTGGAGTCAATGTAAACGCGTGTGATATATTTTAGTGCACAGAACTTTTTAAGTTTACAAAAATTCAATGTAATTGTTGTATTAAAAACTTGTTGATTGAGAAAAGCATATGGCTTTTTCAATATCACATCTGTATCAACCAGAGACACCAATATAATCCCAAGAGCTCGGTCAAAAGAGACAGACTCGGCTATGGCCCTAACAGCTAGGCAAAACTAAGATCTAGATGGAGCGCCTCCATCGCAAAAAACATACTATCGCCAAATGTCCCGCCTGCTTTGCAGTTGCCGAAGGTCACTCGATAACCAGTAGACAAGGAAAGGAATGCCGTAAACGCAAAAAGAGGGAGAGAAAAATCCAATACCTCACGCTGGCCTTCCACAAAAGACTTGCTTGTTTGACGTGGAAGCAAAACCGACGATTTTAATAGAAAAAGATGGAAAACTAGGCATTGAGATTACACAAGAGAACCGAAAGTTTGTTTTGATTTTGGAACTTTGAACACTCAGAACAACGAGTAAACGACATCAGAAGATAGCTTTAAAGTACAATTTTAAAGTTGAATGTATTGAAATAATGGGCGTGATAAGCTTTGACTCTAAAACATATTTAAGTTAAGAAAAAATAGGATTTAAATAGTTTTTCTATTTAAGTCCTTGTCGTTTTCAAAAATTATTATGTTTCCTAAATATCGTTGCACGATTTCTTGAAATTTACAATAGTGCTTTGCATAAAATAATCTCGTGTGTATTATATTTTCGATAACGTGTCGGAGTTCCAACGACGATGTCTCTGAAATTAACTTTCATTTTCAAACAATGAATTGATGTGTGAGGAAAAGCAGCAATTTCAAAATTTTCGAACGCTCGTTACTCTCTTTGATTTGTTCCGTTTCAAACATGAGTATGTACAAACAATAACAATCAGACTACGGAATTTCTGCCCATATCTGATTGTAGTAATGTGTATAACGTTCCGTAAGAGAACGTAGACTATCATTTGAAAAAAATTGAAAACAACACGTTTAATAATTTCATGCGTCCGAAGCGCTTTTCTGGATTTACCTTCATCAGGAACGCTCAATGACAAACATTTGAAATCCGAGGGATGTATAAGTACCGAAACAGTTGAAGAGGGGCGAAAGATACCAGAGAGACATTCAAACTCATACATCGAAAATAAACTGACAACGCCATGGCTAAAAAAGAAAAAGACAAACCGACAAACAATAGTACACAAAACACAACATAGAAAACCAAAGACTAAGCAACAGGAACCCCACCAAATGTAGGACCTAACGTACATGTGTTAACCAAGTTTTTGGTATCTTAAAAAAATAAAGATTTTGATATATACGCAAATTGTGGCGAACGTAAAGAGTTAAGTCAATATTTATGTATGAATGTAGACAGTGTTTTGGAATCAGTCCAGACAATTGTAATGTTGTTACTTGGAAATTTCACTGGTTAATTACTAAATGAGTAAAACATGCTACTACACAAATTTCTGAAAATTGAGCAGAATACAAGTTTAAAGAGGTTCAGTCAATCACTTATATTTTGTCCAATTTTTAAGACGGACACTGTTTAAGAATAAAAAAATGTCAGGTTGTCAGCGTATGTGACAGGCCCAGATTAATCATAATTCTAGAAAACTGTTGGAGGAATATAAATTCATAGAGGTTCTCAGTTTTATAAAGATGGTACAATAAGTGTTTTATTTTTTTCTGTCCTAAAGCTTTTAAAATTTTGGATAACAATAAACCGTTATATTCTCAACCATTAAAAGAAAATGAAAGGATATGGAGTAAATGTACATGGGACAAAATCGCACACAATAGATAGAAAACATAGAAATTTATCAATGAACAGGGCTTTTATTCCTGTTCTTCATCTTGACAGTTGATGTAGGGTCTTCAACAATGAACGAATCATTCATACCCTACAACAAGGTCAAGACGGCCCCTAGCGTCGACTTAAGCGGTACTATTGATAAAAATAAACCACAGTTCACCTTCCTGTTCCCCACCCGCCTCGGAGTGCCAACTTGTGCGATGCTTGTGTACGACGGTTCTCCAGTCGAAAGCACCAGGGATAAAAGAAAAGTGCAGTAATTTTGAAAGACATCGATCGCCGCTAAAATATGCCTTGAAGTTACACATGTCGGGAGCGGTCAATGAATTACATAATTTATAATTACGGGCGAGGTTTTTCAACATATATTTGTCATACATTGCCCAACTAAAGACCAATAATTTCGAAACAACAAATGATAGACAATACATATAAAACTAAACAACAAATGATAGACAGCACGGGGCACATCGAAATATATGTATGAAAACCTAGCAGTTTAAAATAGTATGAAAGGGCAATATACAAAACAGATGACCAGACCAGTATTTTGAAGAAATTTAACCAAACATGAAATTTTGACGGTGTATTAATATGTAAAATTCTCACATGTACAAGCACACCATAACTGTAAATATTATATATTATAGCTCGTTCGCTATTTCCGTGTCTGTTGTGACGTTTTTGATTTTAACGAACGTAATCTATGTATTACTGGTAAATTATTAAACCAGGGATATCGTTACCATAAATTACTTAAAACCTTTACTAAATTTTTCCATAGATATAAAGATTTGGTTTTGAAGTTTGGTTGTACCTGTAGAAAACTTATTTCAAACGGGATAGCACATCCTCATTTTACGGAAATGTTGTTAACCGTGCCCGGAAATTTAGAAATGATCCTTGTATTAAAACAGGTAGAATATTTTTCAATTTAGTATATACAGCAAGCCATAAGTTGTCTGTCTCTTGTTTTTTTAAAAAGAAAGATGAATTTAAAAAAGATTCCTTTGTCAAATCGTAAGAGATATTTGGTTTTGCTATGCCAGCAAAATAAGAACAAAAATCACTTTGGGCGTACTGGTACCTTTTTGCATTTTAATATGCAAACAATGCAGATATAGTTTACCTCAAATATATGAGGTGTTAATGCCAATGTTTTCTACTATCAGGGGTAGGGGTTTAAAAAAACCTTAGCAGCGGTTTTCAGAGCAAGAATCAAGTAGATCCGGAGTAAATAGGTCTCAGATTATAACTAAAGCAATAATTTCACTAGGAAATCACATGTGAAAAGTTATAACAAAAATACTGAACTCCAAGGTAAATTTCAAAAAGGGGAATTCCCAAAAAACTGACAAAATCAAACGTTACACCTTATCAACCAACGGAAGGAATGGAAAACAACTGTCACATTCATGACTTGGTACAGGCTTTTTCCGAAGAAATTGTAGGTTAAACCTGGTTTTATAGCTAGCTAAACCGCCTACTTGTATGACTGTTGTTTATAGTTCCATTATTTATGCTGACAAAACTGGGTGAGAAACCCAAACTGACATAATAGATAAATGCTACAATAATTGGGAGCCAGCAGCCCAAATTGTGTAAACATACATCCCAGACCTACACAACACAACTAACTAAAACATTCAAACAAACATACAAATCAATCTAACAAAGGCGTCAACAAAATCGTTTTTGTAGTTGATAGTAAATTTGACACAGACGCTAACAAAATTTTGTTGTTGTTCATAGTATATACATTATATAGTAAACACTTTCTCGATAAAGTACAAATTAAGTAAAATATGTGACGGTTTCTAAAATTTCAAGGAATGACAGCGACAAAGTGCCACAATGAGTTCATGAGGTTCATTTGGAATTCCAAACAGGAGCGATAGTTGACTGGGGGAGTAATCGTACCGTAAGTAATATGTTCAGAAATTATGAAAGAATACTATGTAATTTTCAAGAATTGAATGGTCTTCAAGAAGAGAGGCAGGAGATAACAAAGGATATTCAAACTCCCAAGTCGAAGACAAATTGACAACGCTTTAGTAAATGATGTTATAAAAACAAATTGTATTAACTGATTTTGCTACAGCACCTAGCTTATTTCTGGTTACAATGAATAATTGGAAATTGGAAATGGTTACTGATATGAAATTTATAAATAATAGATATTTGAAGAAAATGCATTTCAAAATCCACGCGATGAACAGATTAATAAGCCTACTAAATGCAAAAGATTGGGGAATAACTTTAAACTTATCCAATACGTATTTTCAAATACTATTTATTCCAAAACACAACGTGGCACGGGATTTTGTGCTAAAATTTCACAGAAAATAATTGTACCAGATGCGTGTTTCTTCTACATAAAACTCATCAGTGACGCTCGAAAAAGGCCAAATAAAGTACGAAGTTCAAGAGCATTGAGGACATTAAATTCCGAGAGGTTTTGTCAAATTCAACTAAGGTAATCTATTCCAGGGTAGAAATTCCTTAGTATTTCGAAAAATTTTGTAAACAGTTAATTCATATATTTGACCATATCAATGATAATTCATATCAAAACAGAAGCGCTGACTACTGGGCTAGTGATACCCTCGAAGAAAACCTCAACCAGCAGTGGCATCGATCCAGTGGTTGTAAATAAACTCATCATAGATATTAGGATTAAAATTGTGTACGCCAGACGCGCGTTATGTCTACAAAAGACTCACCAGTGACTCTCGAAAAGATTGACTAAAACTTCTTTTTACTCCACATCTAAAATTATTAAGTCATGAGGAACAATTATAACAAACACTCAGACAGTGATTGATGTGTCCTTTTACCCAAAATTAAGTTTACAATGTATTTCCGCGTCCCTGACTTTCAAATATTTAGGTATGAACGTTCCTGGTGAAGGTAAATCCAGTGAACGCTTTGGACGAACACAATTTATAGTGTGTATTTCGTGTAGTCAGGCAAGATGGTTTTGGGGGTATATAGGGAACAAAATCTATAAGAATGCAAATAACTCCCATCAGATGGGTTTGCATTATAAATTGTCTAGAAGTGAAGACAGTGTTTTAATTGTGAGGATGAAGCAACTGAAAAACTAATATCTACTATCCATGCACAACAATATGAGTGCAGTTCAGTACTTTTAAAATCGCCAATATTTGTCTCTTTAATTTAGGGACTGTAGGAGACTGCTTTTCCAAACAACATTTTTCTGAAAAAGGTCTCTGATTTTTAGAAGCAGAACATTTAAGCAGATCAGTTGAGTCAAATAAACATTCGACCGACAGAATAGTCTTTGAACACATTGCAAGACATATTTGTGAAAAAACCTTGGGTAGCATATTTGAACCAAAGATTTTGCTCTTGGATCCACATCAAAAAAGATCTAGAAACATTGACTTTACCTCGGGGAAAATGTATATTTATGTGTTTTTTCTCCGATTTGTACAATATCAAAGATATTAAACAATATGAGAATGTTCTGTTATCAGATTATTTTGATTGCTCCTCAGTGGCGCAGGAGAAATTGTTTACCATAGATTCTATCTCTTCATAGAAATTCAAAGCAAACTTACAAATTGGGAGAATTTTTTGAGTCAGGTAAGTACAAAATATTTTCATTCTAATACTCAAATGTTGAATCTTACTGCATGGATTCTCTCAACAGAAGCTAAAAACAAGGGGACTTTCTGAATCAGCTAAAACATTTTCTCAGTGCATCTTGACGAAAAGGGACACAAAGATACTATTCAGCTAACTTCGAACAGTTGAATAACTAGTATAGTGGCTTGATCCCTATTCAGCAAATCTTTATCATGTTGCTGACTATCTAAATTTGTTGGTTCTTTATTACAGTAAAGCACAATACAGATCATTATAGGATACATGCTGTTTTTGCAACCTGTTGAAAATTGGGTCCAAGGGTATTAACCGAATGGGATTTAGAACAAGACCTTAAATCACTATAAAAATTGAATGAGACGGTGTTTTACAAAATTGTTGCATTTGTCAAGAAGATGCACAGATTTGAATTCAAAGGAAATAAAACATAATGCCATTATTTTTTAATGATAGAAGCTATCAAAACAAGATCTCATAAATCATTGTAAGGTTAAAATTCATTTCCCTCATAATAATTAGAACATTGGAGAGGACTTTGTATTTACATAGATACATTATGACGTAAGGTAAATGCATAATCTTATGGATGTTTTTAACTTTAATCACCTATATAATTGCGATGAGAACATGTTATAAACAAAACATATTTACTATATATAAATAGTAATTTCATGGTGAGTATATTATAGTATTAATGTATGGACTTTTTCATATTGGCCCTGTAACATGCCCGAGGTATTAATAATGGCCAAGGATGGTTGTAATGGCCCTGAGGCAACGCCGAGGGCCATTACAACTGTCCGAGGCCATTATTAATATCAAGGGCATGTTACAGGCCAATATTAAAAGTCCATATATTGATACTTTTATTAACCAACTTTAAAAAAACTTCATTCAAGAACAGTCTTCCTGTCTCGGATTCAAATACAGCTAACCACGCATCGATAACAGGACGATTACAGAAAAGCCAGTTCAATACACTTTTATTAAATGGTTTTAATTCTTCGGTTAAATAAAGAGTAATAATCTTACCGTGAAGAAGATATAAGAATTCATAGCTGAATTCATAGCTGAACTTGTCTTTTCCCATTGACGGTGGATTTTGGTCAACATTGTCAGATGTAATTTCTGATTTCTCATCCAAGTACTTAATTCTATGCTATTACAATTCATTTTATCTAGCAAATATAAAGTAGCTGGGAAGAATAAATCAGACAGTTTAACTTTTCTTACTCTTTGAGTAGTCTGCGTTCTGATGATTGATCAACGGAAATGAAACAGTGATAATAATCGAAAGTCGTACTCAAAAAGGCTGTGAAATATTTCCGTTTCAAGTTGTTACAAAACACTGAACATCATTAAAACTTTTTTTTATGATATTAAGTTAAAAAATTTTTTAAAAAAGTTGTCCCTTATCTAAAAAAAATAAATGACATTTTGATTTAATCGATGTCCCGTTTCATCTGTTCATAATGCATGGCTGTGATTTCGTAATGCACGGGTGTGATTTCGTAATGCATGACTGAGATTTCGTAATGACTGGCTGTAGCAATTTCTCCGTTCATAATGACCAGTTGCCGAAATTTTCCTCTAATAAAGCATGGGCATTTCTATACATATTGTAGTAAGTTGGTTAATAATTAACATAATAAAATCATGCAGTCTCTTCTTGAGATTCAAAAATATACAATTGATCGCATATAGTTTTACTCCAGAGAAAAAATCGGGTCTGCACTAGAAAAAAACTGAACCAGTTTGCGTGTTCAAAAGCGATCCAATTAGGACATTTGACTTGCTGTGCTGGAGGTTCGAAAATTTTGCTTTCTTTAATAAACGTTCTGTAACAAAAATCCCCCAGTACTGTATGCGATGCTATTCTAAATTAGCACATACTTACAACTTCTCGTCCAATCAAATTGCTTGAATTTGCCTTCTAAGTTTCATGGTACATACCTTTTCCGTGTACTAAGTAACTAAGCATGAATGACTACAAGGGTAAGATTTCATTGTATCGTAATCAAGATATTAAAAACAAAAATTGCCACTGTCTTATTTGGAATTAAATGATGTGTCCCAAATTAAAAAGAAATGTTTGTAATTAGCTTTCACATGGATTTTTAAATATCCTGTTTTTAAAATCTTTGGTTTTAAAAATCATTTTTTACAATTACAAGTTTCTATCATTCAAATAAAGAATAACTAATACCTTGATTATAGTACAAGCTATCTAATAATTGTGGTAATTTATCATCCCATGCAATTACTTTATACACAAAAAGTATGTACTATGAAACCTTGTGAAAGGACATTAAGGCAACTCGATGATGATTTTTCTTAACTTTCTTAAGGAACTTGATCCATTTCATCATAAATCTAAAACTGTGATAATGTCTGAAGGGAATGTGCCACCTATATCTATATTCCGATAAAGCTTTTCGTTTTTACTTTGAAATGAAAAAAAAAATCTATAATCTTTCAAATTGATCTATTGGTCTATTATTATCTTTATAATGCTTAACCGCTAAACTATATATGGCACATATATCTATATTTTTCAAATTTATTATAGCTTTAGTTTTACTGTGAAATTAAACTTTTGTTCAATCATGTGGAGCTCCTCCTGCAATTAAATGTACATGTAGAATGACACCGTTATATATCGATATACATACTTACACCAGCAGCTACCTTTTTTCATTCTGGAGTCAAGGATCTTTTAAAATCACTTATTTTTATTTGAGATTGACTTTTAAACCGCTAATCTACCAAATTCGTGTCTACTGCATTTATAAACTCGTGATCTGTTAAATCACTGTCACAAATTGAACAATATGAAAGCTATGATAATAGTGAGTGAATTAACAAAACATAAATAAAGGCAACAATAGTATACCGGTGTTCAATAATCATAATTCGATTAAGCAAAACCAAATCCAGGTAACAAACTAAAACCGAGGGAAACACATCAACTATAAGACGAAAACAACGGAACAACAGAAACACTGAACTACAATAAAAGCAAACGCCAACACCATAGAAACAGACTGTAGATAACAACTGCCATATTCCTAACTTGGTACAGGACATTTTAAGAAAAAATGGTGGGTTGAAACTGGTTTTATGGCTAGCCAAACCTCCCGCTTATATGGCAATTTTAAAAATACCGCTAAAATGACAACACTGCGTGACAGGAATACAGTACAAACAAACATAAAAACACTCAACGCAGAGAAATACATAAATAATATAATAGCACATTAAACATGTAAACCACAGAATAACAACGGACACCTCCCATGAATTTACGACAGCACACCAGGACATCACAAACGAAATATAAACTGCGCGTCACATGAATGGATTAACGTCACAAAAAGTGACTTTTTTTTGTGACGTTTATATTATCACAGGTTAATTTCTAAAAATAAAATAGATTTGTTTTATTTATAGACACGTACAAGAATATTAAATTGGGATTGAGTTTGTAATGGTGTTATTTTATGTATTTTCTAACCATGACAAGAATATTAAAATAGAATTGTGTTTGTAATGGTGCTATTATTTGTATTTTCTAATCATGTCGGTTTTTCTTCTAAATCAGATCTGTGTATAAACAAAAATATCCTGTGCATATAGTGCTTTAAACTTAAAATCATATAAATGAAGTAGCTGATTTTTTATCTTAACTTTTACATACATATATAAAAAATAAAATAACTGTAATACAAGGCAAGATCATGGAAGACCAAACAGTAAACACATATGAAAAGAAACAGCATAAAACAAAAATACCTGTAGACGAACCACGAGTAACTCGACTATACTGACAAATAAGACATATGTGAAATGTACCGAAAATACAGAATTCAAACCACAAACGAAATAAACAGACAACAACTTAGCATAAAATGACCCATCGGGCCCACACGTAAAAGAAAGAAACAACAAAATGCCCGAAAGCGGGATATATAAATACCAAACCACGTCGTCTCCAACAGCGAACATAAGACATAATAAAATATCCAACCGGACTTTCAAAAGAAACATCATAGCTAAATATATGAATGTTGGATATATAAATACCGAGATACGTCGTATAGCAATGCAAATTCACACTCGGCAAAACAGTCATATTCGGGAATAGATCACGTTCGGTACTAAGCAGACCAAACGACGTAGATGTTAAACCACAGTCTAAGACGTGGTAAAAATGTCGTTAGTTAGTTGAGACACAGACACATCGTATAGATCAACCAATTCGTGTTGGTGTCCATAAAATTTACGGAGTGTCATTTTTAATCTTTCCTCCTCATAACTCTGTTAGAGCAGTTTCTGCGTAAGGAGCACACTCCTGTATATGAAGTCCGTATAGTGTGAACATGCACGAGCATAACGTATCAATTGAGATATGAAAACACCATACGACGAGGCAGAGGGTATGTAACTGCTGAGAAATGGGAAATTGATAATTGGGAAGTTGAAATCATCCCGTTTGTCATAGATTTTAGTCTGAAGTCGTCCATCTGTGTCAATATTGAGTAAAAGATCAAGGTATGAAGCAGTCCTTCTAGTATCAGTAGTATCCTTAATTTCAAGTTCACTGGGATATATGAGATGCAAGTACTGACTGAAATATGGGTTATTCAGTGATGGGACATCATCAATATATCTGAAAGTAAAATTAAAGAATTTCGCAAGGTGCTTTTTCTTTTTGTCTTTTAGAAGGTTCTGAATGAATTCTGCTTCATACGAGTACAAAAACAAATCGGCCAGTAGGGGTGCACAATTAGTACCCATTGGATTACCGTCTGTCTGTTAAAACATCAATCGACCAAACTCAACAAATATATTGTCGACCAAAAAGTTCAGCATTTTGATAATATCATCTTCAGTGTATTTTCTGTTAGAATCAGTGTGGTTCTTCATAAAATAAGAATTATTATAACCCAAAACATAATAAAGTATATCTATGATTCCCATTTTTATAGAAAAAGCCCTGTTAAATGAGATGGTGAAGTCGATCTTTCAATTGAGCATGGGGAACAGTAGTGTAAAGCGTAGAAAAATCAAAGGTCTTAATGTTGCTGCAAAATTGCAGAGATTGTGATCTAAGATTTAGCAGTAGATCTTTAGAATTTTTAAGAATCCACATCTGATTAACACCACTGGTTAAATATATCTCATCATATTTCTGAAGGCCATCTTTTACTATAGAAAGAATAGTCGTCAGCACTTTAGAAAGATGTTTAGTGGAACATCTTGATGATCCAGCTATGTATCGTTCTTTTTTAAGGAGCTTTGTGAAGTTTTGGTATTCAGTATAATGACGGTAGATTTTCCTCGTCTTCTTTGATGTTAATACCAAAAGAAAGAAGGACAGATTTGTGATTTTCTAAAATTTCATCCTTTGTAAATAATGTTAAAGAGTATGTAGGATTACAAGTTTTGCTGTTTATTCAAAGCTCTTTTGTGAGACATTCCAAATAATGGTTTTTACATATGAAGACAATATTATTGGAGGTTTTATCTGCTGGAACAACGACATATTTGTCATAAAACTTAGTTGATTAAGTGCCACCTATATCTATATTCTGATAAAGCTTTTCGTTTTTTACTTTGAAATGAAAAAAAATCTATGATTTTTCAAATGGATCTATTGGTTGTTGCTTTATAATTCCTAACCGCTAAACTATATATGGCACATATATCTATATTTTTCAAATTTATTATACTTTAGTTTTACTGTGAAATTGAACTTTTGTTCAGATCATGTCAAGCTCTAACTGCAGTTAAATTATATTATTATGCCTGTTTTTGGGTAATACATTTTGTCATCTTACCATGTAAATAAGTACATGTAGAAAGACACCGCTATATATCGATTTACATACTTACACCAGGAGCTACCATCTTTTCATTCTTGAGTCTAGGATCTTTTAAAATCACATATTTGTATGTGAGATTGACTTTTAAACTGTGATCTGGTAAATTACTGTCACAAATTGAACACATATGATAGCCATGATACTGGTGAGTAAATTTACAAAACATAAAACTTAGTTGATTTACTCCGTTTTACAAACACCTGTGATACAAGTAGTCAGATAAAATAAACTATCAATAGACAAATCAAAAATTACTTGAGTTGTAAATATGTGCTAAATTAGATAGTCTATGAAAAGGTATATACTATGAAATTAAGTGCTCGGTGCAGGCCCCTCGCTCTAAATTTCATAGTATATACCTTCTCATATAGACTAACCGATACATAGATATTCGAAACAAAAAATATTGTATAACCATCTTAAATATACTCACAAAGAAGAAGAGGAATCACAATAGTAGTAGGAGTAGTAGGAGCTGTAATAACAGTAGCTGGCTGTGACTGGTATAACTATATAAGAATATAAAAAACATAGTCATAGTCATGATAAAGTAGCTGGCTGTGACTGGTATAAATATATACGAATATAAAACATAATCATAATCATGATAAAGTAGCTGGCTGTGACTGGTATAACTATATGAGAATATAACACATAATCATAATCATGATAAAGTAGCTGGCTGTGACTAGTATAACTATATACGAATATAAAATATAATCATAATCATGGTATAGTAGCTGGCTGTGACTGGTAGAACTATATACGAATATAAAACATAGTCATAATCATGATAAAGTAGCTGGCTGAGACTGGTATAAATATATACGAATATAAAACATAATCATGATAAAGTATCTGGCTGTGACTGGTATAACTATATATGAAAATAAAATATAATCATGATCTTTATAAAGTAGCTAGCTGTGACTGGTGTAACTATATACGAATATGAAAGTTAATAATGCTCTTGATAAAGTAGCTGGCTGGGACAGGTATAACTATATACGAATATAAAACATAATCATAGTCATGATTAAGTAGCTGGCTATGACTGGTGTAACTATATACGAATATAAATCACAATCATAATAAAGTAGCTGATAATAACTGTACTAGAACATTTTACTGGTACAATTAAACAGATCTATATATAGATATATTGATATATCGAAAATATATCATGCAAATCCAAATATTAAACGTAATCTAAATGTAATATATATTTTTTGGAAACAGTCTGATCAGATGATTTCCATACAAAGAAAACCTGGATATCTTTTTGTATTCATCGAAAACAAACTTCCAATTCAAAATAAAATCTTCTTTGGGTCCCATGAATAAATAAATGTATACAAGAGGTTTGTGTAAGTTGGTCGATTAGATCTTATGATTGCCTATTTCAGTGTTTTTAATTCGAGCGGAACCAAATGAAAATTGACTGTAAAGGACCTTTCAGTCATCATCTAAATTATGCTTGGTTAGAATTGACCAAACAGTTTCAGAAAAGAGTACAAAAATCTAATTCTCATCACAGTTTCAGAGGGAACCGACAACCCTGTCATATTTGTCATCCGTTCATTATTCGTTAAACATTAAACGAAGAGCGCTTTTTGAGTGTCTTCCAAGCATCACTCCAATAAAAGTTGCAAACTTTTCGCATTGTAGTGTTAGTTGAGATTTGTTTTTACATTTGCCAACCAGATTGACTCTGGTCCCATATTTTTCAAACGATCAAAATTGTATGACGATTACTTATAGATGCCGTTTTATCCATCATGTCTGCAAATTATGGTTAAATTTGGCCTGGTGTATTTATAGAAAAATATTAAGATGGGTACTATTTGCTAATTATTACAACAGTTTTGACACCCGGTCATACATAATTAAATAAAAGTCTTTTGTAAAATTTTGCTTTATAGTTTCAATGAAAATATTTTTTTACTACAAGTCTGACGTAATTTTACACAAAAGGAACACGATTGGTTAGTTTTATCTAGACTTCCCTAAAAAGGAATTTGACACTCGAAATAATGTGAACAGTTTCGGGTTTAATGTATGTTCAGTCGAGTTCTTGCCGACAAAAACGAAAGTATTTAAACCACGCTCCTTGTCAATGTCAACAAACACAACGAACCACGGAGAGCAGCCCCTGTTAACGAAAAATTGAATATTTTTACAAGCTTGAGACATGTAAGAATTAATAACCGATGTGCTTATGTTTGATTAAACATTGAAATACTTTTATGTTCGACTGATACGTTTTGTCATGGTTTGTTCCTCATTGACGAAAATGGCGGCAGATTTTGAAATAAATTAACTCGAATTTTAGCCGTTTCATTGTTATCTTCTACTTTCCTGAATCAAAAAGTAACTTGACCATGTTCA
The DNA here is from genome assembly GCA_017311375.1 of Mytilus coruscus. Classification (NCBI taxonomy): domain Eukaryota; kingdom Metazoa; phylum Mollusca; class Bivalvia; order Mytilida; family Mytilidae; genus Mytilus; species Mytilus coruscus. Next base: position 115,439,821 of record CM029595.1, read on the forward strand.
CGAATCCACGAGGCCTGCCGTCGGCCATGCCTTGAGGCATCGTTCTGTGCCTGAGTGGCGATGCCTTGAGGCATCGTTCGCCAGGAAAGGGATTTATTAAATAAGAACTAAGTGTTCAACTATCAAATATATCCGAATGTTAATAAAGTTAACACGTAGACGCGTTCAATAGTCCTTTACGACTTTTTGAAAACATAGAACATGAACAAAACTAAAGTGTTAAGATTAAGAACAACTGATGTTCACATTCAGAACAGTTGACGAATGTGTTCAAAGTGATGGTATATGTTCTGTTTTCAAGAGTACATAAATTTTCATAAGTACTTAACTTAAACTGTAATAACAAAACTACATTATATTCAGGCAAAATAATAACTCTTTATGTAATCAACTGAGCATATATGAAAGAATAGTACATCAGACGCCTTAAAATATGTAAGTAACAGTAAAATCACTGAACTCCGAGGAAAATTCAAAAAGGAAAGTCCCTAATCAAATGGCAAACTAAAAAGCTCAAACACATCGAACGAATGGATAACAACTGTCATATTCCTGACTTGGTACAGGCATTTTCTTATGTAGAAAATGGTGGATTGAACCTGGTTTTATAGCTAGCTAAACCTCTCACTTATATGACAGTCGCATCAAATTCCATTATATTGACAACGATGCGTATATACATCACTGAAATCACATATATTAAATATATAATTTTATTTAAAACCGACATAAATATATAACGAAAAATGATCATTTTTGTCTTCATGACTAAGAGTTAATACATCTCCTGTATCGTAACCAAAGTACATGTCAATGTGATAAGCAGACAGTTTATCAGTCACAACGAAAGTTTAAAATTTGCAATTGAATCGGGTATTTACAGTGCAGGTTTATATCAGCAATGCCTGGGACGAGTTTGAGAATAATCGCTGATCATTTATTTTAACAGGAGCTATGTTCCTTGGACATGTAACTTCTACAGGAACATTTCATTGCAGTACAATTCTTGCCAGATTTTTATAACAGATATATCAAAGGTTTATATCAGCAATGTCTCAAACAACTATTTTTGAAGGTGTTCTACCCATTGGAAAAATTACGTGTATGAAAAAATGCATTGCAAACGTTCTCACACCTACATTTCTTGTAGGATTGTTTTAAAATTTATATCGATGGTTTAGCAATGTATGCGATGAGTTTGAAAATCAGCCCTATTAATTAACTTTACATGGAAAGTAATTTATATTTAACATTGCCTTGTATGCATTCTCACGCCTACGTTTTTTGTCGGATTTGTATGATGTCAATATCAAAGGTTTACACAAACAAGGTCTTAAAAGAAAGTCAACCAACTTTTTTTAGTTATTGCCCTTGGTCAGTGTGCATATGTAGAGAACATTGGGTCGCTGATCTTATATATTTGTTTTACTGATTTCAAAATATCCAATTAAAGTTTGATTGATAATGCGTATTCCTTCATTCATGTTTTTATAATTTTAAAGAGAATATTTTTTTTTCAGCAAATTTATGAATGTGAAAATTGTCAAAGACTAAATACTTGAGCAAACTAAATCATGTGTCATTCATTAGCCACGTAGGGACTGAACTAAATTAAAATGTCAAACAAATCTTTTGTGTGTGTTTTTTTTTTAACTGCAAAATGCAATTATGTGAGGAAAAGCATTCCAAGATAAAAATGCAATCAACACAATGTATCATATTCCGACTAATATATCAGCAAAGGTTTAATGAAATTCTGCTTATACTCTGTTTTGACCGTTCGATCGTCAGTCCAAATAATAATGCAAGCATCTATCAACAAAATCTTTTGAAGTATATACCTAATTGCAAGGATCATAAAATGTTAAATCAAGAAATAGAACCCATCACCTTGTTGAATTTATATCAAACTAGAGCCATAATCAATAAATCGTGTAATCTTTTCAAAAATTTTCATTTATTAGTATTACAGTTTTAGGTGTACTTCGAATTTCGCCATTATGGGGGGTTTTTGTTAATGTAAAGGTAATTTAAGATGGCTCAAAACTGTAATTTTGATCAGACTTTTGCAATTTTTTGTTGTTTCAAAAGAAGGAAAATCATGATTCTATCATAAGTAAAACATGTATATAACCTTTCAAATAAGACTAATGCATTTTTGTCCGTCCATGCTAAATTTACAAGAATCATGTAAATATTGAAATAATGCATCAAAATTGACTTCAACATGCATAGCGCAATATAACATTCTTTTTATGTTTATAGTTATTCAAAAGTCTTCGAATAATATCAATTATACTCATAAGCAATTAAATTACGCGAGGTTTCAAATGCTTCTCTGATGGAAATAAATGTTATACTCCTTGAAATTCCGCGAAACTAAATCTGGAAATTAAATCACATCAGTACAAAGAGCTATCACATTTTTTGGAGACACTGTTAAAATTTTAAAATTTCATATCAACTTACTATTCAGATTAGCAAAATTTCACATCACTCTCAAGTTGAGTTAAGGATGTTCGCTACTCTGTTTCAAAATAACAAGCTTTTTAAAAGACTGTTATATATTGATAGTATGTAAATAAAGGAACTAAAAAAGCAGAAAAACATGAAGGGTCCGTGTGCTTGTTTTCGAGATATAAGCCATTGAAAAGTTGGCGGAAAATAATTCTCTCTAGATTTTTTATACATTTAACATTGGCACCTTTTTTCTTTCAAAAACAATGAAAAAATAACAAGGATTTTTTAAGATTTTCAAATATGGCTTTTTAAACTTTATGTTATAAAATTATGAAAAGAAAAGTAGGGGTTAGCGGGCAAATTTTTTAATGGAACTACATTGATAAAACCAGAGGACTCCGAATATCTGGCAAATAATCAAAAACAAGAGGAGCGAACATCCTTGATTCGGATTTATTGAATAATTACAAATTACTGTATATTGCTTAATTTGTTCAAATCATTGGTGTATCTGACATATTTTGACAGAGAGTAAATTCACAATCAACCAAGCAATAAAACATCGAAATAAACCTTTTCGAAACTTTGAACACAATATCATTTAAATAATTTGCTTCTCAAATTAAAAATTAAATCTTCATTGGAAAATTGACAAAAACATCAAAATTTCAAAATCAAATATATTTCTTAAGCATTTAAATAATAATCAACCCAGAAAATTCACCAAACAGATCGTCAGCGTTGAAACAATTATGTTTTTGTCAATTTTCCAATCAAGATTTAATTTTTAATTTGAGAAGCAAAAATACCGAAATTCAAGGTGAATTCAAAAAGTCTATTAAAACTGACAAAATCAAACGTAAGACTATATCAACTAAAGGAACGAATAAAAATCAACTGTCATATTCCTTACTTGGTACAGGCATTTTGTCACCGGAGATAACTGGTGACTGGTAGGATTTGTATAACAATAGCCTGACTGAGTGGCTGCCTGTTATTAAATTGTGTAATACCCTGACAACACAACGAACGAATACTCTGAATGGTAACGATAGGCTAGGTGACTGGCTTAGTCAGGTGCCTGAAACTCTAGGTCTGAAACTCTAGTGCAAACTAACACTTGAGACTGGAACACGAGATGAATTATTCAATAATTCACCATGGAATACTTTTATTTCGGATGGACAGTTTAAAGTCCTTAGTCCAATCTGATTCATCAAAATTATAAACATATATATGTATACAAAATCAAATTGACATGAGACAAATAGAGGAAATTAGCCTTTAATTTATGATGACCACCCATATAGGTTATCTAATGTTCTGAGAAATGGAGGCAAGTCGTTTAGTGTACCAAAAAAAACTTGCAAAGCAAGAATAACAACAGATATGGACAACAAAAAAATATTAAAACTTAAAGGAACACAACCATGGTTATCAGTAGAATTTACCAGTGCATAGTGCTTTCAGTATGGTTTTATGATGACTGATGAATATGTTTTGTTATGCAAACAAAAACTGTGTTTGAAAGTTATTATTGAAAGTTTCTTTTGAGTAAATATATTTTTGTATACTATTTACCAGTATTTATCAGTATTCTTGGTGCAAATGAAATGTATTTTTTGGCGCAATTGAAATATGGTTTTTTCTAGCAAATGAAAGATTATTTTGGCTCAAATGAAATGCCAATTAGCGCAAAAGTAAAGCACCGGAACAAACATAACAAATAGCAAACTAATCTGAGTAATATTGTTCACTGTAAAAGATTTAACTATTTTCAGAACTTGGTAGAATAAATGTGGAATGATAATCTGATTATGATAATTAAGAACAGTTATGAATAAGTTAAATTTTCACTAGTTAAATAACTGTTACAGATTAAAAAATGTCACTCAATGTTCAAAATATATCGATAAAAAAGTTATGGGTTATGGATAAGAAATGTAAATAGAAACCAAAATATATATATTAGACCCCTCTACCAAGAAATTTGTTTTGCATGCACAAGTATAAAAATTGCGGTTTTTATCCAACGCAATCATAGGTTTGAACGTTGTTTTCAATTTAGACTTGTTTATATTTTTTCGTTTGGACTTGTATTATATTTGCCTTCGGGTTTATATGATCCGTTCATCCTATTTCGACTCTTCAAAATTCAAGAGTCTATCTTAAATTGAGGTAAATTATATGGCCTTCCAAATACCGTTTCGATTCCTAACATCACTGAAGAGACATTAATTGTCGAAATCCGGATATGGTGTACTAATTTTTGCACCTTTTGTTTGCGGTATACCATCTTTTCAGCAAGTTTATTGTTTTCTGTTTGGTATTAAATTAATAGTTAAGATCCATTTTGTTACATCTGCTGATCCGTTTATTTGGCAATCGCCAATGGCAGTCAGCAGGGTTTAAGAACATCCGTTGTTCGACCTGATAGTAAAAGGCCTTTTGTTAAAATATACTTTTTCACTTTTTTGGTCTTTTCGAAAATGTTGTTTGTGCTGTATTTAGACCCCTCTACCAAGAAATTTGTTTTGCATGCACACGTATAAAAATTGCGGTTTTTATCCAATGCAATCATAGATTTGAACGTTGTTTTCAATTAAGACTTGTATATATATATATATATATGTCTAGAAAAAAGACCAACCAGCAAATTTAATATGTACCGGATCGTCTAGAATAGACGATACTGCGCAGATAAGGAAAAATTATATAAGTCTAAAGATTTGCACAACGGTACTAATATAAGATGGTAATATACGAAGCTGATGTTATAAAATCGTGTTGACAATTATTTCGGCTAAACAAATAGCCTTCGTCAGTGTCGATAGTTTTTACAATACTAATTGCATGTGTAAAAATAGCTCAGTAATCCAGGTAAGTTTTGGTCTATTGATTTTAATCTCAAATCTTGAACATCATAATTTACAACAAAACTCGATACTCAAATATACGTGACTGTGTATATGTATATCCCAAAATGAGTGTAAAATAAAACTGTTAGTATTTCTTATTGATGCCGTTTGGATGATGTACATTTAGTTCCTTTATCCAAAAGCTTTCCCGAGCCTGTCGCTGGGCATCACTCCAGTGAATGTTCTGTTCAATCACTAGGATTTTCATGCGGTTAAAGTCATCAAGTTTGTGACCCAATTGTCTGAAATGCTGAGAAACTGGGAGAAGTGGCTTCTTAGAGATATCACTCCTATGGCCATTGAGGCGTTTGTGGAAAGGCTGCTTTGACTCACCAACATATTGGAGGCCACAAACCGAACATTCTAGAATGTAGATAACATTCATACAGGTAACATTGAAAAATATCTTATAGTTATTTTCTGTTGCCTTACTGTGAAAAGTTGATGAGTGATGCATTTGTGGGCACCATTTGCAGCGTTTTTTATCACACGAACGACATTCTCCAGAAGTACTTCTATGATCAGACACTTCAGCGCGCACCAAAAGGTTCCGCAGAATATTGGGTTGCCTAAAAGCTATCATGGGAGGTTCGGTAAAAATCTTAGATAGTTAAGAGTTCTTTTCAACTGTTTTCCAATGCTCACGAATGACACCGAAGCTGTTTTTGAGAGATGAATGGTAAGTAAGAACACATGGAGTCCTTTTATTTTTCTTTTTATCTCTGTATTTTAACAGTTTACTCCTTGGGATAGTTTCCGCTTTCTGAAAACTTTTTTGAATCGTTCTGTGTTTGTAGCCCCTTCTCTTCAAGCGGGTTTCGAGTTGACGTAGTTGTTTTTAGTTGTTTCTGTGTTGGAACATATTCGGTTGACTCTGAGTGCCTGACTGTGCGGGATGCTCTTAGTACAATGAGCATGATGGCAACTCTTAGGAGCCAGGTATTGGTGAGTATCAGTAGGCTTAAAATATAGGTCTGTGGATATAATGCCATCTGTGAGGGAGCTGGGTGTATCGAGGAAGGTGATTTTGGATTTAGATTTCTCATGAGTAAATTTGATACTTTGATGTATGTTGTTGGCATGAGTGATGAATGTATCTAAATCCTCGTCACTTTTATTCCATTTCATATCAATTTCATCTATAAATCTAAACCAGGAAAGCGGTTGTTTTTCTAATTTCCCCATAAATATGTTGGCATATGATGGAGCCATTTTAGTGCCCATAGCAGTTCCATTATCTTGCAGATAATGATCTCCATTAAAGGTGAGGTTGTCGTTCTTTAGTACCAGCGTGAGTATTTTGACCAGGCATTAAGTAGGTGGATATTTTACTGGTCGGGAATTCCAAACTTCTGTACATGCATCAATGCCAATTGCATGTGGAATATTCGTGTAGAGAGAGGTGACGTCCATATGGACAAGTGTCGTGTCGGAGGGAAGTGGATTTAAGGCCTGCATTTTTCTAAGATAATCGGTTGTGTCTTTGATGTGAGATGGTAAGTCTTCAACATGTTGGCGAAGATGGAAGTCAACGAATTCCGAGATTTTTTCCGTCGGATGACCGTTCGCTGAAACAATAGGTCTTCCTGGATTATTGGCCTTATGAATTTTAGGTAAAAGATAAAATCTGCCCGGTTTTTGATTTTCTGGTTTCAAATATTCAAGAGTTGTTTCATCGATGAAACCATCGTCGTGCATTTCTACCAAACTATCAGTTATGTCTCTGCTAAAAGATGTTGTAGGATCAGAGTCTAGTTTTTGGTAGAACCTTGCATCGCAAAGTTGTCGTTCAGCCTCTAGAATACAGGCAGATTTATCCATTACATCTACTGCACTGCCTTTGTCTGCAGGTTTAATGACGATATTGTTGTTAGATCGTAAGTTTTTCAGTGCAGTTCGTTTTTCATTGGTAAGATTGTCAAAAGGTTTACTGCTTTTTCTGGTATTTCTAATAATGTCCGACTTAAAATTGTCTATAAATGATTCCAAGGTGGCATTTTGCTCGGTTTAGGGATCCAAGTACTTTTTTTATAAATTTGTAGTTGTTCTCGTCTTCTGAAATTTCTGAGTCACTATCCGAGCATCTGTTGTTATTTTCCTTCGACACGAAATATTCTCTAATGCGTAGACTTCTGGCAAAATTGTCAAGGTCTTCCGACAATTTGGTTTCATTGACAGGGGCAGGTAGAGGACAGAAATTTAAGCCTCTCGAGAGAAGAGATGTTTCAGCTTCCGTTAACTGGTATTTGGAAAGATTGACCACAATGTTGGAAGGTGAATCAGTCTCTTGTGGCCTACGTTTAAAGCGTCGAACTCGTTTCCTCTTTTCCTCAGAATTCCCTGAGGAATTTTCTTTTCTGCCTTTCACTCAAATTTTGGGATTGTATGGTTGTTATGTCTTTCAGGCGAGCGTGGATAGCGTCACAGTTGTCAGATGTGAGATTTTCTTTGCAGCTATTCAAAAGGGTGTTAAATTCGCCAGTAAGAGTTTAGAGATGTTCTTCGCAGTGTTGTTTGAGGAGGATCATTAACCGCTTGGAACAATGGTAGAGGGTTTGATCCCACCTGCGAAGTAATGTGTTGGATAGATTGCCAGGTGTTTTTGGCATGAGCTTAATTTGTAATCCGTTAGGAATACATTCATTATACACATAATGGACTAAGTTAGATAAGTGGTGTTCAGTTCTAATTTGCTTTTGTTAAATAGCTGTAAGTTGTTTAAAATAATCATTGATGTTCATGTTGTAAGAGCTGGAAATTTAAATTCACTGGGATTATGTGAGTAACATAATACAGGTCATTCAGAGGAAAGATAATATAGAAGTCTATAAAAAGGACCAACCAGCAAATTTAATATGTACCGGATCGTCTATCTCTATTACTGAGCTATTTTTACACATACAGTTAGTATGGTAAAAATTATTGACACTGACGAAGGCTATTTGTTAAGCCCAAATATTTGTCAACACGATTTTATAATATCATCTTCGTATATTACCATATTATATTAGTACCGTTGTGCAAATCTTTAGACTTATATAATTTTTTCCTTATCTGCGCAGTATCGTCTATTCTAGACGATCCGATACATATTAAATTTGCTGGTTGGTCCTTTTTATAGACAAAAAAAATTAATAAGGCTGAAAATGTACCAAATATTTGTATTCAATATGAATATTCACATTTTGTCTATTACAATATAAAATTGTTTATAATGTTCTCCATAGTATCCTACCGGTTTCACTGTTTAACAGATCTTCAAGGATATGGTTGCTGGCGACGTCGAAAGGGGTAACGTCTATTATTGACATTATTATTTAGTCCTGAACGTCATAATATAGTACAACGTAGGTACTATATAAAACGAAAGTGAAAGTACATAATTAAAAAAAGAAATGCCTTCCAGATTCTCGATTCATCTATTTAATTTCGAACGGTATTTCTTAATAAAATAATTTTCTTTATTAATTCTCATTGGTTCCGTTGTATTATCTGAACACTGATAAAATGGAAAAATGAAGAAATTTGGATGATATATATAAAACACAATGAATTTGAAGTCCAAATGTAAAAATTGTGAATTTTAAGTAAAAGTCCAAAATAATATGAGAAGGAAAAACTTGGTCACATATTCCGAAGAAAGTAAGAGCTAGTATTTTCAAGTCAACGGGATTATTTAGAGGTTAATTCAATTTAAATTAAAAAGTTTATAAAATTGACATAGATGTTCTTTTCGTACGTGTCGATGGTGGACACTGAAGGTTCACATATTTTTTTTTAATTTTTAGTTTTCATTAAAATATTTTTGTTTAAAGTATGTTAATGCATTTAAATGTATTAACTAAGTAATGGTTAATAAAGCCGAATTGTTTTCTTTAAACATTTATTTAATCGGGTCAATTCAGCAATGCCTATAGTTGTTATCTACTGGTTTTATAATTAATTTTTATAAATAACATGATAAAATGAATATAAAAATGTCATAACGACAGTAAACTAACAACGAAAAACTATTATACTTTTGATTACTTTGTATGTGTTAGAATGAAAATAGTTTGAATTAATTATTTTAGTTTGTATGCGTCATTTCCTTGTCTATTGGAATACGTAGGTCTGGCATGTGGCTTTTAATTTGTACAGTTGAATTATATGTACGTAGATGAAGATTTTTAATTCCTTTTTTTAACCAGTTGGGTCTATGTCTTACCTGTATTTCCTAGAGGGGGAAACATCGGGAACTCAAAAAACGTCTTGAAAAGACTGCAAAAGCCAGGACAAAAAGACAACTGACGAATAGACAAACTCAAATTATAATATTACAGTGAAAACAAAAGTTTGAGCAAGACTACAAATCAAGTTGAAAATTTCAAAATCAGATTTATACGTTATATAAAACCCTTTTCTGTGTTAATTTTTCAGTGCCGGAACTCCGGTGGTAATTTTGTTTTTTTCGTAACATAAAACTTCAAATAATGATGAACTTTAAATAAGGATAAATAAAATGTTCTACCTTCATTTAGTATACAAACAGCAATAATGAGAATCCAGTTTAGGTCAGTCATTTTGGACATTCATGCACATAGGTATATGGTTTCTTTTGATTTTAAATACGTCACAGTGATACAAAACGCTAAAAATATTTAATAAGTTTAAATATTTGTATTACGTATTATAAGAATACCTATTTAAATGATCAGTACATGGATGCAAAGTGTATTTCGTGTAACGAACGTAAACACAACGAAACTGTTACACGGTTTAGGTTTATGACCCCTTCTGTAGGCCTGTGTATTACGAAATTTTCAAAGTGCAATTATATCAAAACATCAAGAAAACTGAATAAAAGAGACATGCTAGTCTGAACATATACCAAATGAAAATGTCGTTTACAGTCACAATATTGATTTTTTTTTTTTTTTTTTTTGCAATCAATAGAAAATGGGAATTTTGTGGCAAATCAACCCAAGATTTTTACAGAAAAACGATAGGCTTTAAAACAGAGATTTTCGTCATAACATTTTAAACATAGATTTCGCACTTGCTTGTCCATGGTGTGCTAGTGTTTACTATTTTCAAAGTCATCAAAAACCTTAACAATCCAAAACACCTCATGCTGAGTCACTAAAGTCGAGCGCACCCTAGAAGATGTACTTGAATATGTCTATAATTGTTCTTGTTTTAACTAATATCTTTATTTAAAAACTTGTTATTACGAAATCATTGCTAGAACTAAATCACAGAAAATAAATCACCTATTGTGTTATTTAAAGTATATAGATGATTTTTTTAGAGACAAGTGCCTGTGTACATAATCCTTAAATAGATTACTTGCTTAGATTGTCTGATTCCATCAATTGTTGGTTTTTAGGAACAATTTATCATTGCATGTGAAGAAAACTTATCATCTGTGTTGTTCAAGTTTCAGCATAAATTGTTCGGCTAAATTTGAATATATATGCGATAAATGCATACATTTTAGTCTTAAATACATGATTTCTTTCATTAGTTGTTGTTGTCTTTGAACTAGCTGTCAGTAACTGCGAGTACTTTCAGATCTGTACTTTGTGTCTTTTTTTTGTTTGTTAGGAATGTATAAATACCCTGCCACGTCTAGTCTGTGTTTTTGTTAGACGTTTTTTTGCTTTGAATCGATCTGATGAGTTAAGCCATTTTGAACTGATTTTTATAGTTTGTTCTTATGTTGTGCTGTAACACCACTGTCCCAGGTTAGGGGGTGAGCGCTCACAAACATGTTTAACCCCGCCACATTCTTTATGTGCCTGTCCCAAGTCAAGAGCCTGTAGTGCATTGTTTGTCCGTGGTTCATGTCATATTTTTGGGGGGTAAATTATTTTGTTATAAATTAGGCCGTTAGTTTGCTCAATTGCATTGATTCATATTGTTCATGTCGTAGCCTTTTATAGCCGACTATAAAGTATGGGTTTTTCTCGTTGTTGAAAGCCGTATGGTTACCTATAATTGCTTACATCCACTTTATTTGAACTTTGGTGGATAGTTGTCTCATTGGCAATCATACAACATCTCATTTTATTCAGAAAACTACGATCTTTTTAATAAAATTGATGGTAAAAATTTTAGATGCGCATTTCGACAATCAGGGTCTTTTCAGTGATGATCGAGGCCAAAATGTTTGAAAATCTTTAATGTAATATAAAAGTTGAAAAGATAAACAAACCGAAAAAGAATAAACGGTGAACAGCCAAACCCGGACAAGGAATCAGAGCTATGCATTAGGACATTCCTAAATTATCCATATTTTCATGCCAGTATCGAAGTACTGGCTATATAAAAATAACTCAACAAAAGGCGTGTTCCTCTAGGAACAATTAGTTGCAAGTAATCATTCTATAAAATATTATCAGAAAAGAATTATCATTTATTTACATCGTCTGGTGACTATTCTTTATATCGTGAACGTTACCATCTGTAGTGATATGGTTAGTCAAGTTTTTTATTCGTTTATAGAACAGTAATCATTTGAAATACGTAATTTGATATTACATGTCTAAACTCCGTGAATATTAATCCGAAAATTAGCCTTTTAAAATAGATTGAGGAACATATTCAATACTTCGGTGGTGGTGCCCCGTAACCTCCGTAAGCTGGTGGAGGAGGAGGCTGTGAGTAACCAAATTGTCCTTGGGGAGGAGGAGGTTGTGGGTAACCAAACTGTCCCTGAGGAGGCGGGTATGCCATATTCTGTCCTGGTGGTGGAGGATAACTCATTCCGGTTGGCTGATTTGGAAATGATGGTCCTGGAGCTGAAATGCAAAAATAGAAAGTAGGAAACTAATTATGTTAAGAACAAAATAAAAATTCTTTCGACTCGACTAAAATTAAAGACATTAATCTGAATCATTTCTTAATAAAATGAAGATAAATTAAATGGTAACTAATCCAACTCGTTTGAATGTGATCATTTTTTTTTTCTCGAAACCTTCTATACAAGTGCAACAGACAAATATATTAAAAAAAATAAGCAACATCAAAACAAAATGTTGAAGAACTGGTTTTCGCGTAAAATTCTTCAGATATATCTAAAGATCTTAAATTATTTAAACATCAGCATTGGCACTGGTTTCGGTCCAGTGCACAAAGATATTTAATGTAGTTTGTTGCGAATAATGTTAATCCTGGATCTTGATATCTATATCTTTAACAGGAAGCTTAATACTAAAATTTACGATCAAAGAGATGATTTTTCATTTCATATTGTTTATTATCCATCATTTGGCGCCCGTTGTCTGTCGTCGTCGTCGTCCGTCGTCGGTTAACTTTTACAAAGATCATCTCCTCTGAAACTACTGAGCCAAATTTAACCAAACTTGGCCACAATCATCATTAGAATATATAGTTTTAAAAATAAGTCCGATGACCCCGCTTGCCAACCAAGATGGCCGACATGGCTTAATAGAACATAGGAGTAAAATGTAAGTTTTGTCTATTATTTTGAAAACCGCAATAAATAAAGAAAATCTGACGGGGCAAAAAAAAAATTCAGAATTTTGAGCTCTACCTATTATGTATTTACGTCAAAACTGTCAGACAATTTCTTATTGGAGTTATTGCCCTAAAATGACAAATTTTACTACTTTTTTTCTATTTTGCCTTGAAAACTATAATAGATAAAAAGAAACTTTAAACAGCAAAACTGTTCAGCAAAACAAGATCTTCAAATAAGTCAAAGATAGCGGAATCGTCAATCGACTCCTTATTAGAGTTATTGCCCTGTAATGACAATTTTTACCATTTTTTCCGCGTTTTTGCTCAAAATCTTAAAAACTACAATAGATAGATAGAAACTTTAAACAGCATAAGTAATCAGCAGGACAAGATCTACCAATAAGTCTAATAGCCGAATTCTTCAGTCGGCTGATTATTGAAGTTATTGCTTTTTAATAACCATTTTTACCAATTTTCGGCGTTTTTGCCAATTATCTTGATAACTATAAAAGATAGATGAAAACTTTGAATAACAAAATGATCAGCAAGACAAAATCTACAATCAGGTCAAATTCTGCCATAAAAGTTAGTACATAGGAGTTATTGCCCTTAAATGACGATTTTTGTTACTCTCGTTTGTTTTTTGGGCAAACACAAATTAAGATAGAGAGAAACTGTAAACAGAAGTCTACAATGATGAAGATGCACATAGACCTAGTTGAGCGATAAAGGCTCTATCTTGACTTACATCTAGAAATTGACAATGAGGGTCGGTTGAAAACAAAATTTTACGACAAAAGAGATGATTTCAGCTTCCCAATTGTGAACTTTCCATTTCTATGTAGCAACATTCCAGCAGCGCCTGCATACGGAGTATATATCTCCCAATTGATACGATATTCCCGGGCTTGTGTTTCCTATCATGATTTCCTTGATAGAGGATTGCTGCTCACAAGGAAGCTATTAAACCAAGAGTTCCAAATGGTGAAGTTGAAATCATCCCTTCGTAAATTTTACGGACGCCATCACGAGTTGGTTGACCGTTATGGAATAACCGTTTCACAGATGATATCGGATATGTTCCTCATGTCGTAACTACAATACCCTTCCCTTTTTCACGAATGTGACTTACCGAATTAGACTATTTACCGGATTTGTCATAACATAAGCAACACGACGGGTGCCACATGTGGAGCAGGATCTGCTTACCCTTCCGGAGCACCTGAGATCACCCCCAGTTTTTGGTGGGGTTCGTGTTGCTTAGTCTCTAGTTTTCTATGTTGTGTCATCTGTACTATTATTTGTCTGTTTGTCTTTTTATTTTTGGCCATGTCGTTGTCAGTTTGTTTTCGATCTATGAGTTTGACTGTCCCTCTGGTATCTTTCGTCCCTCTTCTATAGAGCCTCTAGTTAGATGTTGACGTTCCCTTGGCGCCATCTTATGATGTTTATATATCTCTACGTATTCGATTCGCTCGTGTATGTAACAACGTTTTTGATTTTAACAAACGAAATCTTTGTATTCCTGAAAAATTTATTACACCAAGGTGTTGGATATCACAAACTTGTCAAAACTTTTTCTAAATTTTAGCATTAGTACAAGGACATCATTCGTCAATATAAATCAACGTGCAGACATCATATACGTTCAGGTATTTCACATCTTTTATGAAAATATTCTATACAAAGCACAAAAAGGTCGTCATTCACCTCAAAAGCTAACAAAACCTTTAAACAGACTTGTGCAGAAAGGATATAGTTCCGATACTGTTGTCAAGTCATTAGAGATGGCATTTTAAAAATTAATATTGATTCACTCATAGGGTCTTTGCATCGGAAATAAACTCATTTATTATAAAACCAGTTGTTGGTATGATAAGGGGTTATGTTGTTCTGGGATAATTTATGATGGCATGATACTAAACACCTAACGGGAGGGATTGTGCTTGATTTTCATTTGATCAAGACATAATATTTTGACCAGTTTAATTGAGGTCTGGAGCTGGCATGTCAGTTACTTCTAGTAGTCCTTTGTTAATTTGTGTTGATCATTGTCATCTTTCTTTGTTTCTTTTGTTGCCTATTCTAACATCAGACTGGGACTTTTAAACTGAGCTTTACTGTGCGTAGTGCTGTGTGTTTGTTTATTCCACATTGGCTAGAGGTATAGGGGAGGGTTGAGATCTAAAAAAAACATGTTTAATCCCGCCGCATCTATGCGCCTATCACAAGGCAGGAACCTCAATCCTTTGTTAGTCTTGTGTGCTTTTTTAATTTTGGTTCATTTATATATTTTGGAGTTAAGTGTGGCGTTCTTTTCGCTAAACATTATTATTTAGGGGCTAGCTGAAATATCCATTGTTTGCCTTATGCTGTTTTTTGTTCTCTGGTCGGGTTGTTGTCTCTTCGACACATTCCCCGTTTCCATTTTCAATTCTATAAGTTACTGTATTACATACGTGGAGCGTGTACAGTAGCTATGGTTGCGGTTGGACGCACAACGGTTCCTCTATTCCCACTGGTTTTCGTTTGCTTGCATACTATCACAACAACAACAAAAACTATAACTCCAAAGATGATGCAACCAACAACTATCCCGGGAATAGCACCAGCCGATCTGAAATGTGCAAGTGTATGATTACAAGTCTGATTAAAAGATACATTTATTTGCCCTATTTACACAAAGTTAAGGCATCCAGGTTATTTCTAAAATATGTTTTGGCTGGTTTGCATTAACTCACAACCTTCAAATTTTCTAGAATAAGGATTATACTTATAATTACTATTTTGTCTGTTTTAGCTTATATTTCACCTTAGTTTTGACAACTTGAAGAAATCTTAAGCTTGTAAGCTTGCCACTTCAGACCTATTGTCTACATTTAACTTTACTTAATAAATCACAATTGTTGAACTTATATACATAATACATTGAATACTTAAATGAATGATAATAATACGTCAAAATTATATTTTTCAATATCACATCCGTATTAACCAGAGACACTTATATAATCCCAAGAGCTCTGTCAAAAGAGACAGACTCGGCTATGGCCCCATTAGCTGAGCAAAAAAAAGATCTAGATGAAGCGACTCCATAGCATAAAACCATACTATCGCCAAATGTCCCGCCTGATTTGCATGTGCCGAGGGTCACTCAACAACCAGTAGAGAAGGAAATGAATGCCGTAAACGCAAACAGAGGGAGAGAAAAATCCAATACGTCACACTGGCCTTCCGCAGAAGACTTGCTTGTTTGACGTGGAAGCAAAACCGACGACTTTAATTAAGAACATGGAAAACTAAGCGTTGAGATTTATACATAAGAAAACGGAAAGATTGTCTTGATTTCCGGGATAGAAAGAACTTTCAATACTGGGAATAACAAGTACAAGACATCAGAAGAAAGCTAAAAAGTACAATTTAAAGTTCAATGTTGAATGTATTGAAATAAAGGGCGTTATAAGCCCAGACTCTAAAACATATTTAAGTTAGAAAAAAAAAACAGGATTTTAATAGCTTTTCTATATAAGTCCTTGTCGTTTTCAAAAATAATTATGTTTCCTAAATATCGATTCACGATTACTTAAAATTTACGATAGTGCTTTGCATAAAATTATCTCGTGCGTATGATATTTTCGATAACGTGTCGGACTTTCAACAACGATGTCTCTGAAATTAACTTTCATTTTCAAACAATGGACTGGTGTGTGAGGAAAAGCAGAAATTTCAAAATTTTCGAACGTACCTTACACTGATTGATTTGTTCCATTCCAAACATGAGTACGCACAAACAATTACAATCAGAACACGGAATTTCTGAACATATGTGATTATAGTAATGTGTATGAAGTTACGTCAGTGAAAGTAGACTAGTATTTAATGTAAGACCTTACGTACATTGGCCTTTTTAAAAAAAAATGTCCATTTTTGACAATCGGAAAATGAAAAAAAAAATGGAGAAATAAGTTATTTTTATTGTTCATGTCAATACTTAAACATCAGTATAAACTAAATACAAAATATGCAACCTTAAACTGAACGGTAAGTTTGACTACAAGTCTGTAAAAGTGAACATGGTGTTCCAAAATGTCACCTTCGCAACGATTTTTTAAGGCTCTTCCATGCTAAAAAATTAGAATTTAAAGGATTTTTTTCGTCAAGAATCTGACAAAATAACTGATTTTATACGGTTTAACTATTTGATTTGCAATTCAAGCTACAAGAAAATATTACAAGCCGTTTTTAAAATATTCACAAATGTCCACTGCGTACCGATATATGTCCCCTATGAAACGCTTTGTGTCCACTTCGCAACGGATTGTGTCCACTTCGAAACGAAATGATGCGAAGTGAACCTTTGCGCAGTGGACGTATTTACATGTTTGCAGCCATTGTTGTTACACGCGGTTTCTCTGATACATGTTTTTATGATTATTGTCTTAGATAATACATCTTATTTCATAAACTCTACGTTTTTTTTATGATTTGAGGTCAACATTTCTTAAAAAAAGACTTTGCAAAGTGGACAAATAAAAAAGTTCGCTATCAATAGGACTTGCCAATTGATTCAATGCAGACGAACTATATCATCAGCATTCAAAGATGACCGCCATTTTACCAAATGAAGTTGTATTAGTGGCGATTAAAAGGAAAGACTACAATTTGAATAAAAGAATGATGATAGTTTTGCCAATTGTTTGTTGTCGTTGCGAAGTAGACATTTTTTCATGGACGCAACTTAAAAAGTTACTAGCACAAATCTTTTTGAACTTATCTAAACATTTTATACTGTTTGCGATGTTCAGATGTAGCTCTATGACAAAACATTGAAAAATGAACAAAATAGATAGGTAAATTGTATGAAATTTAGAAAAATTGAATAAACTTTCAAAGTGGACAGAGTGTTTTTGCTGTTTTTGAGCCCTTTGGTCTGATATTTTCAGAGAGTCTTTACCACAAAGCAAACAAAAACTGTTGTCGTTGTCTTTAATAAGTACAATTTATAAACTGAGACAAAAAATAAAGTTGAAGCGACTCCATAGCATAAAACCATACTATCGCCAAATGTCCCGCCTGATTTGCATGTGCCGAGGGTCACTCAACAACCAGTAGAGAAGGAAAGGAATGCCGTAAACGCAAACAGAGGGAGAGAAAAATCAAAAACCATTCTATCGCCAAATATTTATGATTTTATCACAATTTAAACCCGGGACAGAGAAAATGGACATTTTTTTAAAAACGCCCACAAGTGTTAACCAAGATTTAGGGTATTTTCAACAAATGCAGATTTTGACATATACGCAAATTTGTGGCGAACGTGATGAGTAACTCAAACCTTATGTTTAAATGTAGACAGTGTTTTTGGAATCAGTCCAGACAATTGTAATTTTGCTACTTGGAAATATCACAGGTTAATTTACTAAATAGGTAAAACATGCTTCTACACAAATTTCTGAGAATTGAGCAGAATATAAGTTTAAAGAGGTTCAGGCAATCACTTATATTTTGTCAATTTTTTAAGACAGACATTGTTTAAGAATAAAAAAAAACGGATGATGTCGGGTTTTCACCGTATTTGACAGGCCCAGATTAATTATAATTTTAGAAAACTCTTGCATCGGTTTTCAGAGCAAGAATCAAGTTGATCCGGTGTTAATAGGTCTCAGAATATATCTAAAGCAGTAGAGTCATTAGAAAATCACATGTGAAAAAGGTATAACAAAAATACTAAACTCCAAAGTAAATTAAAATAAGGGAATGGAATACAAAATTGACAAATTCAAACGTTACACCTTATCAACCAACGGAAGGAATGGAAAACAACTGTCACATTCCTGACTTGGTACATGCTTTCCGCAGAAGATGGTGGGTTAAACCTGGTTTTATATCTAGCTAAACCGCCGACTTGTATAGCAGTTGTTTATAGTTCCGTTGTATTGACAAAATTGGGTGAGCAACCCAAACGGACATAATAGGTCAATGTGACAAAAATTGGGATCCAGCAGCCAAAACTGTGTAAAGATATATCACAGACCCATACAATACAACTGACTAGAAAATTCAAGCAAACATACAAAAATTTAACAAAGACGTCAACAAAATCGTTTTTTGTAGTTGATAGTAAATTTGACATAGACGACAACAAATTGTGTTGTTGTTTATAGTACATACATTATGTAAACACTTTCTCGATAACGTACAAATTAAGTGAAATATATAGACAAGGGTAGACAAAATAATTGTGACGGTTTCTAAAGTTCAAAGGAGTGACAGTGACAAGACGGCTACCATGAGTACATGGGGTCCATTTCCAAACAAGAACGATAGTTGACTGGAGATAGTCATCGAAGTAATATGCTCAGAAATTTTAAAACAATACTAAGCGCAATTCCTTTGCTTTTTGTGTGTTTTTTTTTTTTTTTTTTTGGCTGTGCATGTACTGAGTTTGTGTCATCGATGAATACTCCATATCCTTTGTTTTTTCTATTAGTCTTTTGCAAAAATTGAATGGTCCTTAGTAATGAGAGGCGGAAGATCCCAAAGGGTATTCAAACTTCCAAGTTGAAGACAAACTGACAACGCTTTAGTAAAAGATGTTATAGAAAAAAATTCAATAACTAAATTGTTTTAACTGTTTTTGTTACTGCACCTAGAATATAACTGGTTACAATGAATATTGAAATATTGGAAATGGTTACAGATATGGAATTTATAAATGGATATTTGAAGAAAATGCATTTTAAAATACACACGATGAACAGATAAATAAGCCTACTAAATGCAAAAGATTGGAGAATAACTCTAACCTTATCCAAAACGTATTTTCAAATACTAATTTTTCCAAAGCACAGCTATGGCACGGAATTTTAGTTCTAACATTTCACAAAAATAATTGTCTGCAGTAGCTGCTTGTCTGCGACCACAGTTTATCAGAATAACCGTGTATTTTGACAGCTGGTTTATATATATAGAGCTCGAAAAAGGGCAAATAAAGTAGGAAGTTAAAGAGCATTGAGGACACAAAATTCCGAAAGGTTTTGTCAAATATAGCTAAGGTACTGTAATTCTATTCCAGGGGTGGAAAATCCTTAGTATTTCAAAAAATTCAAAGTTTTGTAAACAATTAATTTATATATTTGACTATATCAATGATAATTCATGTCAACACAGAAGTGCTGACTTGTGATACACTCTTGGAGGAAACTTCCACCAGCAGCGGCATCGACACAGTAGTTGTAAATAAACTCATCATAGGTATTAGGATTAAAATTGTGTACGCGTTTCATCTATTGATATCATTGATATAGTCAAATATATAAATTAATTGTTTACAAAACTTTGAATTTTTTGAAATACTAAGGATTTTCCACCCCTGGAATAGAATTACAGTACCTTAGCTATATTTGACAAAACCTTTCGGAATTTTGTGTCCTCAATGCTCTTTAACTTCCTACTTTATTTGCCCTTTTTCGAGCTCTATATATATAAACCAGCTGTCAAAATACACGGTTATTCTGATAAACTGTGGTCGCAGACAAGCAGCTACTGCAGACAATTATTTTTGTGAAATGTTAGAACTAAAATTCCGTGCCATAGCTGTGCTTTGGAAAAATTAGTATTTGAAAATACGTTTTGGATAAGGTTAGAGTTATTCTCCAATCTTTTGCATTTAGTAGGCTTATTTATCTGTTCATCGTGTGTATTTTAAAATGCATTTTCTTCAAATATCCATTTATAAATTCCATATCTGTAACCATTTCTGAAACATTTGATGAAGCAACTAAAAAACTAATAAGTACTAACCATGCACAACAATTAAGTGCAGCTCAGTACTGTTGAAGTCGACAATATTTGCCTCTGTAATTTAGGGACTGTGGGAGACTGCTTTTTCAAACAACATTTTCTGAAAAAGTCACTGATTCTTAGGAAGCAGAACATTTGAGCAGACAAGTTGAGTCGAATAAACATTCAACAGACAGAATAGTCTTTGAACACATTGCAAGACAAATTTTGAAAAACCTCGGGTAGATTTTTGGCATATTTGGACCAAAGATTTTGCTCTTGGATCCACATCAAAATTGATTTAGATACATTGATTGTACCATGGGGAAAAGTATTCTTATCTGTTTTCCTCAGATTTGTTTTCTTACAAAGATATTACAAAATATGAGAATGTTCCGTTATCAGATTATTTTGATTGCTCCTCAGTGGCGCTCAAAAATTAGTTTCTCCTTGATATTCTTTTCTTTTTTTTTCACATAGACGCTTTTCTATTGGATATAATGCTCTAATCGTTTAAAACGCACATATGTGATAAATCGATTTGTAAATAAAAAGTCAAAAATCGGGATTCCAACATGCAATTGTGTCAGCTCATTGCCCTGGTCAAGTATTTATTGAAGTCACAGTTATCCGATATGCTTCTCGTTTTACCTTTGAAGACATGTTCTTGGATGCAAAAATTAAAAATATTTCGTTAGATGACCACAAACACATCAATATCTGTAAGAACCATCATCGTCCTCGATCCTTGTTTCAACATGCATATACCTATCTGTCTTTGATGAAAGGTTTTTTTAGCTCAGTCAGAATAATGTATCTGAATGGGATGACAGCCATGTTAAGGGAACATTTTAATACATTGCGATCTACATGTATAGCAATATAACTATCCTGAACAGCATGTTGTTTTAGTACAAAGTAATAAATATTCACCTCACCCATTATTTCGATGCTGAATATGGATGGATAGTTCCAACTGGATTTCAAGCAACCAATAAACAATCATTATCATATAATGAACACAACTTCTATCAAATATCTTTCAGGGGCATTTGTTCACGACTGTTATTCGGTATATCGAGAAAAATGATCGTGAAAGAATAAGTAACGGTGGTCACGTATTGTGATTGGATCGTGAAAGATTTGGTATAGGATCGTGAAGAAAATCTTATCGAGAAGACACATGCAACGTCAGTAAATAATCTAATTTAATAAATTATCATGACAAATATTGGAAAAATAAAACTGTCGAAATGGTTCAACATTATGATCGGTATCCAAGAAAAATCAAGGCTTAACAAAGTACATCGTTTTTACAAAACTACAAAAGGCAGATTGCTCTTCGAAATTTCAGAGAAATAAAAATGTAAACAAACATGATTTTTTTCAAATTTTTAATGCATAAACTACTTTTCTCTTAAAAATATCATTCACTATTGCTGTTTAAAATTGTTCTTAAAGTTATCTTGATTCAGTTTAATCAGAAACTGTGCAAAAACGGTAATATTTGTAAAAAATTGATATTTCGGATCATGAAAGATCGGGTACCGCATTTTGATGATCGTGAAACGGATCGTGAAAGATCTGTTGCCGCTTATTCGTTATTGCAAAAAATCCACAAAAACGATCAAATCTTTGACAAAGGATAATTTATATTTGTAACTGGTATATCAAAAGATTGGATTTGCATGACCTATTCCGCTTCACTTTTGTTTGTGAATAGGGCTACATGTATGATGGTTCAATGACATTGGATCTGATTACATGTATTTGGTAATACCACGCATATTAGTTTTTAATTAGATAAGTCCGTCTGCCCGTCCTGCATAAGTTTTATGTCGTTTGAAAACTTAAGATGGTCTCATCTGATTTCCATTTTTATGTACAGTCATATCTATAAAACAAAACGAAGATCCTTGTTGTTTTTGTAAAAATTGGAAAAAAAACATTGTTTTAAAAAACAGCAGGAAAACAACTGTCATATCTTTGACTTGGCACGGGCATTTTCCTAAGAAAATGGTCGGTTAATTCTGGTTTTTCTAGCTAGCTAATACGCCTACTTGTAATGTTCCGTAATATTTCCAAATTGGGTGAGCAATCATACAGACATAATTGGTTAACGTGGCCATATCTGGATCATGCAGTCAAAACTGTGTAGACACTGGATATTATTTTATTAGGTCTTGGTACTTTCAATTACCTTTTTGAGAAAAAAGACGAGATGTTCTTTCACAAACCCATGGCTCATTAATTTTTGGCGCAGGCACTGATAACGTTTTACAAACTCTGAGTAGCAGCTGCAAGCTCCTGAAATTCGTATAAGTTGAGAAATGTTTACTCCGTACGCGGATGAAGTTGAGGTGAGGAAAATTTATAATTTCAAAATTGAAATCATCTCGTTTGTCATAGACTCTGGTATTGAGATAATCAAATTCGGGGTATATGTCTAATAAAGAGCTGCGCCATGAGCGCATGATACGCCCGTCGCTTTTTCAAAGAATAAAGTTCCATAACTCCTCACTGTCACATCAGAAATTTATAAAAGACTAAAGGGAGGTTATTTTCATAGATATAAACCAGTCACCAAAGTTTCATGAAAAAATGCTCAAAGCACTTTTGAGTAATTGTCCGAAAACTGGAAAATCCCCTCTTTTGTATGAAAAAAATCTCATAATTCGGAAACGTAAAATCTAAAATTTACAAAAATTGAAAAGGAGCTTACGTCAATAGATATAAACAATTCGCCAAAGTTTCATGAAAACTGCTCAAAGCATGTTTGAGCTATTGTTCGAAAACGGGAAAATCCCCCTTTTTTAATGAATAAAATCCCATAACTCGAACACGTAAAATCTGAAATTTATAAAAATCGAAAGGGAGCTCACGTCACTAGATATAAACAATTCACCAAGGTTTCATGCAAATTGGTTAAAGCGTTTTTGAGTTATTGTCCGACATGTTGACGGCGGACGGACAGACGGACAGACGGACATACAGACAGACGGACGGACGAACAACGGTATACCATAGTACGTCCCTTAAAAGGGCGAATAAAAATGAGGCAGAGGAAGCTGTAGATGTGGTGTCTGAAATCTCTAGTTCATGACTCATAATGGGACCCAATCAGAAAAGTTTGTATTGTTAATGGAAAGAACATCTTCAATGCACCTGTATGTAAAATTAAAAAATTAAATGATGTAGCTTCTTTGATCTTCCCTTGCGAAAACAAAAACGTACACATTAAAATATTTCCAGGGGAAGACCACGACACCCCCTCTCGCTTCACTCATTTGTGGCTGCATTACGTATTATATATACAAAGATATTTACTTTTCGACAATTTACGCTCCTACCATGGAGGTCATATTATCTTGGATGCATAGTTACATGCAGCATTGCCTCTTAAATGAAAACAGGTCTAAATATGGGTATATATATATTTGATGATGGACGATTAAAAAAAATGCAGAAAACACATTAAATGCTTACAAGTTGTTCTTGTTGGCATTTTTGTATAGACCAATAGAAGTAGGTTTTTTATATTGATAACTTGATAACTTTGTAAATTCCACATGTTAAGATAGTCAGAAAGATAAATTCGTTACACAGTGTGCTAGTGACCTAATACGATATATATGGGGTTCGAGCGAAACGCCATATGGAATTTACTGACTTCATACATGTATATATCGTATTAGGTCACTAGCACACTGTGTAACTAAAAATATCAACAAAAAAATTAAAGCATTAATTTACGTTTTTAGTAAGTAATTACACGCTTCAACCAATTACAAGTATATCAATTGCATGGTATAAGAAATGCTGTTTTCTGATCATTAAGTCTGGTCATGCCTTGTCTTTCACGATCAAAATAATGCATTGAATGATCTTTCACGATCAATTTTGATTAAATATCAACAAAAATATACTTTTTCAAAAATAATATGAACTTTTTCAAGTCATAACATACTTTTTTTTTACTGGACTATCTGACACAATAAAGATTAAGTTTCAAATATATCATGATACATTGGAATGTGACCATTATAGATACAAAACGTGATTTTTTTCTTAATGATTTTCATAGGATTGTGTGTCGCCTTTTATGTTTTCTTAAAAAGTACTGCATTTTTTCTGTAACTTAGTGCACAGTATTATTAAAGAAGTTGAATCATTTTGACAGACATAATTTTTTTTTTCTGATTTGTTCCACCTTTTGAAAATACAGCAGATTTTTCACAGATTTTTGAAGTAGAATTACACTTAATTGCATTCACGATACGATACCAATTCTTTCACGATCCGATCGCAATGCTTGACCACCGTTAGTTATTCTTTCACGATCATTTCTCTCGATATACCGAATGACACCCGAGTTGTTTGGATACATACACATATTTTAACTTTCAACATGTGTCGTTTACCTAACTAACATAATTCGTCTTGTAAAATCCTTGAATCTCTTTTATTAAACCTTCACCCTAAAGAATAGTACCATAAACATGATAAACAAACCTATGATTGCGTTGGATAAAAACCGCAATTTTTATACGTGTGCATGCAAAACAATTTCTTGGTAGAGGGGTCTAAATACAGCACAAACAACATTTTCCAGAAGACCAAAAAAGTGAGAAAGTATATTTTAACAAAACGCATTTGACTAGCAGGTCGAACAACGGATGTTATTAAACCTTGCTAACTGTCATGGCGATTGCCAAATAAACGGATCACTAGATGTAACAAAATGGATCTTAATTATAAATTTTATACCAAACAGAAAACAATAAACTTGCGGAAAAGATGGTAATATATATATGGATTTAAATGAAAATTCACGTTGACAAAGTTTACTTGAAGAAAATGACCAATATTAACTAAACCACGTGCACAGTGGGACAAGAAAATCTGGTATGGTACAGGCACAAATAAATCAAACTATATGCATTAGAGCTTCTGTTGTCCTTCTTGTATTTTCGATGAAGTAACCCAGTTATTATATATACATTAATTGTACAACTTCTAAATTGCATAATTTAAAAATATATATACCGCTCGCTTCACTTTTAGAGCATTCGCCTAAAAAAAACAATTTTCAAGAAAAACAAAAAAACAAAACAATTTCGCTCGCTCGCCCTATATTTTTTGGAGCAGTTGACCGAAGAACTAGAGATCAGATTGGTATGGCCTTATTACAGTAAAACACAATAGCAGATATTATTATATGATACATGCTGTCTTTGCATGCAAGCTGTTGGAAATAGGGTCAAAAGGTATAAACCGAATGGGATCTAAAATAAGACCTTATATTATAGGCAAAATAACACTTTGCAGTTGAATGAGACGGTGTTTTACAAAATTTGAAAGAAGATGCAGTGATTTGAATTCAAAGGAAATAAAACATAATGCCATTATTTTTAAAGGACAGAGGCTATCAAAACATCATCTCTTAAATCATTGTGAGGTTAAAATTCATTTCCTCATAATAATTAGAACCTTAGAGAGGACTTTGTATTTACACAGATAAATTATGACGTAAGGTGATTACATTTCATAAATGTTTTTAACTTCAATCACTTATATAATTGCGATGAGAGCATGTTATAAATAAAACATATATATTATATATAAATAGTAATTTCATGGTAAATATTTTTAACCTTATACAACACACGGCTTTCGAAAAAAATAGATCTTGTGAAACTCAACTTTTGGAATTTATAGATGATGTCACTAAAGATATTGAAAACTCAAAACAAACAGATGTACTTATAATGGACTTCTCTAAAGCTTTTGATAAAGTCAGTCATAACTTGTTAACACACAAACTAAATTACTATGGGATCCAGGGGAAAACAAATGCATGGATACAGGGCTTTTTATCATGTCGTACCCAAGCAGTTATCCTAGAGGGTGAGACTTCAGGCTATGTCCCTGTGAAGTCAGGAGTGCCTCCAGGATCTGTTCTGGGTCCAAGTCTGTTTTTATTTTACATTAACGACATACCGGCTGGGTTAAATTCCACCATACGCCTATTTGCAGACGACACCATTGCATATTTGGTAATAAAATCAAACAGTGATTGTGAAACCCTTCAAAAAGACCTTAACACACTAGGCATTTGGGAAAATACATGGAAAATGGCTTTTCATCCTGACAAGTGTAATGTTATGTCCATCAGCCGAAATAAAAATCCATTCGCATATAA
Source organism: Mytilus coruscus (assembly GCA_017311375.1). Lineage (NCBI taxonomy): Eukaryota > Metazoa > Mollusca > Bivalvia > Mytilida > Mytilidae > Mytilus > Mytilus coruscus. Next base: position 115,466,647 of record CM029595.1, read on the forward strand.
TTACACTCTACATGGCCACATTCTTGAACATGTTGATAAGGCAAAATACCTAGGCGTGACAATTCAATCAGACCTAAAATGGCACAGTCACATAAACACCATCTGTAATAAAGCCAACAGTACACTAGGTTTTCTTCGAAGGAATCTTAACATCAGTTCCACCTCAGTAAAGGAACAGGCATATAAATCTTTAGTCAGACCATCACTAGAATATGCCTGTTCAGTCTGGGATCCTTACTTTACTGAGGATATTAACAAAATAGAAAAAGTACAAAGAAGGGCTGCTAGATATGTCACTAACCGACACAGAAACACCTCAAGCGTTAGTGACATGATAGATCATCTGAAATGGAGAGACCTCGCACACAGAAGAACAGATGCACGCCTGGTCATGTTTTATAAAATCACATATCATCTCATTGCAATCACAAAAACTGACCGACTAATTCAACCGCTCAGACAGTCCCGGAAAATGCACACACTCTCATACCAAACTTCATCCTGCAGAACACAAATAAGGCAACAATTATTTTTTCCACGCACAATTAAAAACTGGAACAGCCTTCCCCTGAATATTGTGATGAGCGACTCTATAGAGTCGTTCAAAGCAGCTGTCTCAACCTACACCTACAGTCAGTAAATTCATCATGTGTAAATAGTTTTATCTTAATATTAAAAATTAATAAATTAAAAATATGCACTACCATTATGTAAAAATGTAATTATCAATTTTTGTTTATAATCACAAATTTGTTAATTTTCACTGTATATATGTCTTCACAAAGCAATGCGCAGTACAAGTGACGTAAACTTCAACGTGTTGAAGGCGGTCATTACAAAGTAGAAGTAGAAGTAATGCAGTCTCTTCTGGAGATTCATAAATATCCAATTGATCGCATATAGTTTTACTCGACAAAACACAAGACAAAACTGAATCGGTTTGCGTGCTCAAAGGTGACCCAATCATGACACTTGACCTGCTGTGCTGAAAGTCCGGGAAACAATATTTTACAGGTTTCATTCGAAAATTTTGCTTCTTGAATAAACGTTCTCTAATACCAAAAAAATCACTCAGCAGTGGCGTAGCTTGCATGTATGCTCAGATGCTCAAGCATCCACATCATTTTGACAACAACAAAAAATAAATAAATTAATAAATATGTGTTCGCAGCAGATAAACTCGGAGGTATCCGAATGTTTCAAACTTAAGGTGAGGATATGTGGATAACGTCCAATCATTTCCAAAGCAGTATGCATGGTCTTTCATTTAGGAGCATTTAGTTTATGGATAAATCGCAGAAAAGTGTTCTCGACATTTTTCGTAAACAGTCTACGTCGTCGGCTACGGCAAGCGCAGTGGATGATGATACGCAGACCCGTGGACATGTTTCATCTAAAATTGAGCCAAGTGGAGCGATGGATTCAACATCTGACGTAGCAACGTTACTAACAACTAAACCACAATATCCTGATATCGTTTCCTGTGACATGAAATACGACGTAATAAAAACTCAAGTTGTAATAGAGTGTGCTCATTCCTGGGCTTATAAATGGCCTTTTCCATCTAGGTACAAATATTAATTTTATTTTCAATAAAAGAACGGACTTCCAATGTCCCCGCATTGCACATATTTTATCTATCCAAGGAACAAGGATCAATAACTAAAAAAAGCACTTGTTTTCTTTAAAATCTTTTCTAAGTATCTTAAGATTAAATAAAAGCTCAAGAGCAAATGCAATGGGATTTTTATTATAATTTATATTTCCAAGGGGCATAAAAATATTTCATCAGGACTTTTTCGAAATTGTCAAAGACATTGCTATTGATATAAGTTTCATATCTTGAAACCTGGCAAGAATTGTACACATGAGAGTGCTAACAAGACCGGTTGGACGGACGCATAGACGGACAGACAAACGTACTCCCGGAATGTCCATGTCCCTTGCAGCGCGTTAAGCCAAGTAACCAGAAAACAAAAACCCCATTGGGAGGCTCAAATTCCGGGAAAGGAGAAATGGGGGTCACTTCCGTTCCTTTATTCTGAAGTTCCATAAACAGAAGTGCCGCCGTAATGGGTTCGTTTTTGAGGTGTCCAATATAAGATTGGGCGGGAAACTTTAACATCAAATATTCATGAATTGAATGATGGTCGTTTCGAGAAAACAATAAAATTTTGTGGGAAATATATGAATTGGTGGGTATTTTGAAATTAAACAAAAATCTAACTAGTGTGGGATTCTGGTGGAGTACACATGAATACAGGGAAAATATCCGCCAAAAATATCATTTTCTACATAAAATGGTCCAAAAATGTTTTCGCCTCGCTACGCTCGGCGACAGTTTGGCATCCACATCGTTTCAACCCTGGCTACGCCACTGCTCAGTATTGTATGCGATGTTATTTTAAAATATATATTCGGAACAAAAAATATTGTATAGCCATCTCAAATATACTCACATATAAGATGAACTGGAATAACAATAGTAACTGGAGTAGTAACTTCTGTAATAACAGTAGCCGGCTGTGACTGGTATAACTATATACGATAAAACATAATCATAATCATGATAAAAGTAGCTGGCTGTGACTGGAATAACTATATACGAATATAAAACATGATCATAATCATGATAAAGTAGCTGGCTGTGACTAGTATAACTATATACGAATATAAAACATAATCATAATCATAATAAAGTAGCTGGCTGTGACTTGTATAACTATATACGAATACAAATAGAATCATGATCATGCTTAAGTAGCTGGCTGTGAATGGTATAACTATATACGAATACAAACAGAATCATAATCATGATAAAGTAGCTGGCTGTAACTGGTATAACTATAATCGAATATAAAACATAATCATGATCTTGATAAAGTAGCTGGCTGTGACTGGTAGAACTATATACGAATATAAATCACAATCATAATAAAGTAATTGACTCTGGCTCATAATAACTATACTAGAACATTTTACTGGTACAATAAACAGAACGATATATAGATACATATACATTGATATATTATTTGTTTTACTTTCAGTCGAAAAGATATCATGCAAATCCAAATATTAAACGTAATCAAAAATGTAAATATCTTTGTTTGAAACAGTTTGATCAGATGATTTCTATACAGTTGAAGAGTCGTTTTAACTTCAAATTCAAAATAAAACCTTCTTTGGGTCCCATGAAGAAATAAATTTATACGAGAGATTTATGTAAGTTGGTCGATCAGATCTTAAGATTGCCTCTTGCAATGTTTTTCATTCTAGCAGAAACAAATAAAAATCGATTGTAGAGGACGTTCCATTTATCAGGTATGTCATGCTTGGTTATAATTGACCAAACAGTTTCAGAAAAGAGTACGAAATGTAATGCTAATTAGAGTTTCAGAGAAAACCGCCAACTCTGCTCTGTTTCTCATCCGTTTATAATTTGTTAAACATTAACCAACATTTTGAGGGTCTTCCAATCATCATTCCAATAAAGGTTGCAAACTTTTCGCATTGTAGTGTTAGTTGAGATTAATTTTAACATTGGCTAACCAGATTGACTCTGGTCCCATATTTTTCATCCGATCAAAATTACATGACGATTACTTATAGATGCCCGTCTATGCATCATGTTTGCAAATAATGGTTAAATTTGGCCTGGTGTATTTATAGAAAAATGGTAAGATGGGAATTATTTGCTAATTATTACAACAATTATATAATTATATAAAAGTCTTTTGTAAACTTTTGCACTATAGTTTCAGCGGAGAATTTTTTTTACTACAGGTCTGACGTAATTTTACACAGAAGGAACACGATTTGTTAATTTTATTTAGTCTTTCCTTAAAAGGAACTTGACGCTCGAAATAATATGAACAGTATGATTGTGTTGTGTTTAATCGTATGTTCAGTCGAGTTCTTGCCAACAAAAACGGAACTATCAAAACCACGCCCCTTGTCAACATCAACAAACACAACGTACCGCGGAATGCAGCCCTGTTCGCAAAAACATTAATACTTTTTCAAGCTTTGAGACATGTAAGAAATGATAACCGATGTGCTTATGTTGTTTTCTCTTGAAAAAAAAATATGATTAAACATTAAAAAACTTTTTGTGTACGACTGATACGTTTCGTCATGGTTTGTCCCTCATTGACGAAAATGGCGGCTGATTTTGAAAAAAAATCACTCGATTCATCTACTTTCCTGAATCAAAATGTAACTTAAAAGAAAACATGAAACCTACCGTTTTCAGAATATATAGCATTATTATGTTAGGGAGCTACCATTTGATTTTTATGGGGGAGGGGGCTAGGATGAAATTTGAAAAAATAGGCAGGACAGGAGTTTTGAGTAAAAAAAAAGGCAGGATGAGACACTTTGCAAAAAAAAAAGGCAGGATGACAATTTATGTAAAAAAAGTCAGGATAAACTAAAAAAAAAAGGCAGGACCGAATAGAGTGAAAAATAAAAAGGCAGGACAGAGATTACAACTAAAAAAAATGCAGGACAAAATTTTTCATCCTAGCCCCCATAAAAATCAAATGGCAGCTCCCTTAAAATACGATGGGGCAGAACAAGAAGCTCGTTAACTGAACATGACCATTTTCACGAATCCACGAGGCCTGCCGTCGGCGATGCCTTGAGGTATCGTTCGGCGCATGAGTGGCGATGCCTGAAGGCATCGTTCGCCTGGAAAGGGAATCCTGTAAAATCAGCGCTTATTAATTAATATTACATGGAATGTAATTTATATTGAACATTGCATTGTTTGCTCTCAGGTCTATGTTTCTTGTCGGATTTTAATGAAGTCAATATCAAAGGTTTACACAAACAAGGTCTTTGAAGAATGCCGACCAACTATTTTTTAGTTATTGCTCTTGGTCAGTTAAAATATGTTCATCCATAGAGGAAATTGGACTGCTGTTCTTATATATTTGTTTTACTGATTTTAAAATATCCAATTAAAGTTTAATTTATAATGCTTAATCCTTAATCTCAGGCGGACTGAACTAAATTAGAAAGTCAAACAAATCTATTGTTTTTTTTTTTTATGTTTTCCCGCAAAATGCAATTGTGTGAGGAAAAGCATTCCAAGATAAAATTCAATAAACACATTGTATCATATTCCGGCTAATATATCAGCGGAGGTTTAAAGACATTCAGCTTATACTTTGTTTTGATCGTTCGATCGTCAGTCAAAATGATAATGCAAGCATCTATCAACAAAATTTTTTGAAGTATATACCTAATCGCAAGGATCATAAAATGTTAAATCAAGAAATAAGACCAATCACCTTGTTGAATTTATATCAAACTAGGATCATAATCAATAAATCATTTAATCTTTTCTAAATTTTTCATTTACTAGTATTACAGTTTAATGTGTACTTCGATTTTCGCCATTATGTGGGTTTTTTTGTTATTGTAACAGGTAATTAAAGATGGCTAAAAAAATGTAATTTTGATAAGATTTTTGCAATTTTTTATTTGTTTGAAAAGAAGGAAAATCATGATTGTATCATAAGTAAAATATATAAATAACCTTTCAACTAAGACTAATGCATTTTTGTCCGTCTATGCTAAATTTATGTAAATTTTGTAATAATGTATCAAAATTGACTTCAACATGCATAGCGCAATATTAAATTCTTTTTATGGTTATAGTTATTCAAAAGTCTACAAATACTAGTAATATCATTTATACTAATTAGCAATTAAATTTCGCGAGGTTTCAAATGCTACTCTGATGGAAATAAATGTTCAGAGTTATAGTCCTTGATATTCCGCGAAACAAAATCTGGAAATTAAATCAAATCAGTACAAAGAGCTATCAAATTTTTTGGAGACACTGATAACATTTTAAAATTTCATATTTACCTACTTTTCAGATAGCAAAGGCTGCTCGGAAACAGATTAGCAAAATTTCACATCACTCTCAAGTGAAGTTAATTCGGATTTATCCAATAATTCCAAATTACAGTATATTGCTTAACTTGTTTAAATCATTGGTGTATTTGACATATTTTGCCACAGAGTAAATTCACAATCAACCAAGCAATAAAACATAAATTATATATTATCATATTGTAAAAACGGAAATAAACCTTTTCGAAACTGTGAACACAATGTCATTTAAATAATTTGCTTCTCAAATTAAGAATTAAATCTTGATTGGAAAATTGACAAAAACATCAAAATTTCAATGCTGACGATCTGTTTGGTGAATTTTCTGGGTTGATTATTATTCAAATGCTTAAGAAATATATTTAAAATAGTTAATTTAAATAAAAAAAAGTATTAAAAATATACCGAACTTCAAGTTAAATTCAAAAAGGGGGATGTCCATTAAAACTGACCAAATCAAACGTAAGACCATATCAACTAAAGGAACGAATAAAAATCAACTGTCATATTCCTTACTTGGTACAGGCATTTTGTCACCGGGGATAACTGGTGACTGGTAGGATTTGTGTAACAAGAGACTGACTGAGTGGCTGCCTGTTATTAAATTGTGTAATGCCCTGACCACACAACGAACGAATACTCTGAATGGTAACGACAGGCTGGTTGACTGACTGAGTCGGGTGCCTGGAACAACTCTGGGTCTAAAACTCTAGTGCAAACTAACGCTTGAGAATCTGAAACACGAGATGAATAATTCAATAATTCACCATGGAATAATTTTATTTCGGATCGACAGTTTAAAGTCCTGAGTCCAATCTGATTCATCAAAATTATAAACATATTTATGTATACAAATTAAATTAACATGAATAAACGGGCGCATTGCATTTTCGCCAATGTTTACAAAATCCAATGTTTCATTTGCGCCACAAGGTTATATTTCTTTTTTTTCCATTTTACAGGTAACATATAATGGAAAAGTTTAAATATGCATTGCTTTATCGTGAATAAGAAATTTTTTTACAGTATTCCCCCTGGGTAATCAAATGAGTTCATAATCATTTCTAATACAAAACTGAGAGTCACTTTGGTTTAAAATTATATAGTGTTCACATGTTTGAGGTGTCAAGATGGACATTATCAATTCGAAGACAAATAGAGGAAATTAGCCTGTAATATATGATGACCACAAATATAGGTTATCTAATGTTCTGAAAAATGGAGACAAGTCGTTTAAAGTACAAAAAACTTGCAAAACAAGAATAATAACAGATATGGACAACAAAAAAATATAAAAACTTTGAACGAACACAACCATGGTTATCATTAGAACTTACCAGTGCACAGTGCTTTCACTTTGGTTTAATGATGACTAATTTCTGATGAATATGTGTTATTATGCAAACAAAAACTGTGTTTCAAAGTTATTATTGAAAGTTTCTTTTGAATAAGTCTATTGTTTATACTATTTATCTGTATTATTGGTGCAAATGAAATGTTTTTTTGGCGCAAATGAAATATGGTTTGTAGCGCAAATGAAAGATTTTTTTTGGGTCACATGAAATGCCAATTGGTGCAAAAGCAAAGCACCAGAATAAACTTAATAAATAACAACTAATCTGAATGATATTGTCAGGGGCGTTACTTAAACAAGTTATTTTTTAGTTACTTATATAGGTAACGTTTGCTTTTAAAAATAATTAAATTACTAAATAGAGTCATTTAAATGTCAAAAGAAGAATGGACTAAATGTAGTTTTCATGAATTTTACATCATTTTATTACATAAAATTAAGAATTTATTAAATTTGAAGGAGTATAGAGATAAAGGTTACTTTAAAAATATTGACAAAAATATTACTTGAATAAGTTATTTTATACATCTTTGAAAGAATTGGTATTTACCATTATTTAAGGAACATATGTAATTTTTTGGGTTACAAATTATAAATAACTTCAAGTCTTAATTAAATCACAAGTTTCTATCTATTTAAATCTGTCTACCTTCAAGATTTTCAAGGAAAATGATATTTTTATAGTCCCAAGAGACCATTCTTTGACCCAGAAGCGCTCGAAAATTTGTTAAAGCTTGTAAAATCTGTATGAATGGACATCTATGAAAATAATATTTAGAAAAGTTACTTATATAAGTAATATTTAAAATAGACTCGTTTTCAACTTTACTTGTATAGCCTGAGGTAATTTTAAAAATTACTTGTTTAAGTAATGCCCCTGACTGGTCAAAGATTATAGATATAAGAAGATGTGGTATGAGTGCCAATGAGACAACTCTCCATCCAAGTCAAAATTTATAAAAGTAAACCATTATAGGTCAAAGTACGGTCTTCAACACGGAGCCTTGGCTCACACCGAACAGTAAGCTATAAAGGGCCCCAAAAATTACTAGTGTAAAACCATTCAAACGGGAAAACCAACGGTCTAATCTATATAAAAAACGAGAAACGAGAAACACTTATGAACCACATTAACAAACGACAACTACTGAACATCAGATTCCTGACTTAGGACAGGTGCAAACAAATGCAGCGGGTTTAAACGTTTTAGTGGTACCAAACCTTCACCCTTTTTCTGAAACAATAGTGTAACATCACAACATAGAAAGACACACTATAAAATATCAACTGAAATAGCTTAACTCAATCAAAGGACATATTAACACCATTGAACATACACTGAACAAATAAATTTGACCTATGATACAATGTAAATACATTTTTTTTAAACTGTTTTCAGAACTTGGGAGATTAAATGTGAAATGATAATCAGATTATGATAATTAAGAACACACAGTTATGAATAAGTTAAATTTTAACTAATTGAATAACTGTTACAAATTAAAAAACGTAACTCAATGTTCAAATTATCAAAGGTTATGGGTTATGGATAAGAAATGTAAATAGGAAACAAAATATATATGTATATAAAACACAATGAATTTCAAGTCCAAAATGTCAAAATTGTGAATTTAAAGTAAAAGTCCAAAATAATATGAGAAGTAAAAGCTTGGTCACTTTTTCCGAAGAAAGCAAGAGCTAGTATTTTTAAGCCCACGGTATTATTTAGAGGTTAAAGAGCTCACTAGAGCTCATGTTTTGTCTGTTATTATGTATATATATGCCGACTCTAAATAAAATTTACTTACTTACTTACTTACTTAGGTTAATTCAATTTAAATTAAAAAGTTTGTAAAATTGACATTTGTGTTCTTTTTGTGTGTGTCGATGGTGGACACTGAAGGTTCACATATTTTATTTTAATTTCTAGTTTTCATTAAAATATTTTAGTTTAAAGCATGTCGAGGCATTTAAATGTATTAACTAAGCAATGGTTAATAAAGCCGAATTGTTTTCCTTTAAACCTTTATTCAATCGGGTCAAATCAACAATGCCTATAATTGTTGGTTGCTGCTTTTATTGTTAAGTTTTATAAATAACATGATAAAATGGGTATAAATACGTCACAACGACAGTAAACTAACTTCTTAAAACTTTTATACTTTTGATTACCTTGTTTATGTTAGAGTCAAAATAGTTTGAATTAATTGTTTTTAAATTTAGTTTGTATTCGTCATTTCCTTGTCTATTGGAATACGTAGGTCTTGTTTGTGGCTTTTAATCTGTATAGTTGGTGTATATGTATATGAAGATTTTTAATTCCCTTTTAATACCATTTGGGTCTATTTCTTACCTGTATTTACTAGAAGGGGAAACATGGGACAATTAAAAACCGTTGAGGAAAGACTGACAAAACCAGGACAAAAAGAAAACAGACGAATAGACAAACTCAAATTATAATATTACACTGAAAACTAAAGTTTGGCCAAGACTACAAACCCAGTTGAAAATTAAAACATTCAAAATCAAATTTATACGTTATACAAAACCCTTTTCTGGGTTAACTTTTCAGTGTCGGAACTCCCGTGGTATATAATTTTTTACATTACATAAAACCAGAGACATATATACACAGAGATTGGCAACTCCGTGAAATCCCGTTAAAACACGCGGCCCGGAATGAGATTCTCGTCGATAATTATTCTACAACATGTAAACAAGTCAGGGATGAATAACCTCGATAGCTAATCAAGAAAAGTAATAGGAAAACTTATTTCAGATCAAATCATTTCTTTTTCTGAAAAAACTACTTGAAATAGTTGTATTTTTTTTAATGTATTTGATTGAGAAAATATTCTTTTCTTTTTTTCGGCATTTCTTTTAATTTAAAAAGTAAAATCTGGTAATGATCATGATATTACAAGAAACATTTCTTTGCAAAAGTTTGCTTCTAAATTACACAGTGATATTATGTGTGTCCGATTTTCCGGTCATTATTTCCTTAGAGTTGTGACTGTGGATTCACAGGTGTGCGATTACGCAATTTATTGCCCTCCGATCACCTGACCACTGTTACAGTTGCCAATCTCTGTGTATATATGTCTCTGATAAAACTTCAATTAAAGATTTTCTTTAGATATAGATATATATAAGACTCTACCTTCATTTAGTATACAGACAGCAACAAAAAGTATCCAGTTTAGAACAGACATTTTGGACTTTGTCATGTACACATGTATATGGTTTCTTTTGATTTTAAATACGTCACAATGGTACACAAGCTATAAAAATTCGATACGTTTAAATATTATAAGTCGTATTAAATGGTCAGTGCATGGATGCAAAGTTTTGATCGTGTAACGAACGAAAACAACGATTAACACGGTTAAGTAAATGACTAGTTCAGATTATTTGATGCCACCAATTGCTGGTTTGTGTGAACAATTTGCATTGCTTGTGCAGAAAACTTATCATATGTGTTGATCAAGTTTAAGCATAAATTGTTCATCTAGATTTAAAATGTATGTGATAAATAAGTACACAAAACTATGTTCCTTTTTGATAAAATTAACAAACAATGTTTACTGCATCAGACGCGCATTTCGACAATTGATATATAAGTAAGAAGATGTGGTATGATTGTCAAAGCCGGAAACTGAATGACGTAGAAGTTTTACTATAGGTCACCGTACGGTCTTCAAGGTGCCAACGATGATAATTTAATACAAATAGACAGCAAATACGAAAAACAAATACAAATTTCATAAAAAAAATATCAATAACCTTTCAGTGTCGGAACTCCCGTGGTCTCATCAGTGATGCTCCAGCCAAAATATTTCAAAATCCTATATGTTATACAAACGTTGAAAAGTTGATAAAACTAAAAAGGACCAAAAGTAAAAAGCCAAACCCGTACAAGGACTCATAGCTATGCATTATGTAGATTCCTTAATTATCCGTATTTCTATGCCAGTGCCGAAGTACTGACTATACTTGGCTGTTGATACTAACAGTCCACAAACAATGGTAATAATAAGATTAATGGTACCTAGTTAACTGCACCAGAAACACATTATTTCACCATCCGGGCTTTTTTTTTAAGAAATTTTAAAGACATATCAGTGTAAAATGTCCCAATAATTGCAAGATGACAATTTTCTTAGTAGACATAAAGGCGAGAACTGAACACATTGTGTGAATATTCCCTAAATTTGTACACATTATAAAAAGAAGAGATATGATAAGAGACATTATTCAACCCCAAAAATTGCAATCCTTTCAAAATTATGTTAATTCTATGGAGATATATAACCTGGATACTTTAGTGTAGACATGACAGTTGTGATGTCACTATGGTGTAACAAACCGGTCGAAACAGAGATAGAAGGATGGTTATTTGATAGATTAATACTTCTAGATTTCGGATCAAAGAGGTAAAAAATGTCCTTATCAAAGCATCTTCTTTAGATGAAAGTTCGATGTTTATAAAGAGCAAAATAACTCAATATTAATTACTTTCAACTATAGTTATAGAGATGTGTGGAAAATTTTGACAATTAAACCACCACTATTTTCTACTTTTTTGTTTTCTTTTAATAATTTTCATTTTAATCTTTCTATTATTAATCATTATTATTATTAAAATTCTCGCATAACATTTTTGTAGTATTTGTAATAACTTATTTATAATATTTAAGTCAATTGTCTAAACTGTACAAATCGTACTTTACAACCATCATTCCTATGTGACTACATATAGTTCAAATTCTTTTAAAATAAGATTCCACAAATGGAATGATATTTTGACAATTATTTTAAGTGATCAGATGACAAATTTTCTCTGAGGTAATATTCAACGATGAAAATGTTTTCATTTCATTTATTTTGCTGTAACGAAATCATTAATTGTTTTTAAAACAACAGGTAGTTGACTGTCTTATTCTATCCTCTTAAGAGTTCTGTTGGAGGGGGGACAAATTGTTCACCAGTATTTCTACATAACAAATTATTTTAATTATATCATTCTTTACAGTAAATCGTAATATGTTTAGTCATATGGTTTGATTAGTAAGAGGAAATTATTTAAAAAAAAAGTAAAACCATATCCTGAATTCACCCCTAGCCTTTATAGCAAGTCCTTCGTTGTGTCCTGAAATTTAGAGTTAAGCTTCCAGTTTCCTTAATTTCTAGTGCATTTCAATAAGATACAGTGAAAACATGAGTATAAAGACTAAAATAGTACAGAAACAGAAAACAATCGGAACACTGTAATAACTTCGAGTTTTGTCTAATCCTTATGATACATTATTGTTACCATGGCACTTCAAACAATTATGTGAATATGAAATCGAGAAAGATAAATCTGAAATCGATTTTCCTTTTTATTAAATAGTCGACATTGTAAATAAATCAAAGTACTGAAGTACTGAACATCGGATGACCGCAAGTTCTTGTGGATGGTCACAAGCACTTGTCTCAGAAAAAAAATCACATATGTATACCTGAAAGTGAGGTTAATGTACAGAGATATATTTTTTTCTGAGACAAGTTCCTGCGTGGATGGTGAATAAATGACAGGGAATTCAACCTCATCGTAATAACTATTATATTGTAGTGATACAAATCAGTATACTCTGGTTTGTTGTTATATATTATATTAATGTTTGTATATAACAGTTACATGTATATATAATTTTCATCCATTTGTATATCATTCTATTCTACTATTCTAATAATAGTGTAGTGCAAGTGCATGGTGGACACTCTTCTGTAATAATTCGATTTTTATAATAGATTGGATTTGAGCAGGCATTCATATTTTCCCGCAAAACGTTCTTGAGATATTCTTCCGCATGCGTGAACACAATTTTTCTGTACGTGTGCATAGATATTATAAATGATTTTTTACTTAAATATATATTTCTAACGACAAAACATTTTCATATTATTAATTTATGTTCTAAACAAAAATATTTTTATGAGTATTCATTGAAGAAATGAATTTATAACAAGCGATAAGGAATGTTATTTTGCACTCGATAATGTCCGCGTATTCATAGATCGGTTACCAGTCAAAAACGAACGTTACGTAAGTAGAAATCTCTGTGGCAACAAAACATCGGAATGCCCTCACGGTCATCGCGATGTAAAAATGATGTTTTAACTCTGCATAACCTTTATGTTCTTCAATTATACCATTTAACAGAAAACAGTATATCTACCAAATTATTTGACCTCGTGAAAATGAAACATGGAATTTAAAAATGTTTTTTTATGATATTCAACGTTGATAACAAAGCATTTAAATTTTAGTCTTATCTCAATGTGAATTGCTGTCTTGTAAATATGTTTTGACGTAATATTTTGTATATGTTCCTTGTCACCGATCTAGGTAACATTAGAGGGTTCGACAATCACAAAACACAGTCAACTCAGAACCTATGCAAATGTTAACATATTACAATCTCTTCCTGTTCTCAGTTTGAGGAATATTGTTACAGTATACCAGATTTTCAGTCGTCAATTGTGGCCTGTTTAAGGCATATGGGAATTTTTCATACATCATCAACACAGTGAATAGCAGTAATCTTCCTCTTGATAAATATGAGAATTTATGTATCTTGAAGACTTCTGTAAGTTTTTTTTATCTTACAAACTTTTCTTTACCTAAACGTCTAATACGGCGGTGGCGGTGCACCATAACCTCCGTAAGCCGGTGGAGGAGGAGGCTGTGCGTAACCAAACAGTCCCTGAGGAGGAGGGGGTTGTGGGTAACCAAACTGTCCCTGGGGAGGAGGTGGGTATGCCATATTCTGTCCTGGTGGTGGGGGATAACTCATCCCGGCTGGCTGATTTGAAAATGATGGCACTGGAGCTGAAATACAAAAAAAAAAGAAAGAAGTAAATTAATTGTGTTAAGAAGAAATAATTTGTGTTTGACTCGACATTACTTAAATGAAAGACAACAATCTAAAATATTACAAAATGAAAAGAAAAAAAGCATAAAAAAATAAAACGGTATTCTGACTACTAAAACTTTAATCATTTTTGTCTCTCAAAACTCTCTGTACCAAAGACAATTATTAACACAAAAATAACGAAAAACATAGTATCATCAGAAAATAAATTCAAGAACTTTTTTGCGTGAAATCCTTACAAAAATATTTGTAGAAGCTCATATATTCCAACACCGGCATTAGTATTGGTTCAGCGTACAAAGGAATTGAAATAAGTGTGTTGCAAATAATGTTATTAGTTATTGTATTACATACGTGGAGCCTGGACAGTAGTTATTCTTGTCGTCGGATGTACAACGGTACCTCTGTTTCCACTGGTTTTCATCTGCTTGCATACAACCATAACAACAATAAAAACTATAACTCCAAAGATGATACAACCAAAAACTATCCCTGGAATAGCACCAGCTGGACTGGAATATACAAGTGTATGATTACCAGTCTGATTATACATGTATATGCTCTATTTATGCCAAGTTAAAACACCTTAGGTATCTAAAACATGATTTTTTTCTGCTGGTTTGCATTAACTCACAGCCTTCAAATTTTTTTAGAATAAGAATTTTTTTCTAGTTTCTAATATGCCTGTTTTCGCTTACATTTCACGAAAACTTTTAATCTCCTCAGTTTTGACAATTTGAAGAAATCGTTAGCTTGCAGCAAGCTGGCCATTTTAATATAATATGTTTTCTGACAGTGTTGATGTAAATGGACAATAGATAGAACTCAACATTTTGAACATTTTTGAACCCTTTCGAATTTTCTCTATGTATAGCGGTTTTCATGATAATAGACAAAACTTGCATTTTACCCCTATGTTCTATTAGCTATATCCAACATGTCGGTCGGTAGGCTGGGTTATAGGACACATTTTTAAAACTAAATGTCAAAATAATGATTGTGACCAAGTGAGTTTAAATTTTGCCCAGTTGTTTCAGAGGAGATTATTGTAAAAGGATGGAGACGACAGGGGCGGCATAAATGGATAATGGGTTGATCTGGGTGCATGGCGGCTTTGAAAAAGCTGCAGCAATATGGCGGCGAAAAAAACTTTTTTCTATTTTCTCTGGTATGTTCATATAAAATCTTTTCTTGAGATTCAAAAATATACATTTGATCGCATTTAGTTTTACTCGAACAAAACCTGATCTGCAATCGAAATACTGGACCGGTTTACACGGTAAAAAGCGATCCCATCAGGAAATTTATATACTAACTGTGATGTTGGTCGGGAAACAAACTAGCACCTGAAATCACACCGGTTTTTGGTGGGGTTCGTCTTGTCCAGTTTTTAGTTTTCTATGTAGTGTTTTGCGTACTGTTGTTTTCTTTTCGTCGTTTTTCGTTTTTTGCCATAGCATTGTCAGTCTATTTCGATTTATGAGTTTAAATATTTCTTTGTAATCTCTCGCCTCTCTTTGAAATGTTTAGTTGACGTTTTACATGTTTCGTTATAAAAACAATTCATCTTGTCATGAAAATGTTCTCCATCACAAAAAGTCCTCAAGTTTTGTACCCTATGTTGTTGTAAAATATTTATTCGGAAAAAAGGAATACTTTTAGATCTATACCTATCTAAAATATACTCACAATGAATAAGAGGAATCACAATAGTAGTAGGAGTAGAAGGAACTGTAATAACAGTAGCTGGCTGTGACTGGTATAACTATATACGAATATAAAACAGAATCATAATCATGATAAAGTAGACGGCTGTGACTGGTATAACTATATACGAATATAAAACATAATCATAATCATGATAAAGTAGCTGGCTATACACGAAATAAAATATAATTATAATCATAATCATAATAAAGAAGCTGACTGTACACGAATATAAAACATAATAATAATCATGATAAAGTAGCTGGCTATATACGAATATAGAATAGAATCATAATCATGATAAAGTAGCTGGCTGTGACTGGTATAACTATATACGAATATAAAACATAATCATAATCATGATAAAGTAGACGGCTGTGACTGGTATAACTATATACGAATATAAAACATAATCATAATCATGATAAAGTAGGTGGCTATATACGAATATAAAATATAATCATAATCATGATAAAGTAGCTGGCTGTGACTGGTATAACTATATACGAATATAAAACATAATCATATCATGATAAAATAGGTGGCTGTGACTGGTATAACAATAAACGAATATTAAACATAATCATAATAATGATAAAGTAGCTGGCTGTGACTGGTATAACTATAAACGAATAAAACATAATCATAATCATGATAAAAGTAGCTGATCCTGTTGATAATACTATTCTTCATTGTTCGAACATTTTACTGGTAGAACTAAACAGAACCTGGTTCATTAAATAGATATATTTATTGATTGTTCTTTGCTTAACTCTCCGGCGCAAATAGTTCATGCAAATTCTTACATTAAACATAATTCAAATACATGTATAGTCATGTCTTTTTGACATTGCTCTACATCTTTTTTTATTAATATAGTATTTATATTGTGTCATAGATCATACTTATTCTTTCAGTGTATGTTTACTTGTTTTTGTTTATATGACTTTTTGATCGAGTTCCATTTTAATTGATATTTTATAGTGTGTCTTTTTATGTTGTAATGTTACACTACTGTTTCAGGTAAAGGTGAAGGTTGGCGCTTGTCAAAACGTTTAAACCCGCTGCATTTTTGATGGATGGATATTTGTCTCATTGGCACTCATACCACATCTTCTTATTTATATAAACATTTTTGGAAACAAGTTTGATCAGAGGTTTTCCATAACAACCTGTATGATTTGAAATGAGACAACTTTCCACCAGTGAGCAAAAGACGTTGAGGTAAGCAACATTAGATCACTGCAGCGCCTTCAATATTGAGGAAAACCAATACTGTATAGCAAGCTATGGACTCTGACATGACAAATGTAAACAATTCAAACGAGAGAACTAACGGACGGTTTCATGTATACAAAACAATAAATGAAAAATACATAAAAGTTTAAAAATTTTAACACCAGCGGAATTGTTCATCCTTAAAGTGATGTATTTTATAAAATAAGACTGCAAATCCCCAAAGTTTTATCTGTTCTGTTTGCGCTATTTCAATGTATGCTCAAACTTTTTGAATGTTTGTGTCTCAAACCAGACTGAGTGGTCTGTTGTAAGAAAACATAAGAAAATGCCTGTACCAAGTTAGGAATATGACAGTTGTTATCCATTCGTTTGATGTGTTTGAGCTTTTGATTTCGCCATTTGATTGGGGACTTTCCGTTTTGAATTTTCCTCGGAGTTCGGTATTTTTGTGATTTTACTTTTTTGTAAGGAAGTTTTGCACCTTATCTGGTGAAGTTTAGTACACAACATGTATTGCGCATAGGGAAATCATACCATATGTTTTTATCAACTTTATCAAGATTTTAAGGGCATCTTCTTAATTTATTAGAATTATATCTCTTATGAACAGAGAAAAAATGTGTAAATTACCACTATTTCAAAATTCTGCAAGTAGAAATATACTTCAATAATCAAAAATGCCTATATGTTTGAAAAATCTTATTAAAAGTATCACCAATTCTGCGTTCCCGCAAGTTATCTCGTTGACAACGTTATCTCCAAAGATGACTATTCCAGGCTCATGGTGCATTATTTATTTTAGAATTAGACAAATGATTTTTTTTAATTTAATTTGGTAGTTACTACATACAGTAAAATTGCAAATGTGTATTGTATCCGCATATATCGTCAGTTCACAATATAGGAAACAGGTACATAATAATATATAAAAATAAGGAGATGTGGAATGGTTGCAAATGAGACAACTATCCACCAAAGTTCAAATGAAGTGGATGTAAGCAATTATAGACAACCGCACGGCCTTCAACATTGAGAAAAACTTATACCAATTAGTTGGTTATAAAAGGCCCCGAAATAAAAAAAAATGAAACAATTCAAACGGCCCAATGTATAACAAAACAATTTATGAAAAACAAATATGACAGACAAGAACCAATGACAACCATTGAAATACAGGCTCCTGACTTGGGACAGACACATACAGAATGTGGCAGGGTTAAACGTGTTTGAAGCCGCCAACTCTCCCCTAACCTGAGACAATGGTGTAACGGCACAACATACGAAAAAACTATACAAAACAATAAAGGAAACACAAATATGAGAAAAAGCAATAAACGACAACCACTCAATTACAGCCTCCTGACTTGGGACAGGATGTATAGAATGTGGCGGGGTTAAACATGTTTTCTCCCCTCCTTCCCCCTTTTCACATGAGACAGAGTTGTAACAGTACAACATAAAACAAACTATAAAAACAAATTAAAAGTTCTTAGCTCATAAGATCTATACAATGCATAAAAGTATCTAACAAAAAACAGACCGGACGTTGCAGGGAATTTGTACATCCCTCACAACATAAAAGACACAAAGAAAAGATCTGAGAATACTCGCAGTTACTGACAGCTAGTTCAAAGCCAATAACAACTAATAAAAAAGATCGTGTTTCTAAAACTAAAAGACATGCAATGCTTCAAGTTACATCCTATGTCGCACGAAGTAAAGTTGTCATATGTTCTTTCTAAAAGAAGCCCATTAAGTTTATTTACCTTAACATTTATGACATTCTTAGAGTATACAATACAGCATAAGTAGCATACATTAGTTCCACATATATACCACTGAACATAATATCCAAAACCACACAAGGTCAACCCTGTCTAATATATTTACGCCTGAGTTTGAGCAGAATTATGATATTGATATACATATCACGGGGTTATAAAAACTTAAGCCGAAGAAAAAGACAAATTAAAAACTCAGAATTGTAAATCCGTAGTTGTCTCCCTTAAACCGATTTTGATATTGATTTAACTTCGTAATGAAGCCATTTTCCAGTTTTTTGGGCGAATTAAGTCGTCATTCGCCGACAAGATTATGTTTTGTGACAGTGAATGTCAGGTTTGGTTTTATAATTATATTCATTCAATAAATATAAAAATAAAACAAGATCACACAACACTACCGAGGGCGAACTCAGGTACTCCGGAAGAGTAAGAAGTTTCTCCTCTGCTAGTTGCACCGTAATGTTGAGAGTGGTAAGTAAGCATGGGTGATACATTGTATTCGGTGGTGTCTCAATTAAGAAAACGATGAATGGGTTAGGGCTGTGACAGTTGGAACATATCCGTGGTCATCATCTCTCACAAATAATCCATAACGGCCAACTAATTCGTGTTTGCATCCGTAAAACTTTCAAAGGATCAAATGACTTCAGCTAAACGATTTCGAACCCTTTGCTCAATATCTTTTTTTTAAACATCCCTATATGAAGGAAGTCATGAAAAGAATGGACGCCATAGGCTTTATTTACTAGAACTCCATATGCAGGCGCTGATGGAATTTTGCTACATAGAAATCGAAGTTCAAAATGAGAACATTCTTCTTTTTTTCATAAGCTTGAGTTTAGTAGGAGAGTCTTTCAAATAAATCCCAGATAGTTTGAAAGCTTAACCGCTATTAACCCTCATAGATTAACATTCCACGAGTATTTGTATTGACATAGTGGTAATATAGGAAACATATCATTCACTGTGTTTCAATGTGTCAAACAAAAATTAAAAAAGAAAATCATTTGGAAATAAATTTGTATGAAATAATTTACCTTCATTTAGTATACAGAGTGCTAAAATGAGTATCCATATAAAATCAGCCATTTTACACTTATGGCAAAAACTTCACGGTGGTCAAGCTCAGCATTTATTTCAATGTTTTGCTTTGTACGTATGTTTTGTTGTTCTTTTTTTTTTTACAATGCAAGTTTATACATGATTAATTTAAAACCAACCATCAAACTTATTGTGAGACACCATTAAATTAAAAGGATTTAATGTAATCATGATTTCATTTATTATGAAAAGTTCATTATGCCTATTATAAGGACTTCTAATATAATACATTGTCACATGTTAAATAAATTAATTTGGAATGTCATAAAATCGCTTACTTAATTCAAACTTTAATTGGTTGATTAGAAGTTATTTGACGTCTCATTGCAAATATTTTATGCATATCCTAAACGAGAACATCATTGAAAAATATATATAAAAGTTTGTCTCTGTAAAGTGTGTCGATTGGAATGCAAGATAGGCACTTAAAATCACCACAGGCAAAAGAGGATTCTTTATCGTGCACTTTCCTTATACGATGCATCAGAGTTGCCGAAATTGAATGCGTATTTATACATCCCAGGGCCAAAGGATGTTGGACGCCATTGCCGGGTAGGGGTCGTATCCCTCGAGCCGGAGGAATGAAAGTATTGATATACCCTTGGGAACTGCTGGGATGGACAGTTGTTGGGAAACCGTAGGAAATATTTAAGTACACATATATATAATCATTTTGATCATTGAAATGACAAGTAAAACATTCACTTTGAAAGTCTTAATGTTTGTTGTCAACAACAGAGAGGACAATGTAAAATGTCAATAAGAGTCCATATGTGGATACTGAAATGTTTCCATTTAGGATTTTTTCCAGGAATTTTCTAATATCTTGTATTAAACGTCTCTGACAAAGCGGATGCAGGATGATAAGATCTGTTGTTACCCAGTCCATTGTAGTGCATGATAATATGACCCTATATTACATAAAGAGGGTAACATCTTTCTCCCGAATAATTGTTTAAAAATAAAATAATTCTTAGCTATTTTATCAGAGAAGTTTAATAATCGAAGTAATAAATAGTTCGAGAGATATTTATTTAAAAATCCAACAGAGCATCATACAGTTCAAATCTGTTTTCATTCCCCTACTTTGTAAACTATTGTTCAAGTACTTGCACCTTCGTGTCAAATTTTTTTATTTTCCGAAACTTTATTTTTAATGTCTCGATCCTCGCTGGGATTAACATGTATTCGAAGGTACCAAGAAATTCGATGGTTGTCTAAGACATTTGGAAACAGTCTTCCAAAGGACGAATTGACATGTGTCAATATATGTTTGAGATAAGTGATACTTTATTAAATAAAATACCATGTGCCCGGAGGGCGATGAGATTAATTATAAGTTTCATTATTCATTGGTCTTTTATATAGATTTCTTGGTTAAACGTGTTTGAAGCCGCCAACTCTCCCCTAACCTGAGACAATGGTGTAACGGCACATACGAAAAAACTATACAAAACAATAAAGGAAACACAAATATGAGAAAAGCAATAAACGACAACCACTCAATTACAGCCTCTGACTTGGGACAGGATGTATAGAATGTGGCGAGGGTTAAACATGTTTTCTCCCCCCTCCTTCCCCTTTTCACATGAGACAGAGTTGTAACAGTACAACATAAAAACAAACTATAAAAACAAATTAAAGTTCTTAGCTCATAAGATCTATACATTTTAAAGTATCTAACAAAACAGACCGGACGTTGCAGGAATTTGTACATCCCCTCACAACATAAAGAGACACAAAGAAAGATCTGAGAATACTCGCAGTTACTGACAGCTAGTTTCAAAGCCAATAACAACTACTAAAAAGATCGTGTTTCTAAAACTAAAAGACATACAATGCTTCAAGTTACATCCTATGTCGCACGAAGTAAAGTTGTCATATGTTCTTTCTAAAGCCCATTAAGTTTATTTACCTTAACATTTATGACATTCTTAGAGTATACAATACAGCATAAGTAGCATACATTAGTTCCACATATATACCACTGAACATAATATCCAAAACCACACAAGGTCAACCCTGTCTAATATATTTACGCCTGAGTTTGAGCAGAATTATGATATTGATATACATATCACGGGGTTATAAAACTTAAGCCGAAAGAAAAGACAAATTAAAACTCAGAATTGTAAATCCGTAGTTGTCTCCCTTAAACCGATTTTGATATTGATTTAACTTCGTAATGAAGCCATTTTCCAGTTTTTGGGCGAATTAAGTCGTCATTCGCCGACAAGATCATGTTTTGTGACAGTGAATGTCAGGTTTGGTTTTATAATTATATTCATTCAATAAATATAAAAATAAAACAAGATCACACAACACTACCGAGGGCGAACTCAGGTACTCCGGAAGAGTAAGAAGTTTCTCCTCTGCTAGTTGCACCGTAATGTTGAGAGTGGTAAGTAAGCATGGGTGATACATTGTATTCGGTGGTGTCTCAATTAAGAAAACGATGAATGGGTTAGGGCTGTGACAGTTGGAACATATCCGTGGTCATCATCTCTCACAAATAATCCATAACGGCCAACTAAACCGTGTTTGCATCCGTAAAACTTTCAAAGGATCAAATGACTTCAGCTTAACGATTTCGAACCCTTTGCTCAATATCTTTTTTTTTAAACATCCCTATATGAAGGAAGTCATGAAAAGAATGGACGCCATAGGATTTATTTACTAGAACTCCATATGCAGGCGCTGATGGAATTTTGCTACATAGAAATCGAAGTTCAAAATGAGAACATTCTTCTTTTTTTCATAAGCTTGAGTTTAGTAGGAGAGTCTTTCAAATAAATCCCAGATAGTTTGAAAGCTTAACCGCTATTAACCCTCATAGATTAACATTCCACGAGTATTGTATTGACATAGTGGTAATATAGGAAACATATCATTCACTGTGTTTCAATGTGTCAAACAAAAATTAAATAAGAAAATCATTTGGAAATAAATTTGTATGAAATAATTTACCTTCATTTAGTATACAGAGTGCTAAATGAGTATCCATATAAAATCAGCCATTTTACACTTATGGCAAAACTTCATGGTGGTCAAGCTCAGCATTTATTTCAATGTTTTGCTTTGTACGTATGTTTTGTTGTTCTTTTTTTTTACAATGCAAGTTTATACATGATTATTTTAAAACCAAACATCAAACTTATTGTGAGACACCATTAAATTAAAAGGATTTAATGTAATCATGATTTCATTTATTATGAAAAGTTCATGATGCCTATTGTAAGGACTTCTTATATAATACATTGTCACATGTTAATTAAATTTATTTGGAATGTTATAAAATCGCTTACTTAATTCAAACTTTAATTGGTTGATTGGAAATTATTTGACGTCTCATTACAAATATTTTATGCATATCCTAAACGAGAACATCATTGAAAATATATATAAAAGTTTGTCTCTGTAAAGTGTGTCGATTGGAATGCAAGATAGGCACTTAAAATCACCACAGGCAAAGAGGATTCTTTATCGTGCACTTTCCTTATACGATGCATCAGAGTTGCCGAAATTGAATGCGTATTTATACATCCCAGGGCCAAAGGATGTTGGACGCCATTGCCGGGTAGGGGTCGTATCCTCGAGCCGGAGGAATGGAAAGTATTGATATACCCTTGGGAACTGCTGGGACAGTTGTTTGGAAACCGTAGGAAATATTTAAGTACACATATATAATCATTTTGTTCATTGAAATGACAAGTAAAACATTCACTTTGAAAGTCTTAATGTTTGAGTGTCAACAACACAGAGGACAATGTAAAATGTCAATAAGAGTCCATATGTGGATACTGAAATGTTTCCATTTAGGATTTTCCAGGAATTTTCTAATATCTTGTATTAAACGTCTCTGACAAAGCGGATGCAGGATGATAAGATCTGTTGTTACCCAGTCCATTGTAGTGCATAATAATATGACCCTATATTACATAAGAGGGTAACATCTTTCTCCCGAATAATTGTTTAAAAATTAAATAATTCTTAGCTATTTTATCAGAGAAGTTTAATAATCGAAGTAATAAATAGTTCGAGAGATATTTATTTAAAAATCCAACAGAGCATCATACAGTTCAAATCTGTTTTCATTCTCCTACTTTGTAAACTATTGTTCAAGTACTTGCACCTTCGTGTAAAATTTTTTTTATTTTCCGAAACTTTATTTTTTGATGTCTTGATCCTCGCTGGGATTAACATGTATTCGAAGGTACCAAGAAATTCGATGGTTGTCTAAGACATTTGGAAACAGTCTTCCAAAGGACGAATTGACATGTGTCAATATATGTTTGAGATAAGTGATACTTTATTAAATAAAATACCATGTGCCCGGAGGGCGATGAGATTAATTACAAGTTTCATTATTCATTGGTCTTTTATATAGATTTCTTGGCTTGGGTCTATTAATTTGTTCCGTATTTATCTCAGGTAATAGTTTTCCACAAAACATGTTTAAATAGAGAAGACATAAAAAAAAAACAGAACATAATTATAAGATGCACATGAACATTTCTATAAATAAAAGATGAAAAAAGTTTAAAACAATAGTAAGTCTAAATAATTTTTTGAAGATATTGAACACGTATAAAGAGAAAAAAGGACTTATATTCCTGTTGACATACTTTTTAATTTTTTGTAACCGGAGAAGACAAGAAACCTCCTGTTTCTATACAATCTTGTTACTGGTAGTTACAATGGAAACATAGCTTGGTGTAAGAATGTAAAATCTGTGCTTGATACTTGTGGACTATCAAACTTATGGAACACTAATTACATGAAAACAATTTTACCAATTCAAGTGGATTCAATAGATATGTAGAATCCATTTATGAAGAAATTAGTCTTTGATATATATAAAACGAACAATAAGGTGTAATTTTTTTTGAAAATTTCACAATTGAAGAACGATTACAGATCGTACTAGTACCATCGGCATTTGTTCTCACTGATATGAAGCACATCCAGGGTGGCTTTTGTAATTTATTCAAGTGCCTGTTTGGTATGACCCGAACTTAATTTGTTCCAAAGTTATAGTTGTTCATTTTGGTTTATTTCATATGATTATTTATGTGTTATAATGCAGTCGAAGATAAGAGAACGACACATACATATATTTTACACACTAAGCCGTATTCCTGCAATTTACCTTAATTATTATGGTTTATATCCGTCATTATATTAAAATATTGTGCAATAAAGAAAATAGATAAAGAGACACTCATTTGTTAACTATACCGAAAGCTACTCTTGAGAAACGTTTGATAAAGTGATAATTGTTTTTAAATCATAATCCCCACTTTTGGCAAAACTTGAAAATATATTTTTATTGGTCTAATCCCACTTGTCAATCAGATTTTGAATTTTAATTTTATAATTACTTTGTGTTTGTTGTTTAATAATGTGGTTGATCGTTGAAAAATACTAATGTAAATTTTCTAGCAACAAAGTCGTACGATTATTACCCCAGGAAAGATATATTTCTGAACTCGATGTTCTAACTTGAAGTTACCTATTGCGACTGGAATATGGACTGAGTTTAGTTTGATGTCCATTATTACTGAACTAGTACATATTTTTGTTTAGGGGCCAGCTGAAGCACGCCTCCGGTGCGGGATTTTCTCGCTGTATTAAGACCCATTGGTGGCCTTCGGCTGTTTTCTGCTCTTTGGTCGGGTTGTTTGTCTCTTTGACACATTCCCCATTCCCATTCTCAATTTTATGAGATTGCGTGAGACGATAGATTTTATACTATCAAGTGCAGAAAAAGTTATTACTTTTGATAAATGCCTTTTATACTGTACTATGAATTTGTGTTGTGTCTGTTCGATCTCGCCACATACTAGTATTATCTATGTTTAATCTCCCCGTACGCCTGGTAATTTGCTTTTGCGCAAATTGGCATTTCATTTGCGCCAACAAAAATCTATCATTTGCGCCACAAACCATATTTCATTTGCGCAAAAATATAACATTTCATTTGTACCAATAATACTGGTAAATAGTATAAATAACAGGCCTATATTGAAAAGATACTTTCTATAATAATGGTAAAACATTGTGTAAACACTATACTATTTTATACCTTTACGACTCTCAGAGAAATGAGTATGAACTCACTCAGAGGCGGATTTAGAGGACACGGTTGCCCGGCCCCCTTATGGAGAAACATTTATGGTTAATCCAGACTTTTTATATATTCCACTCCAAACTTTATCTAGTTTAGGGGCCTCCGCAAAAGCAATATTCCTTTTCGGTGTAAATGAAATACAACTGTGTGGCGCAAATGAAATCCTGCATTTTTCAAAAATTTTACAAATTCTCTGTTCAACATAAGCAGAACTTACGACTTACTGAAAAAAAAACAAAAATTTAAATCAAAAAATAAAATTACATAGATTTAAATGAAAGGAAAAGAAAACAACAACCTGATATACTTATAGAGTCTTTATTTAATTGTTTTAAAGGACTAGATTCTGCTGATGTTGAGACAGCTGCCACAGATTTGCCAGGTATTGACTCAGATCAAAATGGGGAAAATAATAATGATATAAATCTCCCTATTACAAGGGATGAAATAATATTGTGCATTCGAAAAATGAAAAATAATAAAGCATGTGGTGAAGATAGAGTTATAAATGAGTATATAAAATCTACTGTTGATGTAATTTTACCATTTTATGAAAAAGTGTTTAACATGATATTTGACACAGGTATAATACCTAGCAAATGGTTGATTGGCAATATAAAACCAGTATACAA
This sequence comes from Mytilus coruscus, assembly GCA_017311375.1. Lineage (NCBI taxonomy): Eukaryota > Metazoa > Mollusca > Bivalvia > Mytilida > Mytilidae > Mytilus > Mytilus coruscus. Next base: position 115,493,415 of record CM029595.1, read on the forward strand.
AAACAAGGGAGATCGATATAATCCCAAATTTTTTAGACCGATTACTATTCTCAATTGTGTGAGTAAATTATTCACTGCACTTTTGAATGAAAGAATTAAGACATTTGTCGAAAATTTTGATATTTTGAATGAAAGTCAGTGTGGTTTTAGATCTGGATACAGTACACCAGACAATTTATTTAAATTGTCAGCTTTTTTTTATATTTTGAAACAAAATAAAAAAAAAGTTATTTGCAGCCTTTATAGATTTCAAAAGAGCTTTTGATACCATTTGGCGTGATGGACTCTGGTTTAAGTTACCAACTCAGCATATAAATGGGAAAATGTATAATTATCCATTTATATGAAAATATTCAATCAAATATTGTATATAATAGTAATGTTTCAGACTATTTTATCTGTAACAAAGGTGTCCGTGAAGGCGAAATCTTGTCCCCTATATTATTTGCATTATTCTTAAACGACCTAAAACACTTTTTGGAAGACAAAAGCCTACGGGGGCTTGAGAGTATTTCCGAAGAAATTGATTCCAAGCTTCAAATTTATTTCAAACTGTCTGTTATCCTTTATGCAGACGACACAGTACTATTGGCAGAAAGTGCTGATTATTTACAGAAACAGTTGGATTCTTTCAGTGAATACTGTAATGTTTGGAAGCTTAAAGTTAACGTCATGAAAAATAAAGTGATGATTTTTTTCTAGAGGTAGAATGCCGTCAAATTTACATTTTAATATAGACGGCACTGACATTGAAATTTTTAAAGAATTCAACTATTATTTGGGCATATTATTATCTAGAACTGGTAATTCTAAAGTAGCACAGAAGCATCTAGCAGAAAAGGCCACAAAAGCTATGTTTAATGTGTTGAAATTGGGCCGCATACATAATCTTTCCATTCAGTGTCACTTAGATCTGAAGTTGTGAAACCTATACTACGGTATGGATGTGAAATTTGGGGGCATGGTAATATTGATATTGTAGAAAGAATCCACCTGAAATTCTGTACACTTCTTTTGAAACTAAAAAAATCACACCTAGCTATATGGTATATGGGGAACTTGGTAGATATCCTTTGGACATTGATATTGAATTAAAGATAGTATCTTATTGGTGAAAATTAGTATCTGCTAAAAAGACTAAGTTATCTTCTATTCATATACACTATTAAAAACACTATTTATTGTTAATAATGTATGTACATTTTTTGTAAGTAAGGTTAAAAATATATTGGATGAATGTGGTTTTTCAAATATTTGGATTACTCAAGGTTTTGGTAACGATATACGGTTAAAAAATGCACTACAGCTGCGATTACAAGACCAATTCAAACAGTACTGGAATACACAATTACAAGAGTCTACAAATGCAGTTAATTACAGAATTTTTAAGTTAGAATTAAATTTTGAAAATTATTTTGAGATCTTGGATCTGCACGAATGTATTATTTTGTGTAAATATAGAACCATAAACCACAGACTCCCAGTAGAAACAGGTAGGTGGAATAATGTTGATAAAAATGATAGAAAGTGTCATCTTTGTAATCTTGATAGCATTGGAGACGAATTTCATTATCTGCTAGAATGTATATTTTTTAATGACAGTCGAAAATAATACCTCGAAAGATACTTTTTGGCTCGTGTAAATACATTAAAGTTTAGAAAATTGATGGGCAAATTAAACAAAAAGTCAGAGCTAAAAGGATTATGCAAGTTCATAAAGTGCGTAAAAAAACATGTGGGTCCTCCTGGTTAAAATGTATATTATTTTGAAACCATTGTATTGTATATAAATGTTTGTAAATAGATGCATATTCCTGTACATATTGTGCACTCTCTCTGTACCTTTGCATATATATGCAATATAGATACAGGAAAACAATGACATAATAATACAATACATACACAACAATACAAAAGCCTAACACAAAACAAAAATAACAAGAATAGTAAATTAATTATACTGTTTAAATAAAAGTAGTGCAGATATAAGACTGCATTGTAAACAGTGGCGTAGCACAAGTGTAGTATTGTGAGCATGTGCTTACAAATAGTTTAATAAAAAAAAATCCATAAAAATTTGACTATAATCGTTTAGCTTCTGAGGGCTGCTGCCCCAGTCCCCTGCACAACTTAATTTCCAGTGGCTACGCCACTGTTAACGATTATATAAATCCTGTATACAGTTGATGTAAGTTGATAGTTTGGACATTGTGGGAACGTTGAACAATGATGATACACCATACATCTTATGTACTGATGGGTTTGTAGTGTAGTAGGTTGGAATGTATTTGTTGGTTAATCGAACAACTAGTATATCATTCTGGCTACATACAAATAGAAAATGCATTTCATCTCCAACCATATTTTGACTGTGTCGACAAAAACGTTCCTGTCTGGGATTCAGTATTAGCCCATCTGCCGGTTTCAATGGGAAATTTAAGTTGGATGTACGCAATTTGCGTATGATATGTCTATTTCGTTTAACTAATCAGAGAAAGTATGGTTGTACAATTCTGATTTAAATTTTGAATACAGTTCACCCCTTGATGAGTTGTGAACTAGGGTGTACCAATACTTTGTTATGATATTGTAACTATCATATTTATTTAGTTGGCCTAATTTGTTTTGTGTGGCCTTATGATATGATACTAAATCTAACATAAACAGCAGTAGTTGTCCTTTTCTGGACTTGGACATTTCAATCTCTAAAGGAAAACTCCATACGAAAATTTACGACAAAAGAGACGATTTTTCATTCCCTATTGTTAATTTTCCTTTTTTAGACGGCGATGTTCCTTTGGCTCCATCATACGGTGTGTATATATCCCAACTCGTTCGTTATGCCCGTGTGTGTAGTGATGTCATAGATTTTAACGAACGTAATCAATGCATCACTGGTAAATTATTAAGTCAGGGATTTCGTTACCATAAATTACGTAAAACTTTTGCTAAGTTCTTTCATAGATACAAAGATTTGATTAGTAAATTTGGCTGTACCTGTAGAAAACTGATTAAAACGGTATTTCACATCCTAAATTTTACGGTAATATTGTACTTAAAGCGCGGAAATCACTATGGGATCCGTGTAAACTCATCGAACCTTTAAATAAACTTATTAGTTCAGGTTATCTTACCAATGTTGTAATTAGATCTTTGAATATAGTTTACATTGGCGCTAATATCAATTTTGTCATCAGCAAATTAAAATATAACTAAATTTGTATTCTTTTCAAACGGGATGTTTAAAGACACACCCACGTTCATTTTGATCTATAAAGAGGTTAAACTCCTAACTATCCTACTGTCTGTCGATACATTTATTTTGGCATTGCACAAGTCATGTCTTCTTTGACTGTCCATGACGTTAAAATACTAAATCCCTGGGATGTGTTTTAGTTGATTTTAGTCTCTGATGCATGATCTTTTATTATTAATTGTTTTGGCTTTTAACTAGCTGTCAGTAACTGCGAGTACTCTCAAATCGTACTTTCTTGTTTATTTGACCTGTTGATACTAATTGTAATGCTTTTTGTTATTTAATGTTATTCAGGGTTATATCTGGTCTATATACCAGCTTTGATAAGTGTTTGGTACTAATATAAATTTCCACTTCGTACTATGAACATCAAAATTATTTATTTTGTGAAAATATTTCCTTTTTCTATTGTAACTGTACACGTATACCTAACAACAAAATTATTTTCATTTACCTGTGTTTAAAGTTATTGCAAATGGCTGATATTTTTGTTCGAGCATATTGTTTTCTTAAATTGTTTAACATTTCATATCGATATAACATGTTACTTTTATTATTCTGCCCTTAGTTTATTTATTTTGTATTTACATTGTATCATAGGTCAAATTTATTTGTTCAGTGTATGTTCAATGGTTTTAATATGTCCTTTGATTGAGTTAAGCTATTTCAGTTGATATTTTATAGTGTGTCTTTCTATGTTGTGATGTTACACTATTGTTTCAGAAAAAGGGTGAAGGTTTGGTACCATTAAAACGTTTAAACCCGCTGCATTTGTTTGCACCTGTCCTAAGTCAGGAATCTGATGTTCAGTAGTTGTCGTTTGTTGATGTGGTTCATAAGTGTTTCTCGTTTCTCGTTTTTTATAAAGATTAGACCGTTGGTTTTCCCGTTTGAATGGTTTTACACTAGTAATTTTGGGGCCCTTTATAGCTTACTGTTCGGTGTGAGCCAAGGCTCCGTGTTGAAGACCGTACTTTGACCTATAATGGTTTACTTTTATAAATTTTGACTTGGATGGAGAGTTGTCTCATTGGCATTCATACCACATCTTCTTATATCTATTTACATATTTATACTTGTTTACAAAATGATATAGTAACTGTGCAGTTTAGAAATCACGGGAATAATCATAGAGACTGATGGAATGATTAGAACTTTCTATTTGACTTACATAACGATTCCAGAATGATCATAATAAAAGATGAGTAAATTAAACTTCTTACATTGTTCTAGAAGTTTCCGTTCTAAAGTTTTCTATGAGTTTCCTTTCTACAGTGTTCTAGAGGTTTCCGTGACAACTATATATATACAGACACTAAAGTTAAACTTGCAGACTTAGACATCAATAGACATTAATGTTCTCAGCAGTTGGATTGACACTTTTATTTACGAACAACATCATACTAGAATGTGACCTATTGGACGTAATATTCTGTTTGGATTCCCGAGAAGATTTGTAATCTTGATAGCATTGGAGACGAATTTCATTATCTGCTAGAATGTATATTTTTAATGACAGTCGAAAATAATACCTCGAAAGATACTTTTTGGCTCGTGTAAATACATTAAAGTTTAGAAAATTGATGGGCAAATTAAACAAAAAGTCAGAGCTAAAAGGATTATGCAAGTTCATAAAGTGCGTAAAAAAACATGTGGGTCCTCCTGGTTAAAATGTATATTATTTTGAAACCATTGTATTGTATATAAATGTTTGTAAATAGATGCATATTCCTGTACATATTGTGCACTCTCTCTGTACCTTTGCATATATATGCAATATAGATACAGGAAAACAATGACATAATAATACAATACATACACAACAATACAAAAGCCTAACACAAAACAAAAAATAACAAGAATAGTAAATTAATTATACTGTTTAAATAAAAAGTAGTGCAGATATAAGTCTGCATTGTAAACAGTGGCGTAGCACAAGTGTAGTATTGTGAGCATGTGCTTACAAATAGTTTAATAAAAAAATAATCCATAAAAATTTGACTATAATCGTTTAGCTTCTGAGGGGCTGCTGCCCCCAGTCCCCTGCTTACAACTTAATTTCCAGTGGCTACGCCACTGTTAACGATTTATATAAATCCTGTATACAGTTGATGTAAGTTGATAGTTTGGACATTGTGGGAACGTTGAACAATGATGATACACCATACATCTTATGTCCTGATGGGTTTGTAGTGTAGTAGGTTGGAATGTATTTGTTGGTTAATCGAACAACTAGTATATCATTCTGGCTACATACAAATAGAAAATGCATTTCATCTCCAACCATATTTTGACTGTGTCGACAAAAACGTTCCTGTCTGGGATTCAGTATTAGCCCATCTGCCGGTTTCAATGGGAAATTTAAGTTGGATGTACGCAATTTGCGTATGATATGTCTATTTCGTTTAACTAATCAGAGAAAGTATGGTTGTACAATTCTGATTTAAATTTTGAATACAGTTCACCCTTGATGAGTTGTGAACTAGGGTGTACCAATACTTTGTTATGATATTGTAACTATCATATTTATTTAGTTGGCCTAATTTGTTTTGTGTGGCCTTATGATATGATACTAAATCTAACATAAACAGCAGTAGTTGTCCTTTTCTGGACTTAGACATTTCAATCCCTAAAGGAAAACTCCATACGAAAATTTACGACAAAAGAGACGATTTTCATTCCCTATTGTTAATTTTCCTTTTTAGACGGCGATGTTCCTTTGGCTCCATTATGCGGTGTGTATATATCCCAACTCGTTCGTTATGCCCGTGTGTGTAGTGATGTCATAGATTTTAACGAACGTAATCAATGCATCACTGGTAAATTATTAAGTCAGGGATTTCGTTACCATAAATTACGTAAAACTTTTGCTAAGTTCTTTCATAGATACAAAGATTTGATTAGTAAATTTGGCTGTACCTGTAGAAAACTGATTAAAAACGGTATTTCACATCCTAAATTTTACGGTAATATTGTACTTAAAGCGCGGAAATCACTATGGGATCCGTGTAAACTCATCGAACCTTTAAATAAACTTATTAGTTCAGGTTATCTTACCAATGTTGTAATTAGATCTTTGAATATAGTTTACATTGGCGCTAATATCGATTTTGTCATCAGCAAATTAAAACATAACTAAATTTGTATTCTTTTCAAACGGGATGTTTAAAGACACACCCACGTTCATTTTGATCTATAAAGAGGTTAAACTCCTAACTATTCTTCTGTCTGTCGATACATTTATTTTTGGCATTGCACAAGTCATGTCTTCTTTGACTGTCCATGACGTTAAAATACTAAATCCCTGGGATGTGTTTTAGTTGATTTTAGTCTCTGATGCATGATTTTTTATTATTAATTGTTTTGGCTTTTAACTAGCTGTCAGTAACTGCGAGTACTCTCAAATCGTACTTTCTTGTTTATTTGACCTGTTGATACTAATTGTAATGCTTTTTTTGTTATTTAATGTTATTCAGGGTTATATCTGGTCTATATACCAGCTTTGATAAGTGTTTGGTACTAATATAAATTTCCACTTCGTACTATGAACATTAAAATTATTTACATATTGTTTTTCTTAAATTGTTTAACATTTCATACCGATATAACATGTTACTTTTATTATTCTGCCCTTAGTTTATTTATTTTGTATTTACATTGTATCATAGGTCAAATTTATTTGTTCAGTGTATGTTCAATGGTTTTAATATGTCCTTTGATTGAGTTAAGCTATTTCAGTTGATATTTTATAGTGTGTCTTTCTATGTTGTGATGTTACACTATTGTTTCAGAAAAAGGGTGAAGGTTTGGTACCATTAAAACGTTTAAACCCGCTGCATTTGTTTGCACCTGTCCTAAGTCAGGAATCTGATGTTCAGTAGTTGTCGTTTGTTGATGTGGTTCATAAGTGTTTCTCGTTTCTCGTTTTTATAAAGATTAGACCGTTGGTTTCCCGTTTGAATGGTTTTACACTAGTAATTTTTGGGGCCCTTTATAGCTTACTGTTCGGTGTGAGCCAAGGCTCCGTGTTGAAGACCGTACTTTGACCTATAATGGTTTACTTTTATAAATTTTGACTTGGATGGAGAGTTGTCTCATTGGCACTCATACCACATCTTCTTATATCTATTTACATATTTATACTTGTTTACAAAATGATATAGTAACTGTGCAGTTTAGAAATCACGGGAATAATCATAGAGACTGATGGAATGATTAGAACTTTCTATTTGACTTACATAACGATTCCAGAATGATCATAATAAAAGATGAGTAATTTAAACTTCTTACATTGTTCTAGAAGTTTCCGTTCTAAAGTTTTCTATGAGTTTCCTTTCTACAGTGTTCTAGAGGTTTCCGTGACAACTATATATATACAGACACTAAAGTAAAACTTGCAGACTTAGACATCAATAGACATTAATGTTCTCAGCAGTTGGATTGACACTTTTATTTACGAACAACATCATACTAGAATGTGACCTATTGGACGTAATATTCTGTTTGGATTCCCGAGAAGATTTCCTGGATAAAGAAAAGACAAAAGATCGGACATATATTTTGACAGCTAAGTTGACCTTTCTTTCTGTGTAATATTTCTTGTAAACTTGTGTATAATAAATCTTGTTAAATTTTATTACTGATTTGTGTCTTTTGTTGGCTACAATTTAAAGGTGATTCTGGCCGTAACAACTGGATAGATTGATCTTATAGTCTTTGTTTAATGGTATATTTAAGAAACTCAGGATTGATGCCCTCTTGGTTGTGCCATATATTACTAAATCCTGTGTTATCAAAAATGCTTTTAATATATGTAACCTATTTAAAGTCTGTATTGCTTTCTTGAAGGAGTTTAAACATTAACCTGTACAGATTTATGTTGGTGTTTACGCCACTTTCAGCGCCCTGTTGCGGAATAGCAGTAAAAACCAGTTTCAAAGTCTAGTGGTATGAACAAACTTATCATAGATATCAGGTTTATAATTTGGCATGCCAGACGCTATAATTTGGCATGTCATACGCGCGTTTCGTCGGTATAAGACTGATCAAAGAAATGACAATAATGGTCGTCTCAAATCAGTGACTGTATTAATTGTAAAACAAGGGGAATATATTGAGCAGGATGTTTCTAATCTATCTATAGTGTGATTGTTGCTTGTTATTGTGGAAATATTGCCCGATCACATCATAGTTACTGTGTATATTGTGCAAATAGTGCCCGACTATACCATGATAACCGTATATTTGCAACAAAACCTATATTGTTTTAATGTACTGGAACTCGATATAACAACGACTTAAAATATTTTTTTTTAATAGCTGTAATAAGTATATTGCACAAGCATTGTAAAAATATTTTTTAAAAGTCTTTCTCTTTCTCTCTCTTGCTCTTGCTCTCACTCTCTCTCTCTCTCTCTCGACGTTGTATTTTCGTCTTTTCCTGAAAACGTTTATAGTATAATATCACTCTTCAAAGCAGTATTTTACACAGTCACCGGTTGCTCAGTTGGTTCTTGGGTATTCCTGTTGTTAGTACGTCTGGTATACCGCGGTGGTTGACCTGTAATGGAATTTTTTTTTTTTTTCATGAAAGTAGGTTTTTATTTCTCTGTGTTAGTTACTCTAAGAATACAAACAATGAAAAGAAAGAACACAACATTGGGAAACATATAGATGTAGTCAATTGAAGGTCATTTGTTCAATGTCATTTGGAAATATATAGATGTATTCAATTGAAGTTCGTTTGTTTAATTTATACTAGAATGTATCAAATGGATCACAGACTCAAATGACCGGCGTGCACATAATGTTTCTTAATCAATGGAGAATGGTCCATAATAGACACTTACGATATATATATATATATATAGCTGACGAGGAAAGGTAACACCCGGCCACCGAAAGCTTGATTTTTGTCGAGCCTAGGTGGTCGAGTGGTCTCGCGTGTCGGGCATAGTGCAAGGCGATTTGGTACCATGATATCTCAGTAGCATGAGTTCGAATCCCGGCCAGGGAAAAACAAAACATTTGCTTCCGCAAATTTACAGATCTAACATTGTTGGACTGTTATTTAGACGAATTATGTATGCAGAATGTGTTTTAAGCCTTGTATCCCTATCACTGGTGATCCGATGGATAAAATCTGTCGTAGAGTTGTCACTGGTTCAGACGTACTTATAATATAATTATTTCTGTGACTGCATCCTGCATTCATTTGTAAGATCCTCTACGATAGATAATTCAGCTTATCTGTAATATTCCATCTGCATGCCTTATATATCATGTACTGTGTTACGACGCTAGATAAAAACTGACGAGGAAAGGTGACACCCGGCCACCGAAAGCTTGATTTTTGTCGAGCCTAGGTGGTCGAGTGGTCTAGCGCGTCGGGCATAGTGCAAGGCGATTTGGTGCCACGATATCTCAGTAGCATGAGTTCGAATTCCGGCCAGTGAAGAACAAAAAGATTTGCTTCCGCAAATTTTACAGATCTAACATTGTTGCGCTGTTATTTAGATGAATTATATATATATATACGTCTAGAGCGCTGGAGACAGTGCAGGCGGTGTTGTCTCGATATCCAAATAGCATGAGTTCGAATCCCGGCGAGGGAAGAACAAAATTTGCTTCCGCAAATTTGCAGATTTAACATTGTTGTGCTGATATTTAGAGTAATTATTTATAATCATAAGTTTGAACGTTGTTTTCAATTTAGACTTGTTTATAATTTTTTCGTTTGTGCTTGTATTATATTTGCCTTTGGGTTTTTATAATCCGTTCATCCTATTTCGACTCTTCAAAATTCAAGAGTCTATCCTAAATTGAGGTAAATTATATGGCCTTCCAATACCGTTTCGATTCCTAAATCACTGCAGAGACATTAATTGTCGAAATCCGGATATGGTGTACCAATTTTTGCACCTCATGTTTGCGGTATACCATCTTTTCCGCAAGTTTATTGTTTTCTGTTTGGTATTAAATTAATAATTAAGATCCATTTTGTTACATCTGGTGATCCGTTTATTTGGCAATCGCCTTGGAAGTCAGCAGGGTTTAAGAACATCCGTTGTTCGACCTGCTAGCCAAATGCGTTTTGTTAAAATATAGTGAAATTTTTTGGTCTTTTGGAAAATGTTGTTGTGCTGTATTTAGACCCCTCTACCAAGAAATTTGTTTTGCATGCACACGTATGAAAATTGCGGTTTTCAATTTAGATTTGTATATATATATAATTCGTCTAAACATCATATATATATTAGACTTGTATGTATTATGTTTGGGTGTAAAGTTCAAAAGATCTGGGTTGAAAAAAAAATCGTCACCATCTTTTGAAAACTTTGCTGAAAAACGAATAAGTTCTTAAGTGTGGAAAAATTGGTCAAATTTCTAAAACAGTTCCATCAAAGCAGGTGCACAACACCAATATATGTGCAATCATACTGTGAAACTTCAAGAGTCAGGGTAAAAAAAGTGGATTTGATTACACTAAATAGATACTGTCCTTTTGCAAATGTTGCAAAAAGATGACTTAAGTTAAAAAAATGGGTCTAAATCCCTAACAGTTCCATCAAAGCAGGTGCACATTGTTAACAAGTGTGCAACCTTTCTGCGAAGTTTCAGGGATCTGGGTAGAAAACTTAGGATGAGTTGATTACACAAAATAAGAATCCACTATTCCCGCATGCAAGCCCAACCGCCCTCGTCCAACCCAGTCAACGATGGTATATTCGCAGGACTCTAGTTTAAGTCAGCGTATCTCGTAATACGTTTTAAATTCTCTAAAATCGCATGTTAACTTTGTGCAATGTTTACCTTTTGAATGCACATGTCATTTTGGGTGATTTATATGTCGGAATAATGTAAATATTACTATATTTATATAAACATTATTATTTAGCTGTCTTTAAAGAATAATGCCATTGTTGTGTGTATTATATAGGAGTTTTTTTAAAAATGACATGATATTCATTAGTTATGTTTTCAGAATCGATATTTTTCAAATTAAGATAAGTTATCTGCATAAATGCAAGTATTTTTTCTATACCCTTTCAGCCATTTTTTTTTCTTATAAATTGGATGAAATTAGATTAACAACTGGTTGCCATAAATACTATTCAAATAGTCAACCCTTATGTAAATATTTTGAAAATTTGCCGTCACCTGAGCGTCCCAATGGATTAGTTGATACTGTTAAATTATGTATTAGATTGTCACCATTTTCCAACATCCGTATATGTGAACAAGCAAGGAGAATAACAATGACGATCAAAAGTATTGCCACTATTCCACCAATTACCATGCCAACAATGGTCCCTGCATCGCTGAAATGAGAAAAAAGTCAAAATTAAATGAAAATAACAAGTGATAGCTTTGTAAAAAGGTATATAGTGATCTGCAGTATCATAAATCAGGTCTTGTATACCCATACTGTAATGGTATTCCTTATCTTCCGTATTTAATATCTTTTCCTGTCTGGGACATGTTCCCAATTCTATATCTCATTATAGCCAATAGAACCTTATAGCCACAACATAAGGTAACCAGTCAGAACCGATCTTGTCAAGTAATAATTTCAAGATGGTTACTACTGTTTATGATTCAGCTAAGTGTTTAAACTATAGAATTTTTAAAATCGTTCATGATTTTGAAAGATATATTGTTGATCTACCATATTAACAAGGTCGTTTTTGGGGTGTCAAACGTGATGATCGCATCTGTGATTTATGCAATTTATTTGAAATTGGTGATGAATTCCACTATTTGTTAAATGTACCTTTTTCTCATGTGAAAGACAAAGGTTTTTGCCTTGTAATGTGTATAAAAAGCCAAATACTATTAAATATTGTGAACTTTTATGTTCTGATGACTACAGATTAATTGTTAAACTTGACAAAATTTTAAAAATTATTCTGTCTGTTATCAATTAAATAAATTTTGTCTGATATAAATTAGAATTGCCTTCCACTGTAAACTTCATTAAGCATGTACTTTGTTTATACAACTGTGTATGTAACCATATCATTCCATTTATCTCATTGTTATTGTATATACTAGAACACACCCGCGACATCGCGGTTCCGTGACTGAATTAAAGTACCTACGCCTTATGTTTAGCCTTTACTTTTTGTATTCGTATTGTCATCTAATAAAGTCATGCTGATTATAAGGTGCACATTTTTCTGTGCTTTAAAAATCTTTATGTTTGAACCCGTCCTGGTTTTCTAACTACTTCTGGTAGTAAGACCCGTCTAGGCCAGACTGGGAAACTGGGAAGGCTAATGCTCACATTTAATCTGTACTGATACGGTAAGTTCAGTGTCCTACTTTACACAATATCCCATTGTGGTGCTCCTATTAAAGGAGGAAGATACAGAACATACATACAGATTGAAATAAACAATTAATTTCCCCATAGGCGACAATGATAGCCTTTTCGAGATACAGACTTTAGAAAGTTGATTTTTAAACGAAACCTTGCTAGAATTAAAGAAAAGTTATTAGGACAGTATTTTTGGTCCAAAAATATAGGTTCGCGTTGCTTTTCTTAGCGTAATTTGTACTTATCTCCCATGCCTATCAATTTTGCACTTAAAAATACGTGTCTCATCCTAGCGTTTAAAAGACATCTCAGTTCCGTTAGGGCTAAGGAAAATAATTTATTTGGCCTTTGGTATAATGCAGAATGCACGAAGTCTCTAATGACAAAAATAACAGGCGCACATATCAACCAATCAGGATTAGCTATACTCTTAATTCTGAATACCATGTTATGCTCATAAAATGGCTGCGCCCATAAAATCTAATGGTGTATTGTAACCTACATACTTAAACCGGAAACTATATGTGACATATACTATTAGTATCGGTAGCGGATTCGACCCGGAACTTGTTAATAATTGGTTATATTAATTATTTGGAAAACAAAAGGGCCTGGAATGATGTAATTTTTAATCAACACCATTATCCTATATTAGTTATATATAAAGTTGAATTCTTTGAATCGTCGTCTTTATGTCATGCCGGCTGGCAAATTGGACCTCGTTATTTTAGTATTATAGATGTTATTGTTGTAATTACTGTTTATATTCACATACCCCTAATGGGTACTTGAGAAATAAAAGTTTCAAGTTTCAAGTTTCATGGCGTAAATACTGAAAGCAACTAATAGTTTCGCATCGTGATACTAAGCAAAACCGGAGTCAAGATAAAGTACTTAGTTGCATCCGTCAAGAAGAGAACTAACCATCGAAAACATGTTTACCTGCATGCGTGCGTGTTTATGTGAGTGATATTAGCCAACATTTCAAATTTCAAGATAGAATACAATAATTCTCAGCTTTCGAAAATTTTCAGCAGTTAAGAGCATTCTTTAAGTTCGGTAGCAAATTTTTTCCGCGCTTCATAATAATGTGCTTCGTTCAAAGCTTGTACACCCTCACTAAAATTGCAAAAAGAAGCATTTAATTCTTAATTACATCTTGCTTCATACCAAGCTTGGTGTATGATCAATACTGTCACTGCTTGCAAATCTATACAGTAAAGAGTAGCCCACTTTGTTCATGCTTACAAGTTTATCAAAACTCGATGGTTCACTAAAAAATGAAAATACATAAAGTGTTCTCAATGTTAGAGCAAAATTGTTTCACTTACAGATTGCAAAAGTTCAACTCTTCAGTAGAGTTGCTGCATAATCCGGCTGCACTTTTCACTAGAAAGATATAAAGATATGAGTTAAATTACATTATCAATTATTATCTTTATTGTTTTGTAAATGCTTTCCTTATTGACTGCTCAGAACCATTTTAAAAATCATTCGAATCTTTAATAAATTCTCTCGGTCACAGCTTTGTGTTTGTATTTTGAGGCCTTCCTTAGAAATGTTAAGCACTGAATAACAATTGGTGTTATGCGTATGTTAAATGGTTGAAACATCTCTTTTGTAACTGTACCATAGACCATTTAATTTGCAAATCCTACTTTGTTTCTTCAGTGAAATATGAGAATATCAAAGAAAATGACCATACCCGAAAATATAACTTCCTCGTGGAAACAACCACAGGTGTCTGGGATCCCCCTTTTCTGCATTTAATGTTTTTTGTGAATGTTTTTTAATATCTCAATGTATTTTTCCTTATCTAAATTCTTATCTATATAATCTTACAATAAGAGAGGATAACACGTGTTGTCCCTCTGTTATTGTGAATAGTACGTGCTGCCCCATTATTCTTATTGTCCGCTGTTATTGTTAGATCGTATAGATAAGAGCAAGAACAAGTTAAATAAGGGGAAATAAGTTATAATATTTCTAAAAAATAACAAAGAAACATCTTAAAAGAAAAAAGGGTGTCCATGACCACCGGGCTATGGAAACCAAAACTATTTAATTTTCAGTTTTCGAGGGTAACTACTGCACATCTGACATTTACCAGTAAAAACATACATGTGTGAACCGATTGTCTGACAAAAAGTCGATGTATTTCGATACTTTACTACTTGATGATATCGATATATTTTTCAATGACTGCTTAACGCCAAGCGGCAAATAGTACATGCATATTTAGGACGATACAATGTTAATGAGATATTAATATACCCGCCTGTATACTACTATACCGACACGCTGTGAAAGAAGTAAAACGTAGCTCACGAGAAAAATGCATGCAGGAATGATATAATTCTACTCAGACACATTAATCTTACTCCGAGCATGTATTAAATTCTTAAATCGGGACGACTTTAGCATATTTTCGTACTTGGCCTTTTAACTTTTTTTATTCGAGCGTCACTGCAGAGTCTTTTGTAAACGAAACGCGCGTCTGGCGTTCAAAACTATAACCTCGTATCTTTGATGAGGTTTTTTTTACAAGAGCATTCTAATTTTAATATTTAATCTTTTTAGCTTCTGTAGCAATCTACTGAATTAACTATTGCAAGAAAAAAATGTGTGTTTGAACATGAATGGTTAAATGCTTGAAATATACGATACAATGAACTTCATGTAATATCTACCTTCGCTAAGTCTCGCCTCCCCATTATTAAAATATTTGACTTTAGACGGAATCTTCCGCTTTGTTTAGACTTTCCGAATCGCAATGATATGGGTTTTATTCTTTTCTCCAAAGAAAATTAATATATACTGATATATGTACACGCGGAAGAGTACCACCGAAAGGTTTAATACTGAAGTAATTTTCTGTCAAATTCATCTTTTAAATCGTCTATTTAAATTAATTTTGATAGATTTAATTTATTTTTGTAAAGAAAACATAGACCATACAAAATAAACTCTGTCTTACCGTTTGTCAGAATAACACATGAGCACACATACACAAATAGTATCATTTTAACATTTTATTTAAAACCTCATATACATGTACATGTATACAAATTTTCTAGTTATTTATAAAATGTAGATAAATATTGACTTATATATTTTAATGGATGATTTATTTAGAAATGACAAATAAAAAATTCTTTTTCATTGGGCGGCGTCACAGTCCACTTGATTAAGCTCTTTGTAAATAATTACCCTTTTATATTACACAACTAGGTGTAAAACATTGTTTGGTATAAAGATTATAATCTTCCGTCATTATATCCTGTAATGTTCTTTGAATACAAAACATTTGTGATAATTTGACTGTTGTAAAATCAAGTATTACCTAATATTATCCACATTCTGTTGGCTAAACACTTATGTTATATATTTAATTACATCAGTAAGCTTTCCATTGAATGACATATATCTTTATGTAAAAAGATTTATATATGAATTCGTTAGGTACGTATGAACGCACTTTGTCTCTTCTGGTAATTGAATACAGTAAGAACGTTCCATAGCAAATTTAATGCATATTCAGGACGAGAATATGTTAATGTGGTATGAATATAAGACCTGCTTTGTACAGGACCTACTCACGGAGTCAGATGATTAATGCACTTGTTTGTAATGTATGGGACGGTCCACAGGAAGACATGTTACCCTTACCGTACACATTATTCTGACTCTGGACCGACCAGTCTTTGCTCTTACTCATTAGAAAATAAACAATTTTGACGTCTTTGGTTTGACCCAGCCGGTTATTGACCCAGTTATTGATACACGATACATGCAAGTAAGGACAAAGTTGAAACTTTGGCTTTGACACAAAAACATAAGTCTACTCAGATTACTCCTGTTTGTACATATTCACAAACGATCACATTTATTCTAGATCGGTAGGTAGTGGCTATTAATAAGGG
Organism: Mytilus coruscus; assembly: GCA_017311375.1. Classification (NCBI taxonomy): domain Eukaryota; kingdom Metazoa; phylum Mollusca; class Bivalvia; order Mytilida; family Mytilidae; genus Mytilus; species Mytilus coruscus. The sequence goes on from CM029595.1 coordinate 115,509,913, forward strand.
AGTTACCATTTGATTTTTATGGGGGGGTTAGGATTAAAAATTTTGTCCTGCTTTTTTTTTTAGTTGTAATCTCTGTCCTGTCTTTTTATTTTTTACTCTATTCGGTCCTGCCTTTTTTTTACTAGTTTATCCTGAATTTTTTTACACAAATTGTCATCCTGCCTTTTTTTTTACCAAGTTGCTCATCCTGCCTTTTTTTTTTTACTCAAAACTCCTGTCCTGCCTATTTTTTTCAAATTTCATCCTAGCCCCCCATAAAAATCAAATGGTAGCTCCCTAAATCATCAGCCGAGCGGCACTGACAAGATTTCGACATTCTCAACATACCATTGTGTGAAAAACATACTAATATGATAGATATATTTTGAACTTAATGAAGTAGGCTGTTCACAAATGTGTTATTTAATTTAAACACAATAAATTTCCGCTTGATAAGGTAGATACACAACATGAATTTAGAACGAGGATGACAAGAAGTAAATCTGACAAAACATAACACTTTTCAAAGAACACTTAGGTTAAAACAAAAGGAAAATGTATAATTTTCTGACAAAAATACAGTGATCATAAAAATTATTGTTTATTTAAAATAGTATTTCCAATAAACTGATTTTGGTCAAGTATCTCTTGCAATACTATATATTTTAGCTGGCTTGAGTTTGTTACAGATAAAAGGAAAAGTGGGAAGATATAGTTTTATTAAGTAAAAAAAAATATTGCTTCAATGTACATAAAACAGACCAATAAAAGAAGTTTATTAGCTGACATTATTTAACACCGGCACATTAAAGGATTGTATTCACGAAGTTTGAACTGATTTATCCAACAGTTTCGCTAACGCTTTGCATTGTTTGATATTTTAAGAAATAGTAACACTGAAGCATGATACAATGACAGAATCTGATTGTCTTAAACTTACTTTCCGTGTAAGAGGCCACTAAAATGTGTACAGAATCCTTGTAAGTTACTCTAAAAATTAGTGATGCTTCTGTCCGATATGTAGGAAGAATAATATAGTTTTACCTAAAATTTATGATTTTATTTGTAATTTGGAGGACATAATTTATTACATGTACTTAACTATATATGTATTTTATACCTTTATTGATTAAGGTCACGAAACAATTACAGACTGACGCAGTTTTGTGAACAGAGGATGCCATCACTTTCATTAAAATGTGTGATCTTAGTGACGATCTAAAGTCCAAGATAGCCACTACTTGGAACATATAGTTTAACACTGTCAAAACCACATGGGTAATACATGTAAACAGTTTCTTTTCTTTGTCATAATCAAATTTATCTCATCTTAAAATTATAAAAAAATAAATTCAGTCAATCTCTCAGTTCTGGTGTAGAGATAATATTTGGAGTATATGAAGGAGGTGGTATTGCCGGTATACATGACGGTCGGATAGAATGTCCATGCAAGGAACTACTTGTAGCATTAACCGTATGTTCCTGTTCACAAGTGTAATTTTCTATAGATCGACTAGTCGTATTCGTCAATGGTGGAAGTCTAGTGTTAGGAAACAAGGAACTGTACCTAGGAGGTCCTAAAGGCGGGCGATCAAGATTCACTGTAAAAGAAAGCATAATCACATTTTTAAAACAATTTACAAATAAATAAATGGGTTAATAATACGCCCATTTCTAGAATAAGAAATTTACTTCAAGTACTCGCAAGCGTTTTATGTTCGTACCGAAAAGCATTCACCAATATTGTACTGGTATAACGTACATACTACACATAAGTTCATTAGAATGGAGTTTAAGATTCTTCTGGTTTCAAGACCAAGCTCTCCAAAGAGTCAAATAGTAAACAACTATATCATTTGCATATCTCAACTTAATGTCTCATCTGAACATCTGAAGGTCCCGACTATGTATTGACTATACCAAACTACATAATATCATCATAAAGTCCGTCAAATATAGTTTCATTTCGGTTTCTAGTAAGTGTTCTGCAAATAATATTTCGGTCTTTTTAGTGAGGGAGGTCGTGGGTTCAATCCCTAACCAAGTCACCCCATTCTCTTGGAGAGCACGCTACCACAAAAACATCGAGGCGGATAGAATTACCGAAGAAAATGTTCAAATAAAATTGTAATGATGGATCAACAATTTACACAGAATGAAGGTTAAATTGATCATTCCAATCTTGCTCTCTCTGGTGTTCGATCTGGAAAAAAAATAATAACAAATTCTCTTAGAAGCAAATATATGTTTAATATGTAGACATGAAAGTTTGGAGGTGTATGACTGATAAATGTGGTATACCTGTAATATTAGTTTGGAGGTGTATGCCTGAAGAATGTAGTATACCTGTAATATTAGTTTGGAGGTGTATGCCTGAAGAATGTAGTATACCTGTAATATTAGTTTGGAGGTGTATGACTGAAGAATGTAGTATACCTGTAATATTAGTTTGGAGGTGTATGACTGAAGAATGTAGTATACCTGTAATATTAGTTTGGAGGTGTATGACTGAAGAATGTAGTATACGTGTAATATTAGTTTGGAGGTGTATGACTGAAGAATGTAGTATACCTGTAATATTAGTTTGGAGGTGTATGACTGAAGAATGTACTATACCTGTAATATTAGTTTGGAGGTGTATGACTGAAGGATGTAGTATACCTGTAATATTAGTTTGGAGGTGTATGACTGAAGAATGTAGTATACCTGTAATATTAGTTTGGAGTGTATGACTGAAGAATGTAGTATACCTGTAATATTAGTTTGGAGGTGTATGCCTGAAGAATGTAGTATACCTGTAATATTAGTTTGGAGGTGTATGCCTGAAGAATGTAGTATACCTGTAATATTAGTTTGGAGGTGTATGCCTGAAGAATGTAGTATACCTGTAATATTAGTTTGGAGGTGTATGACTGAAGAATGTAGTATACCTGTAATATTAGTTTGGAGGTGTATGACTGAAGAATGTAGTATACCTGTAATATTAGTTTGGAGGTGTATGACTGAAGAATGTAGTATACCTGTAATATTAGTTTGGAGGTGTATGCCTGAAGAATGTAGTATACCTGTAATATTAGTTTGGAGGTGTTAGTTTGGAGGTGTATGCCTGAAGAATGTAGTATACCTGTAATATTAGTTTGGAGGTGTATGACTGAAGAATGTAGTATACCTGTAATATTAGTTTGGAGGTGTATGACTGAAGAATGTAGTATACCTGTAATATTAGTTTGGAGGTGTATGCCTGAAGAATTTAGTATACCTGTAATATTAGTTTGGAGGTGTATGACTGAAGAATGTAGTATACCTGTAATATTAGTTTGGAGGTGTATGCCTGAAGAATGTAGTATACCTGTAATATTAGTTTGGAGGTGTATGCCTGAAGAATGTAGTATACCTGTAATATTAGTTTGGAGGTGTATGCCTGAAGAATGTAGTATACCTGTAATATTAGTTTGGAGGTGTATGACTGAAGAATGTAGTATACCTGTAATATTAGTTTGGAGGTGTATGACTGAAGAATGTAGTATACCTGTAATATTAGTTTGGAGGTGTATGCCTGAAGAATGTAGTATACCTGTAATATTAGTTTGGAGGTGTATGCCTGAAGAATGTAGTATACCTGTAATATTAGTTTGGAGGTGTATGACTGATAAATGTAGTATACCTGTAATATTAGTTTGGAGGTATATGCCTGAAGAATGTAGTATACCTGTAATATTAGTTGTATTTCTTTGAACGTCTTCATCTGGTTGTACGGAACACATTTTGGACTTACAGCAAACTACGATAATGAAACATGTTACAACCACAAGCATTACACATATACTTCCGAGAACAGCACCTATAATAGTTCCATCAGAACTGGAAAAAATAGATTGTATAAAACTGTATTATTATTGTTACGGTAATTATAATTTTCGTTGTTGTTGTTGTTGTTATTATTGTTGTTATTGTTACCATTATTACAGGTTCAAAAACATCGATCACGTGAGGAAATTGTAACATAAGACAAGTTTACTTTGCTTCAATTTGGCGAAATAATGATATTGTGTACCAAGGAATCATTTTCTAGAAAAAAATGCTCCCAAGAAATATTTTCCCAAGTAAACGAAGTAATCTACGTTCTTTAAGTCACCCTAGTTTTATGTATTATCCAGTTTCCCCATTTGCAGTTGCTTGAAATAACTAACAATATAAAAATAAGGAGATGTGGTTAGATTGCCACTTTGAGAACTATCAACTAGAGTTCAAATGACGTGGATGTAACATCTGGCAGATACTAAAAAAAACTTTGGTTTAAATAATGCCGGCAATCGTAAAGAAGAGGGTCTTACAATTGGTATAGACTTGCTTATAAGTCGAACACCATCTAATTAGAGCACTAATCGAAAAAATGCAACATGTATAACCACTCTAAGGAACGTTTTTTTTTTTTTCCAACAAGGTTTCATTAACGTATAGCGTTTCGTGAAAAGAATATCAAAATATTTACGACAGACGCCAAGTAAATGAATGTGACAGTAAATGTATTTATAAGTATATATGTTATATACCTTGAAGAACTTGTATCTCCTTCGGCACTTACAAAAAGACCTGAAAAAAAGTTGCTGACATAATTTAAATACTCGCAAATCTTACTGAAAAAATGTTGATACTTTATACGATTCCTTGTATTGTTCATTGTTTACTATTGTTAACTTCTAAAATTAGTTTTGATAATGTGATAAATCAAATTTAAGATGCTGAGTCATTTATTTTGCATGATTTTGGCAGCTAATGCCACTTTACGGCGGTACTTAGGGCCGTAATAAACTTGCACTGAGCTTAAGTTCTATCTTGATGGTCTCATTGTAAAAAGTAAAATCACAAAAATACTGAACTCCGAGGAAAATTCAAAAAGGAAAGTCCCCAATCAAATGGCAAAATAAAAAAAAAAACAAACAAACACATCAAACGAATGGATAACAACTGTTATATTCCTGACTTGGTACAGGCATTTTCTTATGTAGAAAATGGTGGATTGAACCTGGTTTTATAGCTAGTTAAACCTCTCACTTGTATGACAGTCGCATCAAATTCCATTATATTGACAACGATGCGTGAACAAAACAAACAGACACAATAGGTAAAATGTCAAAATAGGGTACAGCAGTCAACATTGTGTTATCATCTTAATCACTATAAAAACAAACAAATGTAACGAAGAAGCACAAAAAGGCATACATCAAATTTAACACCACATTTTGCTTATATTATACGATTTTATTTGTCTATGTAAAATCCACCCATAAAGGATGGAAGGTTTTAAGTACTGGCGTAAAATCGCGCGTTTGAAATTCGCACAGGTAGACATAAAATAATTTTGTCGTTCAAAGTATGACAGGATACATAAATACAGAGTCACGTAAAATGGATATAACAAAAACAGACTTAACAGTAAAAGTAATATTAATAAATAAAATAAAATGATTGTGTGGTACAAAGTATGACGATATACATAAGTACAGAGTCACGTCAAATGTATATCACAAAAAAACAGACTCAACAGTAAAAGTTATATCAATAAATAAAATAATTTTGTCGTTCAAAGTATGACGGGATACATAAGCACAGAGTCACGTCAAATGGATATCTCAAAAAACAGACTTAACAGTAAAAGTAATATAAATAAAGATAAATAAAAGAATACTATAACACGTTATTAAGATGACAAACAACGTCAGTACTCAAAATCTATACTTCAAGACCATCGTGTATTATTTGTGAAGTTGATACGGAATATTTATCAACAAGTTCTTGGTACCTTCCGATGAACTTTTTTAGAAAAAGGACGAGACGTTCTTTGACATACCCCTGGTTCATCAACTTTCTGCTCAGACACTGGTGACGTTTTACAAAGTCTGAGTAGGAGCTGCAAGCTCTTGAATACCGAATAAGTTGGGAAATGTATATCCCATATGCAGGTGAAGTTGGTATATTGCTACTAAGGTGGGAGAAATTGATAATTTCAAAATTAAAATCGTTTCGTTTGTCATAGATTCTGGTACTGAGATGACTGTGTATGTCAAATTCGAGGTATAAGTCTAAAAATGAGGCGGAGGAAGCCGTGTCTGTTGTTCTGTAATTTCTAGTTCTGGTGGATATATTAATGGAACCCAATCAGAAAAGTTCGGATTGTTAATGGAAAGAACATCACAATATATCTGAAAGTGAAATAAAATGATCTGGCTTCTTTGATCTTCTTGTTTTTGACAAGTGTCTGAAGGAACTCCGATTCATATGAAAATAAGAAGAGATCGGCAAGGCACAGTTCGTTCCCATAGGAATGCCGACAATTTGTTGAAAAGTCTACCTCAAATTCAACAAATATGTTGTCAATAAGAAACTCAGAATACTGATCACTTGTTCCTCAGTGTAGCATGTTTTACCTTTTGTTCACTATTAACAAAATATGCCTTATCAATTCCTCTACATTTAGGTCCGTTCGCACCACAGAGAGTCAAATCGTTGACAAGCATACCACTGCCACTACCCAACTTAAAGCATCTTCCGAACATTTGAAAGTCCCTACCATGTACTGGTTACCGAAATTACACAAAAAACCATTTAAATTCCGTTTCATCTCCGCATCGAGTAAGTGTTCTACTACTAATCTATCAGTTCTTCTAACTACCTCCCTTACTACTATCAAAGAACTGGTTATTAACTTTTGTAATAAAGCTTATGAAAATAATGGTATTAATTATTTTTGGAGTGTTAAAATTCTTTAGAGGTTTTAGATAAAATACATGCTTTTGATGGTCCTTATAATTCTGTTGACAGTTATGATTTTTCTACTCTGTACACTACACTTCCACACAATCTTATAAAGAAAAAGTTTTGTATTTGATAAAATGGTCTTTCGAAAAATCTCATTGTAATTTTATTTGCTGTAACTCGTTTAAAGCCTTTTCTGTAACGAAAAGGAAAGTATGCTAGATACACTTACTGGAAATGTGAGGATATGATTGAAGCTTTAAATTTTCTGCTAGATAACATTTATGTACGTTTCGGCGATAAAGTGTATCGTCAGGTAGTAGGTATTCCTATGGGCACTAACTGTGCCCCTTTAATAGCAGATTTATTTCTATATTGCTATGAATCTCAATTTATGACCAAACTCAGTAAAGACCCATCATTGTTATATTTAGTTGATACATTCAACAATACCTACCGTTACCTGGATGATATTTTTTCGTTAAATAATCCAGAGTTCTCTAAATATACTTCCGAAATTTACCCAAAAGAACTTACTTTAACTAAATCTAACATAAACAGCAGCAGTTGCCCTTTTCTAGAATTAGACATTTCAATTTCTAACGGAAACTACATACTAAAATTTACGACAAAAGAGACGATTTTTCATTTCCTATTGTTAATTTTCCATTTTTAGACGGCGATGTGCCTTTGGCTCCATCATACGGTGTTTATATATCCCAACTCGTTCGGTATGCCCGTGTGTGTTCTGATGTCATAGATTTTAACGAACGTAATCAATGCATCACTGGGAAATTATTGTGTCAGGGATTTCGATACCATAAATTACTTAAAACTTTTACTAAATTCTTTCATAGATACAAAGATTTGATTAGTAAATTTGGCTGTACCTGTAGAAAACTTATTAAAATGGTATTTCACATCCTAAATTTTACGGTAATATTGTACTTAAAGCGAGGAAATCACTATGTGATCCGTGTAAACTCATCGAACCTTTAAACAAACTTATAAGTAAGGGTTATCGTACCAATATTGTAATTAGATCTCTGAATATAGTTTACATTGGCACTAATATCGATTTTGTCATTAGCAAATTAAAACATAACTAAGTTGTATCTTCTTTTGAGGCGGGATGTTTAAAGACACACACACGTTATTTTTATCTCTTAAGAAGTAGCTCCTCACTATCCTACTACCTGTCGATACATTTATTTTGGCATTGCACAAGTCATGTCTTCTCTGACTGTTCATGACGTTAAAATACTAAATCCCTGGGATGTGTTTTAGTTGATTTTAGTCTCTGATGCATGATTTTTATCATTAATTGTTTTTGACTTTTAACTAGCTGTCAGTAACTGCGAGTACTCTCAAATCGTACTTTCTTTTAATTCGACCTGTTGATACTATTTTTAATACTTTTTGTTATTTTATATTAATATGGATCTTGTCTGTATACCAGCTTTGATTATTTGGAATATCTACTAATTTTCACTTCTTCATACTACATTTGTATGAACATCAAGATTATTCTCCTTTAATCTGTACAGGAAGTTTTATTGTTGATATTTACCCTTATGTATCTAGTGTTAAATTAGGTATTTATATGACAGACCTTTCTTGGTATTCCTATTATTGGAAGATTTTATATAGACAGAAAAGTATACCTAAAACGACAAAGTTATTTTTCATTTACCTGTATATATTATGAAAACCGGTTTTTTCAAAAGTGATTATTTTCTAAGGGTTAAATATTTCGCGGTGGTGTATTGCCATGGCTTTATTTGGACTTGTTTGTTTGCTTTTGGCCTTGAATGTTTGTCCCTAATATTTTATTAACTATGTATTTACTTTCAGGTATCACAGATCGAATTTATTCGTTCATAGTGTGTTAATTTACGTTTTTGATTGAGTTAAGCCTTCCAATTGATGTTTTATCGTGTGTTTTTCTATGTTGTGATGTTATACTATTGTTTCAGAAAAAGGGAGAAGGTTTGGTACCATTAAAACGTTTAATCCCGCTGCAAATGTTTGCACCTGTCCTAAGTCAGGAATCTGATGTACAGTAGTTGTCGTTTGTTTATGTAATTTATACGTGTTTCTCGTTTCTCGTTTTTTATATAGACTAGACCGTTGGTTTTACCGTTTGAATGGTTTTACACTAGTACTTTTGGGGCCCTTTATAGCTTGTTGTTCGGTGTGAGCCAAGGCTCCGTGTTGAAGGCCGTACATTGACCTATAGTGGTTTGCTTTTATGGATTGTTATTTGGATGGAGAGTTGTCTCGTTGGCACTCACACCACATCTTCCTATATCTACTTATGGTATCCCAAAGTAATAAATTTATAGCGTATGCTACCATTTTTATGATGAAAAGCATTGTGGATAACTTTGAGATGAAGGATAGCTATTAATACGTTATTCCTTTGGTTTAGGTTTTGTCCAATGCGTGAAGTGATTTTCTTCCATTAATTGATACACCATATATCTCTTTTTAATAAAATTGTAATAGTCAGTTGTAAGATAAACCATGGAGTACATATCATAAAACACGACAAATTTGAAGTTAACCAAAAAGGAGAAACCACCTTCCTATAAGGTGGGAAACTACAAGTTGGTCGTTTCAGACCCTTCGTAATTAAAAGATAGAAGAACAGCAATATAACCGTAAAAGTCCTTCGATTTACTGGAGATTTCCTTTTTTATCTGACGATTTATGTCTTTTTGTTTAATGTGTCATTATGTTGCTGTTTCGTTGATGCATTCTTCAAATCTCCGTTTACTGTGTCGTTGGATTGGTGTCTCTTTGACGTATACCTTACATCTCCGTTTAATGTGTCGTTGGATTGGTGTCTCCTTGACGTATACCTTACATCTCCGTTTAATGTGTCGTTGGATTGGTGTCTCCTTGACGTATACCTTACATCTCCGTTTACTGTGTCGTTGGATTGGTGTCTCCTTGACGTATACCTTACATCTCCGTTTAATGTGTCGTTGGATTGGTGTCTCCTTGACGTATACCTTACATCTCCGTTTAATGTGTCGTTGGATTGGTGTCTCCTTGACGTATACCTTACATCTCCGTTTACTCTTTCGTTGGATTGGTGTCTCCTTGACGTTTACCTTACATCTCCGTTTACTGTGTCGTTGGATTGGTGTCTCCTTGACGTATACCTTACATCTCCGTTTACTGTGTAGTTGGATTGGTGTCTCCTTGACGTATACCTTACATCTCCGTTTAATGTGTCGTTGGATTGGTGTCTCCTTGACGTATACCTTACATCTCCGTTTAATGTGTCGTTGGATTGGTGTCTCCTTGACGTATACCTTACATCTCCGTTTAATGTGTTGTTGTTTCATTGACGTATACAACTCCATGTATTCATCAGAATTGCTGTATAACAGAACTATATAAATCAAAAATAGTTGACTAATAACATTAAGTTTGTAAAATACACTTACCCACTAATTCACCGCAAAGTAACACAAACACGATTTTAGATTTCATTTTTATATACATTGCAGATAAATACTCCAAAATCTATTAATTTGAATAAATACATGATTGCTTTATAAGCAATTTACTGTGCATAGCGTGTCCATAGACAAAAGAATCAGTCATTATACAAATGTATATAATATTAAATTTAGTTATATTGTTAAAGTAAACAGATATAACCTTTCATTTTTATTTATACTTTATGTATTTAAAAAAACAGTCACTGATTGGTTATCAGTGCAAAACTATGATAATACATATAGTCCCCAATATGCCTGAAATATTTGCAACTGGACGTTAAGGAAACAACCCTTTATCAATGAAAATTATATAAAAATGTAATTGCATACTTGATTAATTCAACATGTATTAAATTACCATTGTTTGACATAGCAGTCAACCAAATGTCTTGTGTAATCCTTTGTATGTACAGTTTTTGTAATATGTTTTAAAAATCCATGTCAAAACAAAACCTTTTTTTTTTAAATGAATCATGCTAATATAAAATGGATCTTCATTCATTTACAAATGTCTGAAATTCATTGTTATACCCGAACAAAAAATAAAAGTTCTTTAAAATCTGTCAGATACCACAACAAATATCTGATAATTAACACAATATTTTACTTATAATACAACCAGCCCGACCAAAAATGTCAGCGTTGTATACGTCGTTTATTCCAAATGCTAGTTGCGCTGTAATTGTATAATTACGAAAAAAAATACATTTATCTGCCAGATTTTGTCACTGTCTTAGTCTAACAGCACATCTGTCACACGAGGATCTACCTGATTTTGTCACTGTCTTAATCTAACAGCATATCTGTCACACACGGATCTGCCAGATTTTGCCACTGTCTTAGTCTAACAGCATATCTGTCACACACGGATCTGCCAGATTTTGTCACTGTCTTAGTCTAACAGCATATCTGTAACACACGGATTTGCCAGGTTTTGTCACTGTCTTAATCTAACAGCACATCTGTCACACACGGATCTGCCATATTTTGTCATTGTCTTTGTCTAACAGCATATCTGTCACACACGGTTTTCTGCCAGATTGTGTCACTGTCTTAAGTCTTGTATGTCTTGTCTTGTATGAATCGACAAAGGCTTGTGTAAGATTCATAGATCGTATTCTGATTTCTTTGAAAATAAGGTTGGTCTCCCACAGGGAGAGGCTTTATCGCCGATAATATTCTCATTATACGTTAATGATTGCGAAATTTCTTTTCTCAAAAACGGATGTGTGCCATATGAACTAGCTGATCTCAGTCTCTTGTTATTGATGTATGCTGACGATATGGTGTTATTTGCGGAGTCACCGAAAGGTCTACAATCTATATTTGATTCTTTAGAATTGTACACAACAAATTTCGATTTAACTGTAAATATTGATAAGACAAAATTAGTTATATTCCGAAACGGGGGTAATATTAGAGAAGACGAAAAATGATTTTACAACGGCAAAAGTATAGAAATAGTTGACAAGTTTTGTTATCTAGGATTTATTTTAAACTTCAGCGGAATATTTGCAAATGCACAAAAGAAACTTGCTGAACAAGGAAAAAAATCGATGTTTGCATTGCTTCTAACTGTAGAAACTGTCATCTGAAAGTACAAACTCTGTTGTCATTTTTGGTATTTACGTTGGTAGTCTTTTAACTTATGCCTGTGAAGTCTGGGGATTTTCCAAAGCAGATGAAATATATAGTCTAACAGCATATCTGTCACTAACGAATCTGCCAGATTTTGTCACTGTCTATGTCTAAAAGCATATCTGTCACACACGGATCTGCCAGATTTTGTCATTGTCTTAGTCTAACAGCACATCTGTCATACACGGATCTGCCAGATTTTGTCATTGTCTTAATCTAACAGCACATCTGTCACACACGGATCTGCGAGATTTTGCCACTGTCTTAGTCTAACAGCACATCTATCACACACGGATCTGCCAGATTTTGTCACTGTCTTAGTCTAACAGCAAATTTGTCACACACGTATCTGCCAGATTTTGTCACTGTCTTAGTCTAACAGCACATCTGTCACACACGGATCTGCCAGATTTTGTCACTGTCTTAGTCTAACAGCACATCTATCACACACGGATCTGCCAGATTTTGTCACTGTCTTAGTCTAACAGCAAATTTGTCACACACGGATCTGCCAGATTTTGTCACTGTCTTAGTCTGACAGCATATCTGTCACACACGGTTTTCTGCTAGATTTTGTCTCAGTCTAACAGCATATCTGTCACACACGGTTTTCAAGCATAAGGCTTGACCATGCAACCGCAGTATATATCAGAGGATTTATTGCTGAAGGGTGTATTACTCAGTACATATTAAATCTGCCATGATAGTTGGATCCATTTTTGAACTACATAGTCTGTATATTCTGTAACGTTTACAAACACCGAGGGTCGTTCGTACTTTTGCAATCTTATCTTATCATATAATGTATAACTAAGCAATTTTTAAGTCAGAGATTTCGTTATAAAAATAACTTTAACTCTACTGATTTTTTTATAAAGATACTAAGATTTGGTTTGGAAGATTGGGTGTATTTGTAAAAAAATATTATTCAAACGGAATATCACATCTTGATTTGTACAATGGTGTTGTTTATAGATATAAAAATAAGAAGATGTGGTATGATTGCCAATGAGACAACTCTCCACAAGAGACCAAATGACATAGAAATTAACAACTTATAGACAGGGATGGGGTCGATTACTTTAAAATGTAATCAATCAAATTACAATTACTTTGCTATTTTGATGAAATCGATTATATTACAATTACACCTAAATTCAAATGTAATCGATTACATCAGATTACTTTTCTTTAAAAAAAAATCATGATTACTTGGGATTACTTATGATTACATTGTATATTGTAATATTAATTTCTTATATCTATCTTCATGAAAAAGCTAATTTTTGTGAATATTTGTGGTTTTCTAAATCCTTAATGTATTCATCTTATTAAAAATTAAGACAACTGGGAGCAGTGTAACATGTGTAAAGTTTGATAGCATAGACAAGTGTCCTTTTCAGTGTGAAAGATATAACATTGCTTTTATAAAATTTTTAGCCAACTGCCCAATTAGCAATAAAACCTGTCAGAACAAATAATGAGTATCACTTAAGTAGTTTTATTGTTTGTGGGGATATAATTGACACATCCATATGTTTTTACAAGTGTCAATCACTACTTCAATTTTTTTGACAAACAATAGGAGAGCTTGGCTATAAAAAATTAATTGTCTTAAATGCAATATCAAAAAAAGTTATAAGAAATAAATAAATAATTATTTTATTATAGTGTCACATATTGATTGACAAAATATTTACATATCACAGTATTCAATAAAACAATCAATACCCAGTCATAAATTAGACTTATGAGACACTTAACACATGCTATGTACATATCAATATAGTTTCACGGTAAAATTCATAAAATTTTCATCAAATAAGTTAAAACATGCTTATGCATTTAAAACCATATATATTTTTTTTTCTTAAAGTAGTTTATATTCATTATGTATATAACTGTTGGACCAATACTTGATATAGTTAGAATGAACATCAAAATATTCATGGAAAACAAAATTTTTTAAAAATTGTAAAAAAATGAAATTTTGAACAGATATATCATGTTAAGGAGGGGTATTTGCGAAAAATACCAGTCGAGAGAATGTTAAATTTCGCGAGCCGTAAGGCGAGGGAAATTCATTCTCAAGACTGGTATTTTTCGCAAATACCCCTCAAGAACATGATATATCTGTTTAATTACACCGAATGTTAACGTTCAAAAACGCATTGATGATAGTGACGTTACAAGCGTCCAGTCGGATAGAGTATTTTTTGGCTAATTACACCTTATATAAGAAAGCCAGATTTTGATTGGTTGATAGCCAGTGTATTTTTCGCAAATTCTAATATTTTTTCCTCATTTCAAACGCATTTGCCTGTTTTTCACCACTGCCGGTGAATTTGCCTCAAATACCATGGTATTTGCCATTTTGGATATTCCTTTTTTACCCTCTCGAGCATTTTCCCGCCAAAATTTTTCGGATATGACGTTACATAAAAAACCGAGCTAACGCGTACTAGTACATGTATAATTCCCGCGGTTCTATGATAATATCCTCTTATCCTCAAAATTATGCATAAACATGTTAATGAATTAGTTTCAATCCAAATCTATTCGGTGTAATTAAACAGATATATCATGTTATGGAGGGTATTTGCGAAAATACCAGTCTTGGGACCAAATTTCCCTCGCCTAACGGCTCGGGAAATTTTGCAGTCCCTTGACTGGTATTTTTTCGCAAATAGCCCTCCATAACATATATCTGTTTAAAATACCACGACAGAGAGGGTAAAAAAGGCATATCCTTTTTGCGTATACCCCGGCGGCGTTAAAAAATGAACGATATTCATTTGATAACAGTAAATTGGTGAAAAATACACTGGTTATCAACCAATCAAAACCCAGGATTCTTACATAAGGTGTAATTAGGTTCTAAATTCCATTATTAATTAAGTGGGCTCATTTTTGTCGATCATCAAAGTCAAAATTGGAACTAAATGTTCTATGCTATTAAATTTCCATGCAGTTCACTGTTATATCAAAATATTGTGTAAACTTAAATTGGAGTTAATATCAGAAGTGTTCCATTAAGGAACACACAATGCTTTCAAAGCATATATATGTATCACAAGATCTCAATCTTACAATGAAACATTTGGAAAGGTAATTTCTTTTAGTAAACTATTTACAAAATAAATCACACATTTTCGCTCTACATGCCCAACTTGGTTATTCTAAACTTGTTATATAGATGATATGATCAATCACATTGAACAACGATCCATCATAGTGAATACTAGATTGATCATTTTTCATTCATGCTTCACATCTTCTTATTTTCATATTGTATCAAAATTGTAATCAGCAAGTAATCATACAAATGTAATCTTAAAGTGATTTTAAAGTAATCATGATTACACCTATTTTTACAATTGCATGTTGCTGATTACATGAGATTACATTGCAAAATGTAATCGATTACAGCTGATTACGATTACCCCATGCCTGCTTATAGATAGAGTTTATAAATAAAGATACGATCCATATAAACCTATTGGTCCTTTGAATAAACTCATTCTTAAAGGTTATCAATTTAGCATTGTAGTAAGCTCTATTTATCGTTTTATCAGCGTTTAGTTTTAATAGTTTAATTAACTTAATAAGCGTAACTAAAATTAACATATTTTCCTTTCAAGAGTCCTACATCCTGTCGCTAATTAAATTTTGGCATTGCACGAGAAAATGCTTTTCCTAGATGTTTATGATGTCTTATCCTAAATATTTAAGAAGTTTACTGATTGGTGTTTAAGTCTGGGTTTATCTATTTGATGAAATTGGTCTTCGAACTAGCTTCCAATTACTGCGATACTCTCAGATCGATACGATGTCTTTCGTCTTTTTTGCTCTTCACTGTGTGCCAAGTACCGATCCGAGTCTTTCCAACTGATTTTGAAAGTATGTACTTATGCTGTGTTGTTACACCACTGGCCCAGGTTTAGGAAGAGTTGTGCGCTTACAAATCTGTTTAACCCCACCACGTTCTTTATGTGCATGTCCCAAGCTAGGAGCCTTTTATCCATTGTTTGTCAGTGTTTACCGTCTGATATGATTGTTTTTCGTTTATTGTGATATAAATCAGCTCGTTATTTTTCTGTTTTGATTTGGTACACATATTGTCATCGTGATGCTCTTGTAGCTTACTTCTAGTATACGATATTTGTTTTACTCATGCATGGTTAAAGCCTTGTGCTTAACTGTAATTGGTTACACCAGCTTGTTCTTTTGAATATTTGTCTCATTGGCATCATACCACATCTCCTTATTTTCATAGGATCAGCTAGTTTCTGGTTCATATTTTGAAATCATTCTTCAGTTGTGTAAAACATTTTAAAACTTATAATTTACAGGGGGAGGGGGGGGCAGTTTTAATGGTGAAAAAGGGAGATCAACAATAATTGTAGTAAGCACATTCCCGTACTCTTTTCCTTGAATGTCACATCACCGAATGATACTGATCACGGAAATTGTACTTACCATGAACAACATGACCGGTTCCACATGTGGAGCAGAATCTACTTAACCTTTCGGAGCACCCTAGATCATCCCCGGTTTTTATTGGGTTCGTATTACTTAGTCTTTAGTTTTTACGTAGTGTTTTGTAGACTTTTTTTGTCTTTTCGTCTTTTTCGTTTTTTTTTTTTTTGGGGGATTGCGTTTTCTCTCTTTTTTGGGGGATTGCGTTTTCTCTCTCTCTCTCTCTCTCTCTCTCTCTCTCTCTCTCTCTCTCTCTCTCTCTCTCTCTCTCTCTCTCTCTCTCTCTCTCTCTCTCTCTCTCTCACTCTCACTTATGAATTATAGAAGGTTCCTTTGGTATCTTATGTCTCTTTTCTTTGACACAAGTTTGGTCAGCTAACTGGTTCTCGACAAATGATCGCCCAGTGAAAAATTGGCTGTACCTTCCTATTTAGTGTAAAATGTCTTATTGTAAGTGCAACGTTTATGGCTTTGGCATTTCGTGATATGAAAACTGGAGATTGTCAAAATTTGATGATCAAAGGATAAAATTTGTAAGGGGTTTGGGAAACCCTGTGTCTCGCCTGCGATTGCTGCTGTCAGTGTAAAACTGGAATGTTGACTTAAAAAGTGAGTTCATCTATCAGTAAAATACAGAATTTAAAAAAAATCAAACTTTGTCTTTAGATGCGATTACTTGGTCTTGAAGATTAGCTTCTGTCCAAGTTTCATAACAATCCATGAATGTTTACAAAATTATCATGTCAAAAAAATTTAATCCCAACTGTCTGTAAATGTTAACTGTAAAAAATGAAGTCCATCTACATGATCTATCATAAAAATACTAAAAATGAAAAAAATATATTTTCAAAGTTTTGATTCAGACATTATCTCTCAATCATTAAAAAGCTTCTGCCAAAGTTTCATAACACTCAATGAAAGTTTGACAAAGTAGTTGATGTGTAAGAAACTTTAACCCTGTATCTTCTTGTTGACAGTAAAAAAAAAAAACTAAGTCTATTTATCAGTAAAAAGCGAAAAAATTAAAATAAATATTTTCAAAATTTTGCTCTGGATACTGTATTTTGGCCATAAACAAGCTAATGTCCAATATTCATAAAATTCCATGAATTTTTGATAAAGTTATTGATGACTGAAAAACTTTAACCACAGACTGAACCTAAATGTTGACACCGCCGACGCCGTCGCCCAGGACGGAATCTATAGGATCGCTATGTCTCGCTGTCGCGAAATAAATTTTGCAGGCTCGACAATAAAAGGTGTGAATAAAATTACCGATTTAATGAACTTCCGACATTTATTCTACAAAAAAGGATATGAATGTACTAAATAATTTGATATCACGTCTTTTCAAGTACAGAAATTATGTTTTAGACGATTTATGATTTATGTGTAAGTTCTAAATGACCACCAAACTTCAATAAATTTGTTATCACATTGGACTGTTGAAATACATTAAAGTCCAATGATCTCTTCTGCAAATAATTTCACAAAGTGTAGCATTCGCATTACATAGCATGTCTATATCATTCAAAACACAACGGGTGTTTCGTTGATTTGTTGTATCAGAGCTGATTTAAATGTTTGTGAATCCAAATACGGATTCTCGTTAGGTATGTTTTATCTCCAGCTTCTCGTTGCTGCTGAGATGTATCTTCGATACTGTCGTCTGTAGCTTCGTGCAGATCTAGTCTGCAACAGTTAGTTTCACAGAAGGTTTGGATAACGACTCCTAATGTGGCAACCATAAGTAGACATCCGAGAACTGTGCCAATAACAACACCAGCTAGCCTAAAAAAAATAAAGAATTTCCTTTATTGTATCATGTAAAAGGGATCCTTATTTTAATAAATATATATATACATATTATAATCAAGTAAAACAATCTACACATCTTGTGCAATTTTGCTTTATATCTTTCCGCCAAATGATACTACAAAAAAAAAGTATTATTCAGTTTCAGCGAGTACATCAAAAGGTAGAATTTCAAAGTATAAAGAAAATCCGAATAAAAATCTGTTTTTCATTCGAATTTATAAAAAGTCTATTTCAATTTTGTTTCCTTGAAAATCGGTCGATGCAATATAATGATGAACTTTATACACTTGTTTTCAAAGAAGGTGATATGAACACACGTTTTATCGTATAGGTGGATTTTACATAGATAAATAAAATCGTATGATATAAGCATACTGAGGATGTTAGATTTGATGTATGCCCTGTTTGTGCTTCTTCGTAACATTTGTTTGTTTTATAGTAATTAAGATGATAACACAATGTTGACTGCTGTAACCCTAATTTTGACATTTTACCGATTGTGTCTGTTTGTTTTGTTCACGCATCGTTGTCAATATAATGGAATTTGATACGACTGTCATATAAGTGAGAGGTTTGGCTAGCCATAAAACCAGGTTCAATCCACCATTTTCTACATAAGAAAATGCCTGTACCAAGTCAGGAATATGACAGTTGTTATCCATTCGTTTGATGTGTTTGAACTTTTGATTTTGCCATTTGATTGAAGACTTTCCTTTTTGAATTTTCCTCGGAGTTCAGTATTTTTGTGATTTTACTTTTTATCGTTTTATCCTTTCAATTGAAAAATGGCAAAACTGTATTAAACAACCATCAAATAAGTCCTTGTAAATTCAAATACTGTAAATTGACAAAGTTCTACGTTCATTAATTATTCCAACTGTTAAAGAATGAACAAATTGAGAGATTATCATTATTTAAAGATTTAAGGAAATGCTGCATACATATTTATATGCTGCAAAATTTTAAAGTGCGAGAACCTGTCCCATGGCAGTTTCCCAATAATAACCGTTTGGTTTAATGTCTCTTGGAATTATTTTTCACATGGGCTTGTTGTACTAATTTAAAAAGTATTTCAATCTTTACTCAAATTCACAGTATCATAGCTCCAAAATTTGTGATCCTTATTATATTTGTATAATATCCCCGCCACATTGGTTTCGTTGTTTTAAAAGAAAATTCTTTTAAAATTTATTTACCTAAAACGCCCAAAGAGACATTGCGACTGGATTCCTGCTGGTTGTAGAGAACTATGCATTCAGTAGAAGACAGTTAAACTATATTTTTAACCAGATATATTCTCTGAAGTTTATTGACAAATAAATGGTTGTTATAAGTTTCCGATACAAAGACCAGTTCACAAAATATAGTTTTAGAATCGTAGATGGTAACATGTTTATAAATAAACATTATAAAATGATACATGCGATACAAACCTTTTGACATAATATGAAGGCATACTCATAGAAAATTTATAATGTATGAATTGGTGGAAATGAAATTAAGTTAAATAACCTTCCTCTTTAAAATTGAAAATGTCTTACGGCGAAATGTTACGGTTATTTTGTGTATTTTCAGTTGCACTCGAAAGACTGAGGAGGTATTGAAATGAACCATCCAGTCTACAGTGTCACTGGTGCTTTGGGCATGGACCGTTATTTCTTTTCCATTATACAATCTACTGTTATTGTTATATCGTTTGGATAAGAGCAGAACCACATTAAATAAGTTACACATTTGAGAATATTTACAAAAAAAAAAAAATAAACACCAAAAAAAAGGGAGGAAAGGAAAAGGGGGGGGGGGGGGTGAAGGAGGCATGTCCCAAGCGCCTGATGTCCACTCCTGTATTTTGTTTTAAAAATAGTGAACGAGGAAAAATCTTTAATCTGTCTTTATGATAGAATCTATTAGACCTCTTCGTTAATTTCATTTGCAGCGGGGAATTGTGAAATTTTATGAAGGATATTCGTATTATCTAAAATATGGGTTCTTCCAAACGTAAAAAGCCAAGAAAATATTTTGGTGTAGGACCGTTTGTACCTCTCATTAGTTTCGTTGGTTTGGATAGAAAGAAGAATAAACAGGGTCAGTTCTTTAAAACAAGATAGAAATGAACAAAACCCCTTATACCTTATTTGTTCACCCATGTCAACAGTTCAAGGGAGGTAAATCTCTCTAAAGGGCTTGTCAAGTTGAGTATATCAAATTTCAGATTCAAACAATAACTGAAATTTTCACTGAAAGGATCTGTCTAGATAGAATATTTCTGTTTTGAAATAGAATTATAGTAAAATAGAAAACTATTATAAACGTAAAATATAATTCATTTTTATATGAATGCCATTAATAAAAGGCGACATGCGGTTAATAAATACCCCAAGCTGCGGAAAGCTATTTTAATTTTTTCTTTGACGCCTTCTTGCGATGAGGATTTATAAAAATCAAAATAAAAAAATACTCTCAGCAGACATCTATATTATCTAAATTAGGACAGATTATATTGAAATATAAATACACAATCTAAATCTAGATTAAAAATGGCTCGCTGCTAATCGGATAAACAGACCATGATTAAAAATCTTTAAAAAATGACTATCCCGGAAAGGGAATACTTAAAGATCGATCAGTTTCTATGATGTAAGGTCTGTATTGTCTGTAAAAATAAAGTAGTATTTTTAAAAGGAAAGAATACATTTGGATGATGAATGTAAATCGTTGGAATTTTAACTAGAAATAAAGATTTCAAAATTTAAAGGAAACACACATAGATATAAGCATTATTCAAAGTGTCGTTATTTAATCGCTTGCAATTGGTTCCGCAAAAAAAAATATATGACTTGTACTAGCATGTGACAAAAATAATTTTCTGAACTCTATACTTTTACTATTACTTATTTTAATTCTTTTTTAAGAACATATTTCGTTTAAGCTTGGTTTGAACAGACATAGAATTAAAAAGTAGAAAAACGTGCTCAGAATAAAGTACGGCCATGAAGGCTGTAGAGTTACCTATAATTGCTTACATCCACTTCATTTGAACTCTGGTGGATAGTTGTCTCATTGGCAATCATACCCACATCTCCTTATTTTTATATTAATCTTATAAAAACAATGCCAGTTAACCCTGGAAATTTAGACGAAATTTAAAAGTCACCTTTTTAGTGTGTTAAATTAGTGACATATAACACGGTATTATGTGCAAAAATTATGTCATATCGAAACAGTTGTTTAATGAATATGCGTTTGAGTCCTTAAAAAAGTATTCTATATATATAATTATAACGTTCACGGACACTGAGTGATATTCTTTGGCGTGAGGCGATAACTTTCTTCTTATTTAAAACCCATGGTCATTGCAACAAAAAAATGAGGTTTGATATATTCCTCGATGTTTGGCACCGAAAACTATTGTAAATAACTACCGGTATGTGGTTTGCGAGAAAAGATTAGCAATTGTTTATTCATGATTATTTTATCAAATAAGAGATCTGTTTGTCATTTTTTTTTTGGGGGGGGGGTGGGGTGGTGTGAGTTTTTCAAGGGACACCTGTGCCGACTACCCTCTCCAAAAATATAGTTATAAATGGCAAAGTCAATTCTTTTGTTTTTGGTATGTGAAACCCTTACCCAAATAAACCAGATTAAAAGTTGAAGTAGTAGGTGAACAATTTCGTGTCCCATCTATAAAAGAATCATTGCTAGTTTCTGGGAATTCCGCCAATTTATTTCCAATGAGTCGCGGCAATCTGTATTCATAAGTCAAGTTAGAGGTTCTTGTTGATAGAGCCATAGAGTGTGTTTGGTGACAAAATAGGACGATATGTTATTAGCGAAAAAAACACACAAAAATAAGCTTTAATAGTACAAATTATTTTTCTCGAAATCAATATCCGTATTCAACGGATTGCCTGTGATATAAATAAATTGAGATCAAACATATCTTGAATATGATAGCCAATGACCAAACCATATAAATCTGTTTTATTGGTTTTTAAAAACGGTTTTAGTTCGGGGTTATCAAATAAGAATACAGCTTATAATTTTGAACAATTTTCAAACTGGCTACAAAAACAAATAATCATGATTAATCTCATTAAATTTCTTCACATTTGCATTTCGACTTTAGCAAAAAACTTACTCTAATTTTACAGCACCTCAGAATGGAACATCCAGTGGGTGACTCCTATTTAGCATGTTGTACTGTCATCTTTCGGGAGAGAGGGAGCGGAGATAGAGAAATGATTCATTTAACAAGACTATTTTGCCCCACATTGAACACCAGTTACATTAATAATCCATGTCAGTTTCTATATCTTATACAACAAAAATGAGGTAAAACCATGCATCTTTATTTAACAATTATCTGATCTTTCATGCCAGGCATTTAGGTTCACGATTGCATTTCTTTTTAAAAGAAAGTAACTTGTATTTATACGTTGAAAAGTAATTTCGAGTACATTTGTAATTATGCATAACAAAATAGCGGATTGGTAATTGACTCTTATCTTACCCTATATAAGATATCACCAAATTAGTAAACAATCGGCCATGTAAATTTTCTAACCCTTTAACTTGATAGAATGTGTAATTTTGAAATTAAAACACATTTTTAGGACAAAAGATAGACGGGACTGGTTTCAGGTGATACAATACAGACATCGAAAAATAAAAGAGCACAAAGTAAAACATTCAAAACTAAAGCAAGAACAACACAAAACTCTTTTAAACAAAACTATGGGTGATCTTCTAAGGTCTATTGAAAGGGTAAGTATGTGGCATCTGTCATGTTACTCATGGTAAGTAGAAACTCGGTCATAAGTCTCATTTGGTGATGTTACAATAGAGGAAGGAAGGACGGCGTTGTGGCTTCGACAATTAGAACATTATCCGTGTTCATCTGTGATGAACATAGATATGCTTAACCGGTCAACCAACTAGTGACGGCGTCCGTAAAATTTTCGAAGGGGTGACTTTAACTTTACCATTTGGAAACCTTGGTTCAATAAAAAAAAAATTAGAAGATGGAGTATGATTGTCAATGAGACAACCGTGAAGCTCCATTGTAAGCAGCAACCCTCTATTACGGAAATTATGATAGGAAACACAAGCTGTGGAATACCGTATCAACAGATATATACTCCATATGCAGGCGCTGCTGAAATGGTACTACATAGAAAGCGAAAGTTCACAATGGGAAAGCTGAAATCATCCCTTTTCTCGTAAAGTTTTGTGAATTCTCAACCGACCCTTAATGTCAATTTCTAAATATGATATGAGGCGGACTAAACTGTATCTGTGGTATCTTTTATTTCAATCGGACAGATGCATTCAACATAGTCATCAAACTTTGAATTATTTAGTCAGAGCTCTGGTTTCACTCAATTTGAGGTCGTTGCGAACCTGTGCTTTGGAGTTATTACTTGGTTGATTTGATAAAGAATTATTTTCGGTGTTGTGTAGTTTATATTTATTCCTTAAAAACATAACTAATTGTATAACATCTCAATTTCTTTGAATATCAAGTAAAATAATTATCATTTCATTCAAATTAAATAGCTATCTATTGTAATTTCCAAAGTTTGTTGTTGTCAGGAAGGGATTCACTGGTCCTGAGTTGTGTCCGTCCTGCCTTGGAGCAGATGGTGTCTGAAAAACGTCTGTTTCTGTTTGCTGCTGACTATCGTAGTATGCTGGGGGTGGAGGAGGTTGATATGCTGGGGGTGGGGGAGGTTGATATGCTGGTACATACATTGGGTTGTTCATTGGCTGCATTTCTAAAAATAAAAATCAATGGTGAAACTTTATAGACAATTGTCTTTTGTTGAAGTCTTATGTTGATCTCTAGATGTATTTGGGGTTTCTGGTGTAATTCTGTTGCTGCATCATTGACGAATACACATCTTCTTTTATTCATATCTATTCATAGGTAAAATCAATCCTTCCTACCAAAAGGTAATGCACTTCATTTTACGTATTTTTTTTATCATTTTATTCAATTTTCTTATAATTAATAACTGTAAATGTTGTTTGCATGGTCTATGAATGATGATTTGAACGTTTGGTTATTATATTTTTTTCAAAGTGCACACTTATAGGTCAAAGAATACATTTAACAATACAAACAATATTTAATAAAACTAATATATAAAACCAGTAGATTATCTTATAGAGGCAAATGTGTCCAATAAAACGTGATAATTGGAATTATGTTAAGGAAGAAAAATTTTGATAGCTTTTTCGGAGATGTTTCGATATATTTCTGGGTCGGCTATTTGTATATCTCTTCTGTCTCCTCAATGTATATTCTGAAGTTCTGTAACCGATTAGTTATTACATGAATGTACAAAGTCTTAGTGAAAAAAATATTTTTATATAGTATCATAACGTAAGGATTTCTGCGTTTGT
Organism: Mytilus coruscus; assembly: GCA_017311375.1. Taxonomy (NCBI): domain Eukaryota; kingdom Metazoa; phylum Mollusca; class Bivalvia; order Mytilida; family Mytilidae; genus Mytilus; species Mytilus coruscus. The sequence goes on from CM029595.1 coordinate 115,534,503, forward strand.
ATAGTAGTTATTAATGTGAGCATGGTCAGTTGTAACGGACGACCAAACTAACCCTTATACCGCGAGGTCATATAACTCTGCCAATGCGTATATAATTGAATACTGATACTCTTAAGTCCACATTATATTATCATATTCATTTATCAATATAATTTAAATAATTTTGAAAGATTAAATAATATCATTATTAATGTTATAGAGACCATTTAATCGCTCTTATCATACTAATTCCTTTTAACTTACGAGGATATCCTGGCTGTGCTGTAACCATTGCGACATTATTGATGGGTACACTGGTTATAGCCCGGTGTGACCGTTTGTTAAAACAAACAGTACAACACAGGGCAACTATGAAAGTAATCACTATTCCCAGGACTACTATACTACCAATAACAATACCAACAATCGAACCAATAGATCTTAAAAAAAAGGTTTTAATCATTGTCTGGATGGCATTTATAGTTATTCCGATATCTTTTTTATAGGGTTCAGAACGGAAAAGCAATAATCTTGCATTATCATCACGATATTTATGTTAATGCTGGATACCTGTGGCATACTGTGGATTCATTTATTTTCGTGGGTACCAATTTTCTGGATTGAGGAAAAATCACATGTTCGTGGATATTTAATTTCGTGGTTTTGCCGAAATCTGCATACAAACCTTTAGAAAATTTGTCATTCGTTGAACATTTAATTTCGTGGTTCACCTGTATCCACGAAATCAACGAAAATTGGAATCCAACGAAAATAATGAATCCACAGTAAATGGCTCTGTATATTCGTAAGCTTAACAACTTTAGAAGGTGTTGTTTTATTATGAAACACACTAACTTAGTTACAGATACTGATTCTATAAGCACAAACCTCCTCTTCGACTTATTTTTCTCAGAAACATTCGGTTCATTTGTAATATTGACTAAAATAATAATAGACAAGTTCTCTTTAAATTAAGAAAATCTTTATAGATGTTATTTCAGCGTCTTATCACCGAATTTGTACTTGCCATGTGTAGCACTAGGGGTGCAAGTTATGCAGCAGGATCGTAGCCTTCTGGAGCACTTGAGATCACCCAGATTTTATATAGTGTTCCTGTTGTTCGATCTTCTATGTAATGTTTTGTAGACTGTTGTTTTATTGTCGTTATTTCTTTTTTTGTCGTGGTTTTGATTGTTCTTTTGGCATCTTCTGTCTCTTTTATATACAAAATGAACTCATTCGATAGAATTGGGAAGCTAAACTTTACGACAATTCATAAATAAATAATATTACCAGAAATCAAGATCATATACAATACAATACGGGGATGTTTGCCCAATAAAACTTATTATGCCGTCAATCTACATTAATTTGTCTACAAAATGATGTAGAACAAGCCTACCTTTGATGTCTGAATTAATTCCTGGTAGGCCTTCCAAATAGGCCAACCGTAAGCCGTGTCCTCTTCTTACAATGGATTGACACTTATGTTTGTTTTGTTATGTACTACACCATTATTTTAGAGCTAAGCGATCTTCGTGTGCTAGTTTTGTTTATGTTCTTGTTTGTACCTTTTGTAAGTCAACTGATCAAAATTGTTTATGACTGAATATTGCCCTCAAGATGTATTTTCGTTATTTGTGTCTTTAGATTACTCCCGTAATGACATATACATCACACCACCTCTTGTTCATAAAGAAATCTAATGCAAATCCCAACTGAAGTTTCAATATGAGACTTAAAATGTAATCAAATTAAATATTCTGCTCCTCGAGTGCCTTTCTGTCTTACTTTTATTATCATTCTGTGATATAGATTGTAATGAAACCAACTCGAAGAATAAATATACATTCAACTTACAAGTCATCTAAGGAATAATAGTAGCTGTAGTAACGGTTGTAACGATTATATCCTTCAACGTGGGAAGCTGGAAATTAATTAAGATTAAATTTTCATTAACGCATGCATACAAATCGATTTTAATCTTAGAATCCTACATCAAAAAGAATTATAATGACGTTTTAGAACACCATACTATAACAAATCGTAAAACACGATATTCGACGTTTTAAACATACTTAATTTGGCGTTCGCCCGTCCCAAATTAACACATTCATCAGCAGTTATTTTATGTTTTGTCCATTTGAGGAACTTTGTGCTGTTTCTTGATTTTCTCTAATGGCTTAATACTATATCATGTATCCGGAGGATTTCGAGCCATCTGGATAAAAGGTTCAAATTCCCAATCATTGATAACTGTTTGACTAGGTGTTATTTTGTTTTCTTTTAACATACAAATAACATACGAGGACACTTTAAATAGATATGAGGGTATGAATGGGGGTCGTTCATTTCTGTATTCTTTAATTTTTTCGCTCATTATTCTTTACCTTTAAAAAATAATGCCTATTTTGTAATTACTTGATAACTGTATTCTGGACATTGTTCTTTTCTGTAATCGGTATATTTTTACCCAATTCTTTAATTTTTGCAGTTATTCTTTATATTTTAGCACCCCATTATTCTCTTTTCTTTATTTTTTTGTCCATTTTTCTCTATTCTTTATTCCCCATTATTCTCTATTCTGTAAACCCCATCCATACCCTCATATATTTGTGAATGCAGTAGTCTTTATATTTTCTTAATTTCAGTTAAAATGAATTTACCAGTATATTCTCAAAAGTGTTTATAGGTGGCACGGTAGTATTTCCTGGCCCATTCTCATCACTCAAACAACCATCGATTCATCCCTCAGTTTGGGAAAGTATGTTCAGTTGATACTGTATTTTTGTCCAATCACTCTGTAATTATCAAAGACCATTGATAGATTATGTGATGGAAATTGAATGTTCCCACCCGTTTATAATATTTGCAGAAGTTGGTAGATGCAAAGTGAGACAACCGAACAGCTATTATAAAGTTTTTTCCGTGCTTAAATTTATTTACTAAATACTTCATGGTAATTTCATATTCTAAACCAAAAATAATCATGTAGTTGAGACAAATGGCCGATAAAAGAATAATGCCATTTTATTTTTATACCTAATTTATTGGTTCGAATATCAGATCGCCCTTGCGGGCTCGCTTGGTAATCTTGCTGATAAAGTCTGTATCAAAAACAAAAATGCCATTATTCTATATATATTCTATATATCTGGTAATTTCATGTATTTTATGATATTGTTAGTAAAAAAGCACATTGTCTATTTTGACGTATTTGTTTTATATCTCGTGTTATCGAATTACTGAAGCCATTGTTGGTTAGGGCTAATATGAAATTTGAAGTATGTTTTATTGTCAAACATTTGTCACTTTAAGAAAGTTGTTTTCTTCTTAGTGTCTATTTTGTTTTCTTTTTTATTTTAAATACAACAATTATCTAATGTTCTGTGTAACCAGTAACACAATTCCCTGTATGTTTTAGTACATTTTTGTGGTATTCAGTAATTCGTCTGGTATTTCTACGTTATTTGAGCATATGTGTAACCTTCCCTTATAAAATGGATAGTAAGAACACAAATTGTTGCATTTATTGGTAAATTACAAAATTTAAAGCATTTTCCAATTTTGAAAGCACTTTGTCCATCAATTATTTATAATGTACAATTTAGCACCAGTATACATTAATTTGACTGACCTGAGTATAAAATAAAAAGAGTAACCATGAAATAAAATTTTTCTATAGTTTCCATTTTGATATACTTAATTATACAAGTTTTTTTACGCAGTGATACATTTATATTCACGTAATAAAACAAAAGAAAGTGATTTTTGTGTTGTATTTTTTATTCAGGTTTGTTTTTCAAATAAAAGAGTTAATCATGTGTATAAATATAATTTGGCACATGTATAATTTCTAATACTTTCCATTTTAACTTCAGTTTTTCTTTTACCGAGTGATCGACTTAGTCTCTTAATTCTGATTAAAACATCTAGTATGCATGGATATTTGTTATTTTTTCAAACAACAATGAAAATGAGTAATGCTATTATAATAGACATATATATACATTTTGCACACTATTTAACAGAAAACTTTTTTCATTTATCAAGTAAGTGTAACAAGTAAAAGAGGACCGTGTTTTGCCATGATGCTTTTAATTAATTGCGGAACTCATATACTCCTTTACGACTAAACATTTGATACGAGGAGGTAAACGATAACTTGGTAAAGGTACAATCTATACAAAAAATGGTACTTGTGATTTTAATAATAGTTGGCTTTGAAAGGTATGAGATACCGTTGTTTCAACCGGAGCTGGTTACTGTGCGTATTTGAGACACATTCGACACACCTCTGAACATTATATTATCTACTAAGTACTGGAGTCCGCACCAGATTTAATGTGAAATGAGTTTTCTACTTATTATACCCCGCTACGAAAGAGGTGGTATACTGCTTTACTACCCGCTACTATAGTGAATCAACTCCTATCATTTCTACTTGTAAACATAAAAAAGGACAGAAGAGCACATATAAGACATGTTATATGTTAATCACTTCTCCAGATTTCACTAGTAACTTAACAGGAAAAACTTATTATACAATTTTGTTTAGCCTCTGGACTGTTCCACAGACAATGTCGTTTACGTAACTGAATGTACTTTGTGTGGGCTACTTTATGTTGGCGAAACTCGACAAACTTTGCGTAAAAGGATGATTCAACAATGGTCTGATAATAAAGATCCGCAATTCAGAATACTTTATAACTATTTTAATCAACCGTTTTTTATCTATGAAAGTACGCATCTTCGAGAAAATTTATCACCACACCAATAGCCCTATACTAAGTACTCCTTTCCGAAAAGATAGATAAAATTTGTGGATAAAGGTACTAGGTACTGCAATGCCATATGGTTGCAATAATAACATCAAAGGAGGAGGCAATTTGTCAAGTCCGGCCTGCAGTGATGTAAATGTAATGAGCTTATTTAATACTACCTAAAGACCCGGGCGTAGTCAAGGGCAAAAACATTACCATCGGCCCAATGTAAAAAAATAAAAGTTTTCTAAATCTAGATCGCCCTCTGGGAGCTTTGATGACCTTCTTTCACATCTTCATCATCCGCTAGGGTTACATTACATTATAACTATTTTTTTTTTTCACTGCCTGTTAATTTTCGTAAATGTTTGAGAGATTATGCACTACCTAGATAGTAGTCCCAGTAGTTTTGGTGTCTTCCCGATTGTCTCACTTTTTGAAATTACAGGTAAAAATGTAATGAAATTTTGTGGGACAATCGGGAATATGTTTGTTGGACATTGGGAAGTTTAAATGTGGGACAATCAGGAATTGTTTTGATAGTGATTAGTTTGTTTTTACAGTGTAGCAGGTAACTAAGGTACCTAATCAATGTAACTTGCATAATAAGAAATAAACATGAACAAATAATAAAATTACATATTTTATTTTGCACATAATAGATACAACTGAAGTATCATCAAACATAGAATATAATATAAATTAATAGCACAGCACATATCAAGGACAACTCAATTTTACATAAATGTGCACTAAAAGAGTTACAATTAGGCACACTTAATACAATAAAGCACTCATGATAAACAGCTTAATTCATTAAAGCACACATGAAATGAAGAGCAGATACTATATAGTACACACAATGCAGAAGGTACAACAATAAAGCACACATAATACATAACACAAACATCACAACACATCATATATTAGCAACAAATTTAGTCCAAGTGTAACAAATAAGAGCTAATGTTAGCATACTGAAACACACTAACTTCATCATTCTGAAGACGATCTTTGGGTTCTTGTAGGCGTTGACTGAGTTGTGTGTATTTTCTTCTATGTGTTGGTCGTACTCCACCGGCTTGGTACTGGATGATGGTCACTTCGTTTTCTTCTGCTTTTCTTTTATACCATAATTAATAGCTCATTTACTACATGTACTAATTATTTAAACTGATAATTATCTAATCAATTAATTAATAAACATCTATAGAAAAATGTTTACTCAAACAACAGTATTTGCGAATCGTAATAAAAAAACATCTAATGATCAACAAAGGGGTGATGATTAGAACTTACTGATGCCCTAAACCATTCTCTGAGGGTCGACACAGGGTGCAACGAATTTGTTCTTATTTAGAAATATTATCTTTTCAACTTTTCTGGGACGAGTCTATTTCTCGACTTTGTTACGTAAGTAACAGTCCTGCTGATGAAAATATTTGCTCTGACGGTACAGAGGTGGTGGAATGACTAAGAAACGATAAACTAAAAATGTAAGCCTTGGAAAGGTGCTCTTGTTCATAGCCTGCATCTGTTCGAGGGAATTTTAAATGACAATAAAACGCAAACATTTGAAGCGTATTTTAAGTTTGATTAATTTTAATTTATATTTAATTTCCCAGGAGGCACACTTAATAAAAATATTTTTTTCTTTAAGAAGGCAACAACATTCTTACAGAAACCGATTAGTCGAGTATCATTTTGGTATTCGATACTCGTGACTGTCCATCCGTCCCATCAAATTTCCGTTGCATTTTTCTCAAGAACTACGGATTAGAGATTCCTGAAATTTGTTATCAAGCGTCATGTGAACATGGTATATCGTTAGTCAAGCCCTGGCCTCAGTGACAACAGAAAAAATAAAAAATGAAAATAAGTCACTGAGGCCAGGGCTGGACTAGGTATACCGTGTGATGTGGTTTCAGTTTTATCAATCCTCAACTTCATGTTTACCTAATACTTATATATTCTAACAAATAATGGCAATGTATATGAAATGTCTTTTTTCGGGACTACTAATCGACCCTTCCTAAAAACAATTATCAAGCTTCAAATTCATTGCTCATCAAATTCATGTTAACTGAATAATTATATATTTTAACATAATGGTCGTTTTTGAAAGTTTCGTTACATTTGCCTAGAGAACTTTTTTTTAATTTGTTAACAGGTTTCACGCGAACATGCTTTAATATAAATAAGAAGATGTGGTATAAGTGCCAATGAGACAACTCTCCATCCAAGTCACAATGTATAAAAAGTTAACAATTATAGGTCAAAGTACGGCCTTTAACAGGGAGCCTTGGCTCAAACAGAACAGCAAGCTATAAAGGGCCCCAAAATGACTAGTGTAAAACAATTCAAACAGGAAAACCAACGGTCTTATCTATATAAAAAACGAGAAACGTGAAACACCTATGAACCACACCAACAAACGACAACCACTGAACAACAGGCTCCTGCCTTCGGACAGGTGCATAAAAATGCAGCGTGTTTAAACATTTTAACAGGCGCTAACTTTCACCTAACCTGAGACAGTAGTGTAACATTACAACATAAAAAGACACACTATAAAATATCAATTGAAATTTAAGGTTTGATTTGTTTGCAGGTTCATTGTTCATCAAATTCCTGTTTACCGAATTATTATATATATTCTAATACATAATGGTCATGTATAGAATTTTCATGGCATTGTTCTAGGGAACTACATATAAGATCTTCTTGAAATTTCTTATCAGGCTTCATAAGAAAATGCTTTGCCATGGATTGCATGTTTTCCTCTTCTTTTTTTTTTTCTTTTCTTCAACTTCCTGTTTACCGAATTTTTAAAGCAGGTAATCATAAGTGAGCAATAGCTCGCAGTTTTATTGTCGATTTTTCTTCTGTATTGAGGAATTCGTCCTCTATATTTTTGCTCGATCTTTCCAGATTAAATGATAGATGAATTTTTTTCCAATCAAGAAGCTTAAAACAGATATCAGCTGTTTCATGAATTTAAGTAAATGTTTTAAAAATCAGTCGTCGAAACTTGTTTAAGTCTTTATTCGACATTATCCAGGTCCTTCACAGAATAAAATATCATTTGCATTAATTTATTAAATGATTATATATATGGTCATATAATCTGTTTTTAACTTGCGAAAAAAAATCGGCATTATATAGCTTGAAAGGTTCTGTTTATGTAGTCGGTATTCAATTTGCCTAAGACCAAAAAAATCATAATTTTGATCTATCCTATAATTAACTTGACATAAACAAAATAAAATAATGCTTTATAAGGTTTATGCGTCAGAAGACTTTTTCTGGATGTCCTATCGTCAGGAACGCTTAAAAGTTTGACTAGAAACCTCACATAGTTGAACTGCTGTCATCAAATTCGGATATTTGATATTTGAAATCGAAATAATTGATTAATCTATTGATATAGATAAAATGTACTCAATATTATACTGAATTTTATTTACTCCAACCAACCCCAACTTAATTGATGTGGATGAGTTGTTTGGTGAATAGATGTATAACTGTGACCAAAACTGAACTTGAATGATACAATATGATAATCTCGTACAGAAGAGAAGATACTGCAAAAGGCTTTGTATATGAAGAAATGAAATAAATATTTAAAGAATGAAAGGCTTAGCTTGTTGATGCATCTTTAGTTGATGATGTGCAGATAATTTATGTTTTGACGCTATTACAGGAATAAGTATGAAAACAAGATTGGTGTAGTGCCATTTCTGTGTTTTTCACAAAAACAAATTATGGTTTGACAGCTTCACATGTCAGAACATCAAATGAAATTGTTTTCCCAATCTTTCAATGTAAGTATTTATCGGTTGTAATTCCCTAGGGCAGTTGTTGTAAGGAAGGGATTAGCTTGTCTTGAATTGTGTTCCTGAGAACTTGGAGCAGTTGGTGTCTGAAAACGTTTCTTTGCATTGAAGGTACTGGATGTTGGTTATCATAGTATGCTGGCGGCGGAGGTAGATATGCTGGTCCTCCCATATGGTAATTCATCTGCTGCATTTCTGAAAACGAAAATTAATGATAGAGTAGTATAGATTACTAACTATTGTTGAAGACAGTATGTTGACCCCTAGATGTATCTCAGTTTTATGTCAATGGGTTGCTGTCTCATTTATGTATACTCCACCTTTCCTTTTATTGAAAGTTATATTTTAATTGTTATTCATTAACTTACATGAATATCTCCTGCTACTAGTACTTTCTTTTGTTTAACAAGTATGAATTCTCTTTTATTCTGTATGTGTTGTTGTCGTTTATTTCTGTAATATTATATCATTTTTTTTTTAAATCAAGCCATGCATTACATAGATATAATGTTTAAAAATCTGACATATCAGTAAAGAAAACGACTTTTTTATATAGTATTTTCGTCCTGAATATGCATGAAATCGATGCCACTGGATTTGATAAATTTGCTATTTTGTCAGTATAAAACAGTCTTCTATATAGAAAAGTATGTCATGTCTTTTGCAAGGTCGGTGTTTTGCTTGCGTAGCAGGCGACGCTAACTCTGTCGACGCACCTGGTCTCGCTCCAATTGGATTTCATGCGATTCCCTCGGTTTTTGTTTTTCACATTGATTTATCTTATGAGATTTGAACATCAGTAAAATACTCTTGCATATTTTTATGTCCAAACATATTATTGATTTCTTACTATGATCCTTGTCAATGATTTTGTTACGACGGTTGTTAGTTATTAGTTGTATCTGTATATTGGGTTTTTTCTATTGAATAATAGCATATAGAAGCGTATTATTATAAAAGGGGAAATACCCAAGAGTTATCAAAACCCATTAAGGTTTCATTTTCAATCAAAGTTTCCTTTAATAATGGATTGATGTTGCATGCATATATTCTTCAATATACATTAGTACAAGAGTTATAATAATTGCGGTAACAGGAAGATTTCTTTTATACATGAATAACTCGAGAATTTAAATGAAAGATTAGTAGTCAAAATCTCATTTCAAACACTGAATTTAATAACTGCTGCTACCCCCTTCAAAAATTTTCTTATTTTCATATATCAATTTTCTTTTGCATGAATCACTTATCCCTATTCTCTTTCAAATGATATACTTCGCATTCACAGTAGTTATGTTTTAGCCATTTCATAGTTGAGTAAAATTTGACAAATAATTAATCTCACTTCCTGTCCAGCTGAATTGTATGACTGTTCTATTTAGTGACCAGCTTTACATTGGTCCTGATGCGTTTTTGGTGAGAAAAATAATGACACATGACCCTCAGTGCCACGAATTATTCGTTAATTGTATACTCACGAGGATATCCTTGCTGTGCTGTAAACATTGACACATTGTTGCTCGGAACAACGGTAACAACTTGGTTGTTAGATCGGTGACTGAAACACAGAACACCACAAACAGCACAGGTTATAACGATCACTACTGCCAGGAACAAGAGGCAACCGATAACTATACCAACAATCCCACCAACAGACCTTCAAATATACAAAACGGTTTTTGGTCTACGTTTGGCTGGCTTAATTTTTCCTATATACATATGTGATCATTGTAGGTCTTTGAGCCATATGCTTCAAGTTTCAAAAAAGTCTAACAGATTATTTATGTTCATTCTTAATTTATGATATAAATTTTGGTACCTTAACTATTTTTATGTTAATCTGAATTTGAATAGATGTGTATTCCTGCTAACTATTTTGGTACACAACAGATAAATTTCATTGGTAAGCAAAATCAGAACCTTTGAATTGATTGATTGATTGTTGGTTGCTTAACGTCTAGTGGTATATTTCATGCATGTTCATGACGAATCGTACTCTTTGGTTTTGCTCAAACATTGTTGTCAATATAATGGAATTCTATATGACTGTCATACAAGTGAGAAGTTTAGCTAGCTATTAAACCAGGTTTAATCCACCATTTTCTACATTAGGAAATGCCTGTACTAAGTCAGGAATATGACAGTTGTTCTATTCGTTTGATGTGTTTGACCTTTTGATTTTGCCGTTTGATAAAGGACTTTCCGTTTTGAATTTTCTTTGGAGTTCGGTATTTTTGTTATTTTACTTTTCACATGTGAAAAAGTTTAAAAGATATGGAAGATGTTTGGCAGTAAAATCTATCTTCTTCTCTTTTCCCGAAACATTCGGTGGTTTTGCAATGTTAAGAAAATCATAGTATTGTTCGACAATGTTTCACTATTCTATTGGTTCTTATACACCAATCACTTATTTCTTGTAGATGGTTCCCATTTCGTACATTGTATATGGTTATCGAAGAAAGAAAATACGAATTCAAATTAATTCGGAAGTTTATAACTGGTGCTAAAAAAAGCTTTTAATATAAATTAAAAAAAAATCTACACAACATGTGACATTCGAATTAACAGATATTTATATTTTTGATGTGCACTGAAGTGAATAGAATGTGTAAAACTATAGACGTTTTTCTGCTACTTTCATTCTACATTACAAAAAAGTATCTAGAAAACAATACCGAACTCCAAGGGTAAATTAAAAAATAGGAAATCCATAAAACTGACAAAATCAAACACTGGACTATATCAACAAACGGAACGACTGACTGTAGGTATTTTAAAAGTTTTTCTTTTATCATCTATAGTTTTATTATTGAAATTGATTTTAAAAAGACTCTCAGTTGGTTCATGTCAATATCATTAATGTTCATACAACTTACAAAGTATGATCGCAGTCGTAGTACGAATAGTAGTAGTAGTTACAATCCGATGCTTCACAATGTAAAACTGTAAAATAAAATAAATATTATTAAGTTTCCCACATTTGATAGACTTTACTGGACTTCTTGTTTAACTTGTCACTGATACAATTATGTTAAAACAGTAGTATACTAATCGATAAAAATTCCCTAACCATACTTTGTTTTGTTTTCAGTTCCAATGTGTCCATGTTCTAGTAAACAATTGTCAAACAATTGGGTATGTGCAGATACGTGATATGAGGTACTAAATTGCATGAGAGATATACAAGCCCGTTTCAACAGAATATCAACTATTCTTGTGTCATATAATGTATGAATAGTATGAATATGCGTACATCGAAAGCCTGTTTTTCATTTGTATTTCAGATGCAGTATGACCTGTAACTAAATCTATAAAAAAACTATTATCCTTATAATCCTTCATGCTTCTTGTTATTTGTCTAAACTCCTTTTCTCTTTTTGTGTAAAACTATAAGGATATATATGAATGAATATCGAGAGATTAAGATTTTGATTGGTTAGCCAGTCATTAACAACACTCGACACTGTGGTAGTTAACTAATCATCAGAACTGTAATACTCCCATAGGGTATGTATAGATACCTTCACACATGAACAAAAGAAAGTCAAATGAACAATGGTACAGGTTAATTTGTAACGACTCCTGGCAAATTTGAAGTCTCCTACTGATGGGAATATATGACTATCATTGGAGACTGTACAGTGATTATAATTATTAGAATGTGTTTTTTTTTTTTTTTTTTTATTTTATTTTTTTGTAGTCTTGTACTAGTAGTTGTTTTCATTACATCAGCTTTTAGTAAACATTCATATGTTAGCCCATTCATCGTTTAACTTCAACAAAATATTATTTTTTTCTAAATAATCCCTTAGGCTTAATCTTTCATTAGAAATTGAATAGTGCTGCATGATGCATGATATGTTGGAATGTTTTTGGTTAAAATTGACAAATTCTACGAAATATTTTCTATGTCTCACTAAAAGAAGCAAATCCCTTATTCATAATGAGTGTGTGTGTTTGTGTGGGATAGAATGGGGGGTATGTTAATTTTAAAGTTGTCAATACTTTGTTATCTGGTACATTTTACGAAATTTACAATATTGTTATCACAAAGAAATTTATCAATTTCTTTTTTTAACTTACTAAAATATCTCTGTTTATAAAATATCTGTCATGTAAGGCCTTATGTGGAACTTTTAATGTCGTCAAACACTTTCCGTATAAAAAAAAGCGACGAAAACAGTACTTATCTACCGTGCCCTGTAATAACACAATAAAGTACTGCAGTCTTTTTATTAGATTTTGGCGGTTGCAATAATTCTCTTTCGTTTCGTTATTTATACATTCGATTTGGCTTCTGGATTACAAACACTGGAAATTTTACGTTGTTCACTTAACAAGATATAAAACATATATTTCAGTAATACTGTTCTTATCAATTTCTTCTTATGCACACTATAGTTCATACAAATGACTGACCTGAATATAAGATAAAAACTGCAAACATGTAATAAAGTTTATGTGAAGTTTCCATTTTGAAACCTTTCAATGGCAACCTTTTAATACAATACTATACATATATTGAGACAAAAGAAAGTGACAGCTGAATAAGAATTTGAATGTTTAAGTGTAATTTTAGAATAAAAGAATCAATGTTGTGTATAAATACACTTTTTAACGCGTATGATTTTTTTAAATAATTTTCACTGTCCTCTTCTCTCTAAATGATATATATTTCTCCCACATAGGAAACGCTACGGGTTTCAATAGTAACATTTCCTAGTCTGATAATTTTAAGCAAATATCGAGTATTCTTGGTGATTGTTTACTTAAAACCAAAAAGAGAAAGACTAAAGCTATAGCCTAATTTACTCTAAAATGTCTGTCGTTACAAATTATAAGCCTGATCTCTTTGACGAGTTTTTTTTGCAAAACCATTTAACTGACAACTTCCTTCATTTAAAATGATGTCATCGACCTTTCCATATACAATGACTGAGGTAAATGTTTCCCTATACAAACAGAAATAGACAACACAGAATTTCAACTGTCTGTGATTTACGAAAACGTTATTGAAAATCATTACATGGAATATTTTCAGTTTTATGCGGAAACTTTAATGTCTGTTTTGAATGTCAGTCAAAGACTTTGTTGAACAGTTGTTTCGCATATGACCAGGGATATTTTCCAATTGCCATTATCACAATCCCGTTTGATTTTCTAAGATTATGACATCACCAAATGAGACTCAGTACCGATTGTGTACAAATGTATTTACCAAGGTAGCGATATACAATAAGGAAAAAATTTATCTCATAAATTTTACCATCCACTTTTCCTCGCTTTCTAACAAATTAAGCTTATAGTTTGATTCATATATTTGATTTCCATTAGGTGAAAAATATGTTTTTTTATGTATCCAGTACAACGATCTGCATTTATTTGCTATACGATATGATATTGCAAAAAAGGAAGTGAAGATGTAATATATTTTCCCAAAAAATTTGGCCGACAGTAGAGTTTGAATCCCTTGGAGTAATACCTTTTCTGAAACCATTTACATATATCTATCAAGATATCAAATAAAACTCATATGTTTCTCCTCTCTATTTTTCTTAAAATTGCATCGAAAAGATAGTGTGAAAAAATTGTTGGTAAATATTACAATGATTTGTTAACCTACGGCTGGTATTGATATGCAAATTCAGACTGTCAAACAAACAAAATAACTCATTAAACATACACAAACAATGTTGATGTTCATATAAAGGCTATATTATTCTTATGATACTAGTATAAAAACTAATTATATCAAAAAAATGCTACGGGGCAAAAAAAGAGAACCCACACTCCTAGCTATGAATTGATACCTAACATGACGGGTGTCACTAGTAGGAGCAGGATCTGTTTACCTTTAACGAGTTTTTTTTTATGGTGGATTTCGTGTTGTTCATTCATTAGTTTTCTATGTAGTGTTTTGTGAAATTTTTTTTTTTTTTTTTTTCATCTTTCCTTTTTGCCCTAGCGTTTTCAGTTTCTCATCAGCTTATGAATTTTGACTGTCCCCATAGTATCTTCAGCCTCTTCCTTAAGGACTGATTATACTTGAATATTATTCGCTTTGATTTGTCTAGAAAAATGATGAGAAGAAAAACAGATTACAATATGAAAACGAACATTTCGTAAAACACAGAAAACTTAAGATTGAGAAACACTGATCAAACCAAAAACCGAAGATGTTGAGGAAGGTTAAACAGTTCCTGCCCCATAAGGGCCACCATCGTGTTTAGTATTAAGTCACATTAGATGATACACAATCGATGAAATAAAACGCGATTGAATCTACAAAAGTTGAACATATCCATGGGTATCTGAAAAAAAGTTAAATAACAAAAATACCGAACTCTAGGAAAATTCAAAACGGAAAGTCCTTTATCAAATAGCAAAATCAAAAGCTCATACACATCAAACGAATGGAAAACAACTGTCATATTTTTGACTTGGTACAGGCATTATCTTATGTTGAAAATGATGGATTAAACCTGGTTTCATAGCTAGCTAAAACTCTGATATGCTTTAAAATAAAAATAGCACATAATTAATTTGATGCGTCCGGGGCCTTTTTCTTGATTTATTTAAATCAAGAACGCATAAATTTAAAATTAGAAAGCAAAGGATGTATAAGTACTTAAATACGTGGGGAGCTATATGATAAAAAAAGATCAAAAAGGGATACTAGTATCCAAGTCCATCTGAGGTCAACTTTGCCTGTAGGAGTTCAAATCTTAGTTTCCTTTTAATGTCTGAATATAACAACTGAGAATTTAGATAAGGTATGTTATAAACATTGTCAATACCGAGCACTTCATACTGAGTTCATTATACCTCCGGAGTCTAACAGTCCACCAGCATCGGTATTGACCCAGTGCTCGGAAATGTAAATAGCACTTCATAAATTTGGTACATCCGAAGAGCTTTTCGGAATTCACCTTCATCAGAATCGCTCGAAACTTCAAACTTGAAACCCATGGCTGTTAATGTATTTGATTACGTGGGGACCTATATGACCAAATCCATCCTTGGTCAATTTGTCTGGGTCCTTGGTTTCTTAATCAGATCATTAATTTCAACGGTATTATGATGCTTACTGTAAATATTTCAAAGAGATAAGTTCAGCTTTACACTTATGAACCCGTTGTTCACTAGTTTCGTTGTAAATATCAAAACTCCACAAACCCTCTCTTTACTAAGTGACGTTGAAGTATAAGTTTGGTTTCCAAGCAAATTTTCAATACCCATTCCCATATAAAGGCTTTAAACGTCGGATATGAACAAAAGTTGCAACTCACTAAAAGGGCATTGTTTATGAAGTCTGTATCAGTATTTCCTGGAAGTGTTTTTTTTTTTTTTTTTTTTTTTGATATTTCCTCTATTACACTATTCATCAAAGAAATTCATTTCGTCAGAGGATATAAACCCTTGATGTTTATTTTTCAATTCAATTAACAGACGTATGTGGGTATTATAACATAATTTCCTGAAAGTATACCAATCGGAGAATTGCAATTCTGAATTGCTTTTATATATAAATAGAAAAGGAGACAAAAGTACATTTAAAAAAACTCATCTTAAGATACAGACTTAAGTTTGTACGACAGACGTGTGATTCGTCTACAGCACACTCGGCACACGGTTGTCATTCGGTGTATCGAGGAAAATGATTGTGAAAGAATATAAGTAACGGTGGTCAACCATTGCGATAGGATCGTGAAGGAAATCTTATCGAGAAGGCACGTGTAATCTGATTTATTGAATTACAATACATACTATAGCAATAAATCGAAGGAAATATTCCGATTTAAAAAAAAAATACTTATCTGTCGGGTTCGGTTTTTTATGCAAACAAAACTTAAATTATTTGCTGTAATGTATATATATTTTATAAGGTTAAGGCTGTGTTAAGCAATATTTACAAAATATCATTTTCATACGTACCTATAAAGAAATGAAACATTACGATTATTCTTGACCATGTTACCTAAATGAAGTTCTTCAACATTTTACACCAAAAAAATCCATTTTACATATAACCTATTCACCGTTTTGTGTTCTTTTTGCATAAATTGCATGTCGGAAGAGGGACGAAAGATACCAGAGGGAGAGTCAATGACATTCGTCAATGACATTTAACGCGTTTAAAGTAAATCCGATTTATGTCAGGAATCTGAATTATAATATTCCACTCATATGGTAGTTTGCATCTCTAAATCAACGCGCCTCTTGCGTACACAAATTTTAATCCTGGTATTGATGATGATTTGATAAGAAATTTTCCGTTTTGAATTTTCCTTGGAGTTTGGTATTTTTGTTATTTTAATTTTTATTATCAAACATGTAAGAATCTCCTCCTTTATTTCTTATTGAGCAAGAATCTTGCAATCTGATTGGTTTATTACCCGGTGTAATAAACATCTCATACAAGCTAAACTATTTACACACAGGGATGAAAAGTAATAGTTAACAACGCGCAGCAATATGATTTGAAAATTTTATTTAGATTTCCATGATTAAAATCAATAATTTGTGTAATATTTTCATTTTTAAATTGAAAAAAAAAATACGTAAACAAAATAGTACTTTATTTTTTTGTTGTTGCTGTTTTTGTTTGCGTAGTCAGTGAAAGGGACGTTACTCTGTCTTCTAAGTTTTCGGCGAAAAGATATGCCCAGTATAAAAACAAGTGAATGGACGCTTCATAAGAATAAATTTATCAGCTAAATGTAATCACAGGTAAAATTGCGCCACAGGGTATATACATTTTCAACTCCGGTGTACAATTTAGTACACCTATTATTACACCAAGAAACTAATATTATCGGTGAAATCAACTTTGCAGAAAACATTCATTCTTTATAGAAAATACCAAGATAGTCATATTTAAATCCTAATTAACATTAGTATAGATGTTACAATATCTAGAAGAGTCAAATCAATAATCTTCCACTAGAGATGAGTTTTCAAATCAAAATAAATGAAAATTTTTCTTTCTGATGAACAAATAAAATATACCCATATATACATTCATATCATAATTCGATAAACAAATTCCGAATATTCTTTATTTGTTTCTGTCATGCAATTTGGGTTTTTTTCACCCTTTTTCCTAATTCTTCGTATCACATCGAATTGTTAGTTCCAAATACACTTATCTAGTAATATTTTCCCAAGAGCCAAAATACCATGAAGATGCCGGAGCATGTTCAATTGATGTTGAATTTCTAGTCCCTGCTGGTATTATCAGCTACATAGATTGCGATTAGGTACTGACATGATTAATTGTATACATTATCAAATTATCTGTTTTTTAATTTGGAAATTATTGTGAAACTTCATTTGACCTAAGTTGACCGTGGATTTGACTATTCTTTTAATATCACTTTTCGTTAATAATTTTTATAGTATTTGAATATACATGACATCCTTGGTCCTTTAAAAAAAAGAGTCATTTTCATTTATTTGATTGTGAATGAAAATCTTTGTAAATTTTGTTCGTACGATGCGCTTTTCCCAATTTACCGTCATCCGTAACGCCCAAACCCAAAAGTTTGAAAGACAAAACTTGAGGAGCTATCTTACCAAAAGAAACCTAATACAGCCAATGATTAGTACTTTCAATCAATTGGTCATTTGAAGCTATAAAACAGAACGTTGTGTCCCAAATCGATGCAGACACATTTCCGGATTTGATGCCTAAACCAGGAAACATTTAAGGGTAAATATATCAGTAATTAACTTTTAATGATTTTTCAACAAAGTAATAAAAAATGTAACACATTTTGAACAATTTTAATTTGGTGCATTTTACTGATCTTATTTATATGTTTTCCTCCGGATCATCAAATGTAGTCGTTTTTTGATGGATTGATATCTGTTAAAATTTGCTGCTATGAGCTTTGCCCTTTCTTTAAAGATTTTTATGGTTTTGGTGTTTGTGATTGTTATATTTGCTTGTTTCCTTTTTTATATACATTATTGTTGTTTTTTATAGATATCATTTTGATGCCGAATAAAGAATATACTATTATATACATTTTCACAGGTACGGCAACTATGCAGATAATGTATCAAGTTTTAGCACTCCTGGCATTTACCATCAGCTTAGCGGTTTGTGAAAACAAGATGAAATTACCTGGTCAAGAAAAAGAACGCTGTAACTATTTGAGAGTTGGAAGAAAAAAGTTAAATGTAGATTGCTCGTTTAGTTATATGTCGAAAATTCCAGTATTGCAGTACAATGTGACTTTTCTCAATCTTCAGTTCAATTCTATAGAAATTATTTCCAGCGGGATATTAGGAAATCTTTCACAGTTGTCTGAATTAGATATTTCGTATAACAAGTTATCATGGATTGAACCAGGTGCTTTTGCAGGTCTTTGTAGTTTAAAGAAATTGATTCTTCAAAACAATGCTTTGAAATACAACACTGTTTCGTTTCCATTGGGTATTTTTAAACCGTTGGAATCACTCAACTACTTAAACATAAAATTCAATGACCCTTCAAATAGTGAAAACTTTCCAAGCAGTGTCCTTTCAGACCTTACAGAGCTAACTGACCTCGAGCTTGATGTTTTTAAATCTCAAGATTCTATGGTGTTTCCTGAAGTCTATATGTCCTTAGAGAGATTGCAGAGACTGGTGGTTGGTAATTGTACTATGAACACTATGAATAATACATTCACTTATTTACCGTATCTTCATTATATAGATATGTCTTCATGTACTATAAGCAATTATCAAAAAGGGACATTGAACAAGAAGAATCTGACTTATTTAAGTATGCCAGACAAAAGCTGGGAACATTTCACTTATGATCAAAATGTAATACATGATTTAAACTCAACAAATTTGACCATTTTAGTTATGAAACACAGTACGTTTTCTTTAGAGAGTGCATTTCATTACAAATATTTGATTCATTCAGGTTTGAGAGAGTTGTACATAAACAATAACAACCTCAGAAAAATAATAAATCGAGGTGAACCAGTAGAATTCTGTCTCCTTCTACATTTGAGATTTTAGATCTCTCAAACAACAAATTAAGACAATTTTGTGTCAATCTCCGAAACGTTACAGTTCTGAGTCTACGCAACAATTTTCTTGGTCCATTCTTAGAGCAGAATCTGTGCATACAAAATGAAGCTAGCAACCTAAGAAGAATAGATTTATCTTTTAACAGAATTGAACATTTTAGTTTTCTATATTCCGCCAACAAATAAATTTAAAGTTTATCAACCTGAGCTATAACAATATAATAGATATATCATTTGACGTTTCTTATATAAATTATTCTGCAATTTTGGATTTGTCCAGCACAAACATAAGCTTTTTCGAGCCGACTTTTATGAGCTTGATGTTTTAAATCTCAAGATTCTATGGTGTTTCCTGAAGTCTATATGTCCTTAGAGATTGCAGAGACTGGTGGTTGGTAATTGTACTATGAACACTATGAATAATACATTCACTTATTTACCGTATCTTCATTATATAGATATGTCTTCATGTACTATAAGCAATTATCAAAAAGGGACATTGAACAAGAAGAATCTGACTTATTTAAGTATGCCAGACAAAAGCTGGGAACATTTCACTTATGATCAAAATGTAATACATGATTTAAACTCAACAAATTTGACCATTTTAGTTATGAAACACAGTACGTTTTCTTTAGAGAGTGCATTTCATTACAAATATTTGATTCATTCAGGTTTGAGAGAGTTGTACATAAACAATAACAACCTCAGAAAAATAATAAATCGAGGTGAACCAGTAGAATTCTGTCTCCCTTCTACACTTGAGATTTTAGATCTCTCAAACAACAAATTAAGACAATTTTGTGTCAATCTCCGAAACGTTACAGTTCTGAGTCTACGCAACAATTTTCTTGGTCCATTCTTAGAGCAGAATCTGTGCATACAAAATGAAGCTAGCAACCTAAGAAGAATAGATTTATCTTTTAACAGAATTGAACATTTTAGTTTTTCTATATTCCGCCAACAAATAAATTTAAAGTTTATCAACCTGAGCTATAACAATATAATAGATATATCATTTGACGTTTCTTATATAAATTATTCTGCAATTTTGGATTTGTCCAGCACAAACATAAGCTTTTTCGAGCCGACTTTTATGAGCAATTTCAGTGAATTGATGCACAGTTACGGATTAAGACTGAATTTATCGAACAATATGTTTGAGTGTAAGTGTAAAGGAATATTGTTTCTGGTATGGATATGTAATAATTCTAATCACCTGGTAAATAGTGAAAATTATGAATGTAAATTTGAAGATGGCTCCGTCACGGAACTCTTACAGTTAAGAGATATTATTTTCAGTTTGCAAATAAACTGTATGTCATTCAATCTCCTTGCCACCTCTCTTTCTATCATTATTTTATTGGCTTTTGCTATTCAAGGAGCAAGACTCGTATTCAAATACCGTTGGAGATTACTTTATATGTATTACAGAAAAAGGAGAATATTCAGTAATGAGCAATCAGTAGAAAAGTTCAAGTTCAATGCGTTTATCGCGTATTCAGAAAATGATAGGGATTTTGTTCTAAATGATTGTATTCAAAATCTGGAGGGTGATGGGGAGTTGAAACTGTGCATACATCATCGCGATTTTCTACCAGGTGAGGAAATAACTGCAAATATTACAAACGCGATTCACGAAAGTAGAAAGACCATTTGTATAATAAGTAAATCATTTTTCCAGTCCTACTACTGTATGTTTGAGTACAACATGGCATTGACGGAAGGAATTTATGAAAGAGAAGAGCAGAACGTCCTGATTCTAGTTTTCTACGAACAAATTATGCCGCGAGATTTACCATTAGTCATACAAGAGCAAATACGACAAAGGTCTTATATTTTGTATTGTAACGATGGAAGAGGAAACGTAGACTTCTGGAAGAGAGTAAAAGAAGCTATAATGTGATGCTAAACAACAAAACACTGAATATGGAACTTCAGGGAAAATTATAAATCGCTTGTTGGTGGGGAAAGGAAGACTTTTGGAAAATATACCATTGAGGCTAAGATGTGATAAATCTGCTATTCATTTACCGTGGTTTCTTTTTCTAGAAACGCTTCTTAAATCTGTCGCTGAAATGGACTCACTAAATTATATTCAATTGTTTCCTTTGTGTGATTAATTTCATTGTTTGAGTTGGCTAATTTAAATATTTTGGCCCGAGCATCACTGAAGAGACATTGATTGTCGAAATGCGCATCTGGTGCAGAAAAAATGGTACCGTTTATGTTATTACTACCTGGGTCGATGCCTCTGCTGGTGGGCTGATAGTCCCCGAGGGTATCACTAGCCCAGTAGCCAGTACTTCGGTACTGGCATGAAAATACGGATTTTGTGTTATTAAAATTTGCTGTTACAAAATTTTGGAAATTATTTAAAATTAAGGAATGAATCTCCCTCATGTAAAGCTCTGGCTAGCGTTTCACAAAAAATCGTACGATTTACGTTTACGATTAAACTTACGTTAAGCGTAAGATTTTAGCTACGAGTGTTTCACAAAGGTGATCGTAAACGTAACGTAAACTTACGATTACAAAGAAAAAAGGGTGCTTTCTTTGACAGCCGCGTTAATGTCTAAAAAAAGAATCTTTCTTTCAAAACCAGGAAGAAAATTTATATCACAGATTTTTTTCAGCTCAGCTTTCAAAATCGTATTTTGAAATGGTTATCAGTTTTTTGTATGGTAAATAGGTTTTGTGAGGTAAGTGTCCCGTCTAGTTTTAAGATATATTTTTTTGCTTTGGTTTTATAAGAAAAATTGGCTTGAGGTGGGGTTTTTTTTTTTGCAAGCTGGGTCTGTTTTTGATGTTGTTGAAGAATGATAAAATCATTAAAAAAACAGACAAATTCATTAGGACTTGTCTTCGGCATTTCTTGAATCCAAATCAAAATGAATTTGTTTACATGAAATTATACGTATCTTCAAATGTTAATTATCAAATGGTATAACATTCATGTTTAAAGTTATTGCAAATGGCTGATATTTTTGTTCGAGCATATTGTTTTTCTTAAATTGTTTAACATTTCATACCGATATAACATGTTACTTAAGTTTATTATTCTTCCCTTAGTTCATTTATTTTGTATTTACATTGTATCATAGGTCAAATTTATTTGTTCAGTGTATGTTCACTGGTGTTAAAAAAGAGGGACGAAAGATACCAGAGGGACAGTCAAACTCATAGATCGAAAACAAACTGACAACGCCATGGCCAAAAATAAAAAGACAAACAGACAAATAATAGTACAGATGACACAACATAGAAAACTAAAGAGTAAGCAACACGAACCCCACCAAAAACTGGGGGTGATCTCAGGTGCTCCGGAATGGTAAGCAGATCCTGCTCCACATGTGGCACCCGTCGTGTTGCTTATGTTATTATGTTAATATGTCCTTTGATTGAGTCAAGCTATTTCAGTTGATATTTTATAGTGTGTCTTTCTATGTTGTGATGTTACACTATTGTTTCAGAAAAAGGGTGAAGGTTTGGTACCATTAAAACGTTTAAACCCGCTGCATTTGTTTGCACCTGTCCTAAGTCAGGAATCTGATGTTCAGAAGTTGTCGTTTGTTGATGTGGTTCATAAGTGTTTCTCGTTTCTCGTTTTTTATATAGATTAGACCGTTGGTTTTCCCGTTTGAATGGTTTTACACTAGTAATTTTTGGGGCCCTTTATAGCTTACTGTTCGGTGTGAGCCAAGGCTCCGTGTTGAAGACCGTACTTTGACCTATAATGGTTTACTTTTATAAATTTTGACTTGGATGGAGAGTTGTCTCATTGGCACTCATACCACATCTTCTTATATCTAATTAAGCATCGTGATAGTTTCTAATGCGTGTCTAGGCTTTTTTAAAGAGGAACCCACCGGCATGACCGTTAGGATTTGGACATGTAAAAAGTCTATGCATAAACAAATGTGTAACTCTATAAGGGGGCGCCCCATCCCCCAGCCCACACCCACACTCAAATCCGCCTCTGAGTTTTAATACTGATTTAATCAGACTTTTACTTCAAAGAGACACGACATCAAGACTTACTGTAGAACAACTGATATTTTGCTATAAACGCCTAAAACTACATTCCAAGCTCCCGTTAAAAACCCATATAAAAATAAGGAGATGTGGTATGATTGCAAATGAGACAACTATCCACCAAAGCTCAAATGAAGTGGATACATGTATAAGCAATCATAGGCAACCGTACGGCCTTCAACAATGAGAAAACTCATACCGTATAGTCGGATGTAAAGGACCTGACCTGAAAATTATGAAACAATTCAATGGAGAAAATTACCGGCCTAATTTATAACAAAACAATTAACGAGAAACAAATATCCCGGTATGACAGACATGAACCAACGACAACCACAGAACTACAGGCTCCTGACTTGGGGCAGGCACATATAGAATGTGGAAGTGTTAAACTAGTTTGCTGGCGCCAAACCTCCCCTAACCTTGGACAGTGGTGTAAAAGTACAACATAAGAACAAACAATTAAAATCAGTTGAAAAGGGCTTATCTCATCAGATCGATACAAAGCAGAAAACATCTAACGAAAACACAGACCGGAGTTGTCAGCGTATCTCATCCCACAACAAAAAAAGACACTAAGTAAAGATCTGAGAGTACTCACAGTTACTGACAGCTAGTTCTAAGCCAATAACAACAAATACAAAAGTCATGTAATTAAGACTAAAATATCAATCAGTACACATCCAACATCCAATGGATTAAGTGTGAAGACGTCATTAACAGTAAGAGAAAAGCATGACCTTGTGCAATGCCAAAATAGAGGTATCGACAGATTGTAGTACCGTTAATGTGCATATATTCATTTCATATTTTATCATGCTATGCATTTGCTGAGGCATCCAAAAATATAATGGTCATCAGGAGATTTAAAAGATTTTTAAAAGCATAAATGTCTACGTATTTTTTATTATTATTTTTTTTTTTTTTTTTTTTGTATCTGGTTGTCGTTTCTCCAAATTTCGAATTCATGTAAATGACGAAAATTAAATTGATTTTTTTTTATTTGTGTACATTGTATCTAGAAAGGGCGAATCTAATATCCCTCTGATGCACAGTCCCAGACCCCCTTTGCCTCAATTTCGTAAGGAGTGCGCTATGGCCGTGAATTCAATGTAACTATATAATGAGATATCAAGAATATAAGAGGGTCTGGATGGGGTTTCCTTCTAATCTGTATTCCTTATTTTTTTAACTATTTTTCTCTATTCTATATAAATTTTGCACATTATTCTCTATTCTGCACATTATTCTCTATCCTTATTATTTTGGTCTATTTTTCTCTATTCTTTATTTTTTTATCCAATTTCTGTAATGTTAGCCCTTTATATTCTCTATTCTGTAAACTCCATTCAGACCCTCATATAACTTTCTTTTTAATTAACAAATTAAATATCCTTCAAATC
This sequence comes from Mytilus coruscus, assembly GCA_017311375.1. Taxonomy (NCBI): domain Eukaryota; kingdom Metazoa; phylum Mollusca; class Bivalvia; order Mytilida; family Mytilidae; genus Mytilus; species Mytilus coruscus. The sequence goes on from CM029595.1 coordinate 115,559,549, forward strand.
TGTATCCTTTAATTTTTTTTAACCATTTTTCTCTATTCTTTATAAATTTTGCACATTATTCTCTATTCTGCACATTATTCTCTATCCTTATTATTTTGGCCTATTTTTCTCAATTCTTTATTTTTTCCCCCATTTTCTGTAATGTTAGCCCTTTATTCTCTATTCCGTAAACTCCATTCAGACCCTCAAATCACTTTTTTTTAATTACAGGACCAGTCAGCAATTTGTGACCAAACATTAATGTTAAATAAATCTATGCATTAACAAGAATCGGTGCAAGAATATGTGTCCATAGGACACCAATCCCTCTCCCACTACTACGTATCCATGTTAATTTTGCATATTTGTTAAACAGTTCTCTGCATAATGAACATGCGCACAAGTTTCATTTTGTTGTGATCTCAAAGTAACTTAAACCAAAATTTAACCTCATACACGTTTTAACTGACATTTCATTGAAAACTGACCCTTGAGATCTTGGTCAAACCATAAGGACAGGTGGCGATAAGGGTCGTTTTTTAGACTTGTCGCCACTTTCATTTAATTTGTCATGTTGTTACCATCAGAAATCGTGACAGTTTTGTATTTATTTTATATACCGATATTCTGTTCGTAGCAACATGTATTTGAGGTGATAAAATAAATAAATATGCTTAAAATACAGCTTTAATTTATTTCTATGACAGATTAAACCGGGTGAATAGGACATTTATACATCAATATGCTCTTTAAGTATTACACAAAATTAAGTGCATACTTTTTGGCACTTGTTTTTATATTTTAATTGTGAGAGTTTTCGAATTATACAGATACTAGTAGATACATTTGGTAAATATAATAAACTCGAAGGTAAATTTCAAAGATAGGAAAAAAAATTCAATAAATGTACTATCAATAAACAAAACTATAGATAAATAACTAGTCTTCAAGAGAATTCTAAGTAGTTCAACTACAGGATTCACTAGCCTGTTAACACTGAGGTTGTAAGTTCGAACCCGCTCGTGGTTGTACTCTGACCTTAATTGACTTGGATTCTCCACGATATAGCACAGAGTAATACAAGTGGCGTTAAACATCAGCAATCAATCAATCAATGTAACGCAACGAACATCAAGAGTCTTTTGTGGAATACAATATATCCCTTGGTTTTATGGAGAAATAGTTCATTCGTTATATATTAGTCCGTAAAAAGATTTTTTCATACATGAGGAGTATACTTTTGTACTTTTACATTTATGTCATAACAATTGCCGTATATGAACTACTATACGTTCTCTCTCAATGAATTGACTGGTATAAATAAAAATTGTACTGCCTGATCTTCTCTTGTCACAAAGTAAAACCCTCGCTGAAGCGGTCGTCAGTTCGGATGTGCTGGATGTATAAATACGCAGCCACGTCCGCTCGATATGGAAAACGTTGCCATTCCACACTCTACACTCTCTGCACGTTAAAGATTCCTTGTTATAACGTCATTATGGGTCTGTTGGTGGCCGGTTGCAAGGCAAAATTTCTGCCCTATCCAATATGCTATCTTTTTAAAGATGCATTTATACTTGCTGACATACCTTGCAGAATTGACATTTTTTGTTTTCATCTGCATGAAATATTGCCACTGTATGTTCAATGGAACATCCATTTCCTGCCAAATAATATAATTAATATATTGATTGGATTATTTGTTGATTTCTTTGTTTGTCATTTGTTGATGTTCCTATCACTGTATTCTTTTATGCATAGAAGTACGTACAATGATTGACGATGATAGGGATTGTCTTAAAATTGTAATGAAATTGTATATATCGAATACATTTTTGACAAAGACAAACATATATATAGTAACAATTAAAAGGATAAATCGAGAGGAACGACATTTTTAATAACGGAAAACATACATGAGCAATAGCGAAATGAATATTAGTTCGAGCTGATACATTTATTTTTACTACAATTACAAAGAGGGGGAAATTAGGGACTGCCTTGATAAATTATCTGTTGCACTTTGATTGAGGACTGGTCATTTGTAACTGAAGGGTGAGTGGGAGGAAATTAAGGGGGCCTTGTAAAATTTTGGGAATGGAAAGGGGGAGTATCCAACTTGCTGCACCGAAATGTTTTCAAAAGATTTGAGTAACTCTGTATTTCAAACATGCAAAAATCATAGGTAATTGATGAATACACTATTTTTCCTTGATGACCTAGAGACGCGGAATCAAGAGACGCACACCCTACCGTGCGCTCACCATACAATAAAAAAAATGTAATATTTTGGCACAAAGAAAATGATTTCCTTCCGGCTCAATTCTTAAGATACCAAATTCTAAGTTTCAACATGTTCTTCCAGGAGAGTATTTTTATCTGAAGCTAAAATGGAATGAAGATGTGGTAAATGTCAATGCGACCATAACTGGGGGCAAGGGGATCCAATAACAGCAAAACAGCAAATTGATTTGGCTTAAAACAGATAACAAGGAATTGAAAAGGATAAAACAGATAACAGTAAATGAAATACTAAAATCATTCGGGTCCAAGGCCAATCCAGCATATCTTATTATAATCCTTTGTAATAAATTCCTTTTCTATAAACATATAAACATGTGTTTTAGAGTTATCTAGAATTGGTTTACTCAATGTAAGATAATAATTTTGTGTTATCCAAAACAAGAAGACCCAACCCTTGGATCACTATCTTTTGTAGATGATCTACTTTTTAGTAAAAAAGGTCTACAGAACAGTATAAATAAATTTAGTAGTTTCTGTGAAAATTGGCAACTTCCTTTCATTAAATATAATAAATAAAACTTAAACCATCATTTTACAGCAACATATTGCCAAAGGGTAGTTTCATTTCTTTACTATAATGGCAATATGATAAAAAATGAGTTAGAATATAAATTCAAATGACTCTTATAAAGAGCAATGTTAACCTTATTTCAAGTTTAGAAGACCTAGTAAAAACAAGGCAAGAAAATCCATGTTTTTGGTTAAAGCCTAGGTAGCTTCATTATGAAATCTTCCAATAGAAATTTCTAGTAATCTTTTTGATAAAGAAGTTCAATTAGTTTTAACTGATAACTCGGAGATATCCTGTTTGAATAGCTTAGCTGCTATATATTTGTTTTCTTGTGTTCATTTCTTTTAGAATTGTAATTTCTTTGCTATATTATGTTTGTTTCTGTTTTTGTCACAAGCTTATTATGTTTATATGACAATAAAAATATTATATGATATAATGGCCATATGTTTTCCTTTGTGTAATATTAAAATTGTTCGAATTTAACATTTACATATGGGGATACAGGAACATTATCCCTATATACAGGGAGTATTATCCCAATATATATGTGAAAAATCAAATTCGAACGATTCTTAATATTACAAAAAGTGAAACATATGGTCAGGGATACATGATGAGAATCGGCCTAGGTCCATACGACCTTAACAGAAACACCTTTTTAAACAGGGCTGAGTCTGTGTTTCTTATTGTATAGATTTTATACAATACGGAACACAGACTCAACTCTGTGATTCTTTTCTAAGAATACACACACTAATTTATTACAAGCATGGGTCAGTTTCTTAAAAGCACCAAAAAATGTTGAAAAAAGTGTTGAATTCCATAACAAAAAATAATCATACATTGAGTCAGCCTGAATTCTAGAAAACTCTTAATACATGTTCATAGAAAATGGAATTTATTACAAAGAATTATAATAAGATATACTGGAATTGTCCTGGACCCGACTGATTTTGATATGTTTAAAGGATGTGAATGTTACTGGAATCCCTCTCCAGATAAGGGACCACCATATTACCTGTGGTAAGTCCCAAATGTTGAATGATTTTCAATTTCTACCAAAAATTGGCTGTCAAAATGGTAACATTCCAATTTCCAATAACAGTTAACAGCAAATACATTCTCACAATAACAGATAACAAAAAAAAAATAATAGTCTTATAACAGCTAACAAGGAATAAGCCAATAACAGCTAACAACAAATATATTTTCAGAATAACAGATAACAAAGAATTAAAATGCCCCAAAACAGCATAACAGTTAAACCCCTTGCCCCCCTCATAACTGGCATATTCAAATAAAGTTCCCTGAAGTCACAAACAACTAACCCACATGAAGCTCTAGATCCCCTACTGATGCAATATTTTATTGAATAATAATAATAATAATAATAATAATAATAATAATAATAATAATAGAATTTGTATGCTTTTATTTTTTGTTATAACGAACAAAAGTATTGAGAAATGAGGAGGGGGTGTGTGTGAAATTTTTATGTCTTTGGAAGTGGGGTCTTGAATTTATTTTCTTTCTTCAAGGTGGGGCTTGAAAAAATAAGAGAAATTCATATGTTTCCTTCAATCCACTGGAATGCTTAAACATAAGAATCTCGTCACCTAAACAAAAATTTGAAAATGAAGAAAATATATTTAGGATTTGAAAATTCCAGTTTTTTATACCTGCAACATTCTAAATTTGAAAATGAAATTTTATAAGTATAAACACAAAAATCACATACTGGCAAAGTGAAATATCATAGTTTTCAAATTAACCTAGAATTATAGAAATGTTTTTAATTAAAAAGAACAAAGCAGGTATTGAGTACGGGGTTGAAGCATACATTTTATACCGCAAAAGAAAACGCGAACCTGATAGAGCGCATGGCAACTGGTGTGATTACATTGAAACTATGGATTCATAGCATACAAGAGGGTTTGGATGGGGTTAAATGATTAAAGAATAATGCCCTTAAAAAATGAAGATTAGAGAATAACGGGCAAAAAAAATGAAGATTAGAGAAAAAAGGGATTAATTTTTTGAAGATTAGAGAAAAAAGGGGTGAAAATTAAATGTTTACAGAATAACAGACCCCCATCCAGACCCTCATACAACTTTACCATAACATTCATGTATATGATTTATTCGTTTCTCAATTTCTGGATTGTTATTTGTTTGCAAATAATCGTAATTTATATACAAAAAAGTCTTTTAAATAAAGAGCACCGTCCTCCACTGTAGACTAGTGTATAACCGCAGGACATGCATTCTAGGGGATGATTGCAATTTTAGTTTGTCATATATTTTTATTGTTAACTCCATAAACTGCGTGTAAAACGCCACAATTGGGGGTATGTAATGCTGTGTATGACATAGATTAAAGAACTAGTAAATAAACGTTTTATAATTTTCTTTTTTGAGAATATTTAGTACCAAGTTCCGTGGAACGTACCAATCCCCCTTAATTAAAAGCAGACGTCCCTAGTGCTGTGCTAGCTCAATAACTTCTAAGTTTTTATGGTCAAATATTTGGACTTTTGGAAGCAAGGTGCTCGTGTTAGTTCAATTAGAATAAACTCAAATGTAGGAATGGTAAATTTACGATTATTTCAGGAATTTAAAATTTCAGTTACTTATGATAGGGACAAGATAACATGAATACATGAATTCTGCATTCAATGGAACTTAATTTTCAATAAGATAATGTAATGTTGTTGATTTTAACAAAATGTCAACAGGTTAAATCACTACAATTTGACTTACGACTGCCTGTTAACACTCGTAAGTTTACGATCAAACTAGACCGAATAATCTGTCTCTTGTGTGGCTACATTTGTCATTTCATTTTTTCTTTTTATCATTTGGCTATTTATTATTATTTTTTTTTGTCTCCGGGCTCATGGTTTCTTTTTCAAGAATCAAGCTTATCCATTGTATCTATAATACTTAATTTCATGGTATGCAAATGTGTGGTGGTGTTGATTTTGAGAAAAAAATAATGCAAAAATATCTATTCAGATTTCTAAAATGTCTTTTTCATAAAGATTAATGTACTGACATCAAACAAGAGTAAAATTTGCACTATAACATTTTTTTAAATCTTCAAGTTATAAATATATATGCATTCAAACGGAGGTAATTGTATCGACATTAGTTGAATGCCATTCCATGAAAAACGTTAGTTGGTGTTGATATTGATATTTTTGTCTGCTGATTTTTTTCAAAATTTATTAATTGATATATTCTGTCCTTTATATCTTTTTTCTATTACTAGTACTTGATGTTGTTGAAATACTGTCTAATTAGCGATTACTTTACCATTTCTTTTATATCACAATCTAAATATAATCCTTGATATGTAAGTAACTTTGTTTCAATGTTATGATCATTAAGGTTAACCCTTCTACATACAAAATTGAGGATAAACAGTTGTGTATTTTTATTTTAACGTCTATTTTTCATCAATAAAGAGGAACAAAAATTTAAGAAGAAATCAAAACCATAGGTGGAAAAAGGACTATACTGTATGACCAAAAATGAAAAACAACGAATAGACAAACAGTTTCCACAATCACTGCCACAAATAATTTAAGATTGAGCAATACGTACCCCACAAACGGAGGGCTGGACTTATGTGAGCCTCAAGGAGGGGCAGTTTTACTCCAAAAGAAACACCCGTAGTATTACTCATGTTAAAATATATTAAGCTTCCCATATTTATAAATGATACGTGTTTTAGACATCTTCTTTCAATTTAGGTACGATAGTTGATGTCTGAGCTTGGTGTGAAAATCCCCGAATTTTTTAATGCTTTACCGATCACGCCTCTTTCTCTTGACTAGAGTTGAAATAAAACTAACGGAATTTTCCTGGAGAAATTGTGTTTAATTCTTTATAACTAAATACGCATCAGCCCAGTAGTCAGCACTTTGTGTTGACATGAATTGTCAGTGATATGGTCATAATTATAACTTAACTGTTTTCAAAATTATTTATATTTTTTTTCGAAATACTAAGGATGTTCTACCCCAGGAATAGATTTACTTAGCTGTATTTGGCAAAACTTTTCAGATTTTGGGGACTCATTTCTCTTCAACTTCTTACTTTATTTGGCATTTTAAACTTTTTTGATTCGAGCGTCACTGATGAGTCTTTTGTAGACGAAACGCGCGTCTTGCGTTCAAATTTTTAATCCTGGTATCTCTGATCAGTTTATAATTATATGCAATCATAAAGTCAGTAATATGTCATCTGTGAATGAATTTCAAAGTTAAAAAAAGGTTTCTCTTGATATTTTGAAAACACTGTTTTCATTTAAGATTCTAAAAATAATTCCATTATCACTACCATTACTTTCTCTCGTTGAAACTAACATCAACCCCTTGTCTCTGTTAATATGAATCCCTGCTGGGGAATTAATTCCATCATGATTGCACAAAATTGTTCTACAAGTTTTACCATCTGGTGACAACGCTACGATTTTGTCATTTTCAGAGGATGCAATAAAAAGTATTCCGTCTTTATGTGATGTGATACCAACAGGCTGGTCAATGTCCGGATGGGTAAATGTCCACAGTCGTTCTCCTGTCATGTTAAAGCAACATATATGTTTTTTCTTCCAGCTGGTACAGTAGATATTATCTTTATACACTGCATTGAAAGTGTAAGATTCAATTCCTTCCAATATTTGTTGAGATAAATCTTTAAGGCTGAGAATAATAATACATTCTCTAGAGGAAACTAAAATTTGACCCCCCTCAGATGATATTCCAAAGCAGGAGTAATCAAGTTTAATTATTTTAAGAACAACATTTCTTTCTATATCAATAATGGCGATCTTTTTGGCCATAAATAAGCTGACTGCAACTGTATCATCTTTCACGAGGCACATACTTTCGGTGTATTCTTCGAATGAAACTACATTTCTTGAATAGGTGCCATTTGTATTAAACAACATAACCGTTTTTGTTTCTGCTTCTAGAAGTAATATTCTATCATCAGATAATATGACAAACGCACATATAAGAAATCTTTTAACTTTTAACATGCTAAGAGCTTGCATTTGCAATATTTTCAGGAATGATGGTTTTATTTTATCAATTGTAACCTTTGGTACTAAAACCTGTGCTTGATCTCTTCTTCCTATTTTCAATATTAGACTGCATGTTTTGGTCACAACAGAAATATTTCCAAATGATTTTACGTCCTGCAGGATTGAATTTATATTTGGTGAAATGATAACTTGCACATTATTTTCATCTAATCGATCTCCATTGTGTAGATCAGCTAGATACTTTTCTTCTTGTGACCTTCTTTTTTAGATCTTTTAAGTTTCTTTCAATGTGTTCAACGGAAGCAGATGATTTAATTTGTTGTAAAATAACTGATCATGGTTTTAGGGTTTGACATTTTAGGTGTTCATTGGTAATGCACTGAACACAGCAAGCACGAGGCGTGTATGGGACAGTAAACTTCATAAATTTTATCATGATCTTTACAATAACTGGTTGTTTCTTTCAAAAACGTGGGCAGATTATTGTAATCTTCAACTGACATCGATGTGTGTTCTTGGCTTCTGTAATGTATTTCACAATCGATACATAAAAAGATCTTACATTCTGTGCACCATGACGCTGCTTCACTGGGTACACTATCATCTTTGCAGAGGGTGCAAAATATTGCAGCTGATGATGCCATTGATTTTTTTTTATTTCTGAAGAAAAAAGTGTTTAGGTTTCATTTATACGTATAAGCATATATGAATATGCATATACTAGCATTTCCATTTATCATTTCATAGAATGATCACAAGCTGCCTAAAAATATCGAAATATAGAATCTTATAAAAAAACTTATGGAATTTTAGCAAGGGATACAATCACTATAAAAAGGTGATTCTTTTTCGTGCTTAAATAAATCAAATGATATATTTTTGCTGCCCCTTTCTTATTAAATATAACAACTTCTTGTCTTGTCATTCAATTGTTTATAAAAATTATAGTTTGTTCTACAAGCCACGGCAAATAAAATTCCAATCAATTATGTATAAATCTATATGATTATGAGACAGATTGCACCATACAAATAACATATTTGTTTTCAATTATTATTGTTTCAGTTGCTTGCATTTCTTTAATATAACTAACTCTCTTTGTTACAAATACAGTTTTTATGAGATCATTTTTACAAATGATGTACTAAGACAAGTGAAACAAGGTGAGATAACTCTTTAAAAAAATATTAACATATAGGAAGGTATGTATGCCTAATGGGGTTTACAGGATATAGAATAATGGGTAAAATGTGCAGAATTAAGAACCAAGAAAAATTAAGAATAGAGAAAAAAAGGCCAAAAAATAAAGAATAGATAAAAAATGGCATTAAATATTAAAGAATAAAGAACTGAAGGACCTCATCCAGACCTTCATATAGTGTACTCGTTTCAACTGTATAAAAGGATTTACACGGAGAAACATGTAATTTGCTTAAATGGATATTTTTTTTATTATTACATTGATATGCTTATCATACACATGTCAGATTGACGGTCATCTTTGTAATTTTGAATGGTATTTAAACATGATATGTTAATGAGGTGTTCAATGTACCGGAGGCGGATTTAGGGGGCCCTTTTGTGTGAAAAATTTGGTTGTTGGTTGATTATTTAGGAATCACTGAAGCATGACTAAGTGGGGCCCCTCTTATGGCAGTCAGTGCCCTTTTCCCCTTTATGAATTCCTAGGTAAAAACGTCCATGATCATAATTTTACCAGAAAAAAAAAACAAGTCTTTGGACAACTTTTCCTAGGAAAATAAGTGCTAACAGTAAAAGCATCAAAAGTTTCGTGTATGTGCTATTGCTGAAAACTTTTCTGTGTTCCCACTGTTTCTATCGTTATAGAAAATTCATTATAACATATGATTTGCCATTAACGTTAATAGTTAATGGGGTACAATTTGAGCAGCATAGACAGGTCCGTCCGACATAAATTACAGATACATACATAGTTACCTGTTGTAAACATTCAATGACGTTTTCGGTCAAGTACGATTGGCTGTATACTTTACTGAGTATATTGGTACATGTATTGTCGCACATATCAATAAAAAAGTTTAAAATGTCGTTAAGATTTTGTCATTCATCAATTTTTCCATGCCATTCTACTGTCCTAACTTCCTGGCTCGGCCAATTTCATAAACTTATATTTATTTGCAAACATCAGATCTTGGTTCCGTTAACATCGGATCGAACAAGTCCTTTATCAATGACCATATTAAACATCGTATATAATTCCATTCTTCAAATTGTTTTAACAGTTAACAATGTTTTTTTTTTTTTTCATTGCTCTTTAACTTCGTATTTGTTTGGCCTTTTAACTATTTGATTCGAGCGCCACTGATGAGTCTATGTAGACGTATCAAATTATAAGCCTATAGTATCTTTTGTGAGTTTTTAGCAGCGCAGCCAAGAAGAAATAAAGTCGTAAATAAGGTCAATACAACATAATAGCAAAGGAAGAATTAAGATCTAAACAATCACATCCACTGATGAGAATACATGGCACTGGCACATTGGCTTCTTGTAGGCTTGATATTAGTTTAAGGATAACTCAAAGCTCCCTCATTTATCGCGATCAGTAGTATAACAAAAGGCATGTTGAAATATGCAAAAAAATATCAGTTCAGAAGTATTTATCTCAAACTGAATTTGAGGAATATCGATAAATTGTCTTTCAAATACTAGGTTATTGGGTTCCTGGTATCCTTCAAAGACTAATTCTGATTTATAACAAACCTTTCTTAAATTGTTCGTTTATAAATTTTAAAATTATTAAGAAACTAAGGTTTTAACTCCCTCTGGCAAAGTTGATCTTTGATGTATATGACTATTATTTTTAGGTTCTTTTTGGTCATATAGCTGTTCATCTATTTCGGTTCTTTAATATGCGTCCTTGGCTTTCAAATGTTCAACTTTGAACGTGCTTGATAAGGTAAACCCAGAAAAGCGCTTCCGACGCATGACATTTATAGTCTTGTTTTCATAATTTTTTCTATAGAAACAAGTAAAATTCTTTAATATTGCATTACATTGCTTAAATAAAATGTGTATGTTTGCATTGGGTTTTTTTGGGGGGTGTTTTTTGTGTTTTTTTTTTGTGTTTTTGCTTTTGTTTTGTTTTTGTTTTTTATGGGGTCTTGAAAGTACATTCATATAGGCTCTTAAACATTCAAACTTCATTAGTTTTCATTTATAAATGTGCATACGCTGAATCAATGTCACTTTGGTATTTTAACTCCTGTGAAGCATTGATTGTTAACAATGTAAATATTAGAAAGTTTGCAATAGTTGTTTCTAGAAATTGCAACACTTTATGAGCCTGTGTGTGAATTTATGTGAACAATTTCAAATTTTGACCAAAAAAAGCACTCGGTGATCATTTGATTTTTATTCACATAACAATGTTTTAAAGCAAACCAATAGCATAATATTTTTTTAAAACACAATGAATTGTTGATAATATTTATGTTAATTTGTATAATGCATGTACATGTTATACTCCTATTCACAAAATTAATCGTCCCTCTGCATAAATTTGATATTATTTTCGAAGATAACAAAAAGCACCAATTCTAGTTAAAACCGGAATTTCATTTGTTTACGTATAGTAAGGTTGGTTACATCAGTAAACGGGTACAAATGAAGATACTGATTTTAATGAAATTGGAACGCACTATGTGAAATGTCAATCAAAACATGTTAATAAACAAACAATCTTAAAACAACGCTGTAACATTGGCAAATCCTCATAAAATTGTACCTGCATAGCAGGTTTTGTATTTATAACATATAAAAGTAACTGCCAGCAGTTACATGATGATGAAGATGGAGATGATCTAATTTGTCTTCTCTCATCAGATATTCACAAGAGAACTATTCGTGTCACTACATATCAATGAATTGATAAAATCATATTTATTATAAAAATCTTAATGCAAAGCACGATTCTAATATATCCTTACTCAGCACCATAAGAAAAGCAACTTGATCAATGTTTATAATAAAACAGGCTTGACAAACCATGGTCTTTACCAAACTGTCGGTTTGCATTGAGTTCCTTGAACTTAAGATTAAAATGCTGCCTTCGAAATGGATTTTCATGATGGAATCGATCTTCATTCATTTTTATATTTAACATTTGTACAAAGGTCACACTATTCTTTTCTGTTCAATAATAACCATTTAAAATCGGAAAGCAGAGTAGAGTTAAAAAAGCTTCAAAAGGACAAAATAAACGTAACGCAGTGACGGCGTCACTCTGCAAACTCGTAATTTTTCATGTATTTTTTTGTGTGTACATCACTCAAATTCAAAAGATTTAGATAACAAAAAGGTAGCCAGTGAACCCCTATTTTTCATGTAATTAAAACGGAAATTCTTAAATCAATAACATATCATTTCTACACAAAATTCTAAGCTAGGTTTTCTCTACTGCATGAACAGAATTATGATCTTTGTCAGATCATACTATTAGGTTGTATACATACACACACACACACAAACACACACAAGATATATAATTCAACTTGTAGTAGTGTAAGAAATATCTGTTGATTTCCCGGAAATATCTAAGTGGAATAAATTTACATAACAATGTCTATACTGAAGAAGAATTTCCACATTTGATGCTTAAAATGATTGTCAAATATATCATATGCGTGTAAAAACAATAAGATGAAGCTGATTTTGTTTCCAATCATGTGCATTAACTTTTGATTAATGTATATATACATGTAATAAGTTACAGGGCAAATTCCAGGTTTGTACCATATCATGACCTTATTTCACTGTATGGCGGAGCTGGTGATCCTCATGACCTTATTTCACTGTATGGCGGAGCTGGTGATGCTGGTGACGATATTCCTTGAAATGTAGTATTTGATGGCGGTGATGATACACTAATGTCTTCATACGCTGGTGGAGGATTTCTATCACTACTTGTATACTGTGGTGGCTTTGTTGTTAATGGTTGATATGGAGGCGCTGACGGTGGTAAATATGACCAGTTATTGTGATGAAGTGCTAAAAACGAAAAAAAAAAAACATTTATAATAATATAACTACAAAATTATCCATAAGAATTTTTTTGCAACTCATTCTTTCACTCGATTATATTAACAAATTATTTGTCATATGTATCCGTTAGGATCTTCTACTGTACTATTCGGATACAAGTTCCCAAATGAGAAATTATTTTGCATTTGTACATCATTAATTATTATATAGAATTCTTAAAAAATAAAGTCACAATAAAACATGTTAAAGTCAAGAAAGACTGGTATAAAGTTCGGTTAATTACTTCATCGCTTCTTCGAAGGAAAAAAAAAGACTGGTTCCAATTTACAATAACTCGCTGAATAACATGCTAACATTATCGTTCATGAAACACCTATTCAGATTTATCTTTTGAGAATAGGCAAACGCGATCAATATTGCATCATTATTTAAATAAGAATGTTAAAAAGTTTCATAACTGTAAAAAAAATTGTTTCTGGATGTATTGGTATGACAAGGCCTCTTTCAGATCCCGTTTGTTCGAAGATTAAATAGTAGAATAGATCTATCAAATAACATTCCTCCAATGTTCACAAAACGTGATCATATCTGTCAGATTTTTCAATATTGTCTTACTTCTTTGCATTCGAGATTCAAACTTCTTGCATTTAATTCGAGACCGAAAAAGATAAAATAGCCTCACTTTAAAAATCTAATCAATAATGTGTAAATATGAGCCATGGCCTGGCCAACAAAACATATTTTGTTGCAAGAGAAAGTGTAAAATATTACGTGTTGCCCTCTACTCGTTTGGAAAAAAGTGACCTAACTTGGTCATTTACACATATTTTTGGCAAATTAGATATGATCATAGGCGTTACTCAGACATATTTTGTCATATTAACACCGTTGTATAAGATATATTATTGCAAAATATCTTTTCGGCCAATCCCTTGGCTCATACTAGTATCTAAATCTCAAAATGATGCAATTTTTCCAGTCTCTTTTTTTAGTTTTGCACTCGAGTTAAAACTTAAAATAAACTTACTATTGTAAGGTGCTCTTGCAGTCACGGTGGTAATAGGTGTTTGACGTATCGTGTGGCCACGTATACCGTGTGTTTTACAACAATTACAGGCGTGTACAACCACAATTACAATAGCTATGATGATACACAGAGCAATCAATCCACCTATAATACTACCAGCTACCATACTGGCAGAGCTGAAATTAACAAAAATACAAGTCTGAGTTATATAGAATGAGGTTGCTATAATAATCTGTCGATACCTATATTTTGGCATTGCACGAGGAAAGTCTTTCTCTGACTGTTAATGACGTCTTTACACTAAATCCATTGGATGTTGGAGGTGCTTTTATATCCGACTATACGGTATGGGTTTTCTCATTGTTGAAGGCCGTACGGTTGCCTATAATTGCTTACATCCACTTCATTTAAACTTTGGTGGATAGTTGTCTCATTGGCAATCATACCACATCTCCTTACTTTTATATTGATGCCAATGAGGCACTGATGAAAGATAATCGCATATAGAGAAGGAAATCGAAAATGACTTGACCGTTCTGAAATTTTCTACCATGGCTGTAATAATTACATAAAGACTCATTATTTATAAATTGCTTGATTTTTTCTTACCTACAACAGTGGCCAATTTCCCTGGTTTTATATTTGTAATTGAAGATCAAAGATGGCCAAACTTGAATAAGATTATATAACAAGTCATATAAAAATATATCTACTTTATCTCTGTTACAATTAGTTTTATCAAACGAAATTAGGGCAATTTATGATGTCGGTTCATCTTTTAAAATCCATGATCAGCGAATTTGTTTATTGCATACGTTGAACAACGTTATAATTAGTTCAAAAGGTTTTAAAGTTTTATGTGTTTATTGCACTTCACAAAATTTATGGAACATAAGCAGCATTTATACTTTCCAAATTGGCTTATATTTTCCCAAGTTTTCTATAAATCATCACGTTAATACATTTTATTGTTATTCCAAGATGATTGATTTCTAGCAATGGGAAGCCTTGTCGGGTAAAAAGATCAGAATATTTACATAAATTCACATTTAAATATTTTAAGAACTCGTATTGATTAAAATTGATACTATAAGTCAGAAGAGCGTTAGTTAAGGAACAAAATATGCTAAAAATATCGATAGGTTATGGAGCTCCTTTTCGAGATATTTAAATTTAAAAAAATGGCGGGAAAAGGCTGACTCGGACTTTTACCTTGTATTTGCATTGGTATTATTTGGGTCTCAAATCGAAATAAAGGAAATCTAGAATCTGCTTAAATTTTGGAAAATGATCTTTTTTGAGCTATTGAAGTCTTATATGAAAAGAAAAATGGGTGTTATGGGGCAAAATATTTTACCCTGTATCGTAGGGAAAAAACCAAGGAGTCCGAACATTTAACAAAAATTCCTAAACCTCACCTAAGAACATCCTTAAGAAACCAAAGGGGAACACGTCGAAAGCGACCCAAATGGTTGATTGCTTGGTTGCTACCTGCATGCTTAATGCCGAGCAGTAACATTTTAATTTTCAATACAGGCGGTTGTGTGATTGGACAGTCAATACATGCGGTAGTGTGATTGGACAATCAATACATGCCGTTGTATGATTTGACAGTCAATTCATGCCATTGTGTGCTTGGACAGTCAACAGATGCGGTTGTGTGATTGGACAGTCAATACATGATGCACTGTGATTGAACAGTCAATGCATGCGGTTGTGAGATTGGACAGTCAATACATGCGGTTGTAAGATTGGACAATCAATACATGCGGTTGGGTGATTGGACAGTCAATACATGCTTGTTTTAAACATTGACATACGAATGGCTAAATATAAGTAAAAACTTTTTAGGAGAATTATGATTGAAGCTTTACTTTTTGACGATGATGCATTATCCGAATATTTAAGCGTTCGAATTCTCAAATCGGTTCAGTTGAACTTCTACAAAACAAAACATATTGACGCGTTCAAATATTCATATCGGTTCAGTTGAACTTCTACAACATGAACCGTTTGTACGTGAATTGCTCACAAAAGCTTTTTCTTATAACGAGTCCACATGCATGAACAAAATGGAAAAAGGGGGATAATTACTTGTAAACACTTTTTTAAATTATAAATTATTCATTTATAAAATCATTTACCAATTATATCAATCCGTGTCATCTAAATCTTCTTATCGTGTATGAACACTAGACTCAAGCTAGCAGCCACTCGCTAGCAGCCACTCCGCTAGCAGCCAGTTTTCAGATATGTCTATAAACCCAAAAGTTGAATAAGATTCAAACGTACTGAAACGTTTTAATTTTTTATTACCACTACAATATCTGTTTTAATTCGAATTTAGCAGTCAAAAACACTATTCATTGAATTTTGAAATTTCATTTCGTGTTCAATATTTTAAAAACAATGATATGTGCTTTCAACATCGTGCTGCACGCTTTAAGACTTCGCTTCAACTGTCAACACTGAAAAATGACATTGTTTGAATGTTGGCCTAATTTTCTTGTATTAAGATGGTATTGACTTGTTTATCAGAAAATTTCTGTGCGATATTGTGTGAAATAGCTTTCCATATTCTCGGCATCCTGTAAAATAGTTCCTAAAATGTAACAATTTGTATACGCTACAAGAATACAAAGTAGCGTTCGTACTTTAATACTTTCATCTCAAACAAATCTGTTTAAGCGAATCATTATCGTTCTGTAACAGTGGATTTTGTTTTGTTTTGATGACACCGGGGTTTATTTTAGTTATCAAAATATGGTGTGCAAGGACATAACTAACAAGGTATGGTGTGCAAGGACATTATTAATTAGCTATATTATCAATTAAAAAAAAAATCCGTGCTATACCCCACCTGGATTTTTCAGTCAAGCATGCCTAAGGGTTCCAACTTTCATTTGCACCTAGTGGGGAAAAAGTATTGCCGTAGGAAATTTTTATTAACTTTGAAAGTTAGGGTGGGGTAGGGTGTCGGACCCTAACTTTGGACCAATTTTTAAAAAAATCCGTGCTATACCCCACCTGGATTTTTCAGTCAAGCATGCCTAAGGGTCCCAACTTTCATTTGCACCTAGTGGGGAAAAAAGTATTGCCGTAGGAAATTTTTTATTATCTTTGAAAGTTAGGGTGGGGTAGGGTGTCGGACCCCAACTTTGGACGAATTTTTAAAAAAAATCAAGAGAGCTAAATTGAACTCTGACTATTCCTTTTAAACGAAAAAGAAACCGGAATTTTACAACAATGATGTTAAGCCATTGAAAGTATGACATGAAACTTTATTTGATCGAAAATGAGTAACAGTTTGAACGGCGGAACCGAACAGTGACAGAAAATATGTTCAAGTATTTCTCATTGATTCCCGTGGCAGCAAGTAAAAAGGAACATAAAAAAGGTGTTCTTGAAACTCTGTTGAAACAATCCCACAATGTCAAACCCCAAATTTAGTGTGCGAATCAGCAAAAAGGGTACATTTGAAAAGGGATACAACCTTGGTGGACTGGAGAAGTGTTTACTATTTCCAAAGTGTTGAGTAATCAGCCATCAACCTACCATATCAAAGATTTTTAAATAACATAAGGATCCATTTACGAGACCGAGCTTCAGAAGACTGTTTCTTCAGAAGAATGATAAAGGTCTGTATCGCATTGAAATTGTCCCTGGTCAGCCCGTAATGATGTAAAAGAGCTCTAGGTTAAATTGATAAATTATTTCGCGACGTTCAACTCAAGGATCGTGAAGGCTGATATTGCAAAACTCTCTTCAAGATATAAAGTAAAAAATAAATTTTAAGATTTGCATTTTATTTTTATCTTGAATGTAACAAAGAGATTGATGCCGTCAACCACTATCTTTTCATCTACTTTTGTTAGTGATCGCTTGGATGTACTTGTATGTTTGAATCAAACAATAACCCTGCCGAGATCTTCTTATTGTTTCTTCGCACATCGATAACATGTTTTCCACAAGCTAATTAGTTTTCTTTTACATGTTTGCGATTAATTCGGGCCAATTCTGTGCATACCAGCCTTTTCTCATCAATTCATTGACTGGCTTTTCGCAGGTGGATTACTAATTGGATGGTTTGCATATTTAGGTATGTATTTATTTTACCATCGTTGGTTGAAACACATCAGGACTTGTCCATTTTGATCTGTGTTGTTTTTTGTAACATGTTCAAGTTCCTTGATGTTTTGGTCGTATTCTGTCTCAAAGTTTTTTAGCTGTTGCATATCCCACCGTTTTCGAAACTTCCTGCGTTTGGGTATACCCGGGTTTAGGATACGATCATCATTCATGTCGAGGTCTTCGAAAAATATAACCCTTTCGCTTCTCTTTTGCCAATACAAATTTTCTACCGTCTTTCTTGTTTATTATGTGAATGAAAACGTCACTTAATCAAAAGGGTGAACTTATGATAGCATTTTAATAACATACAAACAAAGATGTCCTCACATCATTGTTCCGCGTTTTTTGTAGTCAATTTCGGGTTTAAATACTCATTTTTTTCTTTTGGGGTTGAAATACATAATAATCAAAATATATCTTTGTCAATTCGTTTTTTAAACCACCATGCAGAGTGTATTACAAGTGCCATGAAAGAATCATGGATTGAAATACCAAACTATATTTTCTGTGGTTCATATTGTAATTTTTCCCGCAAAAAGACCCTTCTTACGTGTTAAATGTTTAAGTCGTTCGCCTACTTTTCGAATCCAACATTAGATATTGATTTTTGGGGATTGCTATATCAAAAATGTGTATTACACTCATTTATTAAATATTCCTGATCTTCATACAACTTTTCACACTCTTCTTCATCCGACACTTCGTAGTCCTCTTCCTTCAAGCTCCGCGGTCATATACGGCACAAACTCATCTTCAGTATATTCAAGTCTCCATTCTAGTACAGAAACAATTTCCTGAAGACTTGAGGTAAATAGTAGTTGTTTGAACATGTGGTTGCGAAAATCTACTGCCGTCAGGCTATATACAATAGCTTCTTCAAGGGTCAAAGAGATACTTATATCCATATGCATATCCGTATGGTTGTAAAAACTTCGCACCGCCATAAATCTAGGTGATTCGAACATAAATAACCAGGTTCGTTTGATGAAAAATGAAAATAACACTTTATAAATGATATGCGTCAAAAACTGACGCTTGAATAATATGTCTGATCTGTTTGCGACATATGTGGAAGATCGTCGGTTAGAAGCTCATCTTTAAGTATCCTCATCTCACATAATTTCTATAAGTTTATCGTCATGATCTACAATACATGGGATGAAGTTGTGCTGCTTGTCATCTGCTGAAAGAGATTTTTCACTATATATCTGGTCTCACTTGCTCCAAATTAAGTTCGTTGTGTGGTAGGAATCACAGCCAAATTTTAGTTTAGCTCTCTTGCTTTCAGACCTTTTTGTTTTGATGGCATACCGTTTCAGTCTTAGACCGACAAATTCAACTATTGGTATTCCAGGACACTCGTTCTTAAACATTCCAAGAACATTCTTGTTGACCTTAGTCTTGAATTTGCATTCATGGTCAGTCGAGTAGTTGGACATCTCGAACCGCTAATGCACATTGTTATCTTTGTCTTTGTAAATGTTTGTGGTCTGAATATCTTAAACGAGCCTGTAAGTGTCTGTGTAACAGATCGTGGCTCGCGGTTTTTGTTGGGGTTTTAATTTTGTTAACGTTACGGCCAGAAATCACTTTTAAATTGTAGCCAACAAAAGACACAAATCAATAATAAAATTTAACAAGATTTATTATACACAAGTTTACAAGAAGTATTACACAAGTAGAAATGTCAACTTAGCTGTCAAAATATAAGTCCGATCCTTTGTCTTTTCTTTTATCCGTAATCCTTCTCGTAACTGTACGGAAATCCAAACAGAATATTACGTCTAATAAGTCACAATCTAGTATGATGTTGTTCATAAATAAAAGTGTCAATTCAACAACTCCAGATAACCTCTGAGAATCCAATGTCTATGTCTTAAAGTTTAACTTAAGTGTCTATATATATATATATATAGTTGTCACGGAAATCTCTAGAACATTGTAGAAGTGAAACTTCTAGAAAACTGTAGAACGAAACTTCTAGAATACGATAAAAGTTTTAATTACACATCGTAGATTATGATCATTCCAGAATTATTATGTAAGTCAAATTGAAAGTTCCAATCTCATTCCATCAGTATCTATGATTGTTCCAGTGATTTCTAAACTGCACAATATAAGTTTACCTTGTAAACAACTATAAGGCAACAAAACAAATAAGGCCAAGATAAATAAACATAATAATTACAATACCATAACAAGAAGTCATATACAAAGTCATCCAACAAAGTTTTAGACAGGTCTGAAATCGCAAAACCTAGGTAGATTGGTTTATCTATTACCAACTTGGTTCGTGTTATGTGGATTGCAGCCCATAATTCGTCTAATATAGTCCGTTTCTTGAAAATGGATATGGAATCTAGTCTTAATGCTTTCGTCTTATTATTGACCAGTCGGATATCAACACGGTGTATGATATTTTTCATGCTTTTCCCAACCATCCTCCTATAGAATTCTTTTTCAAATGTTAGAGTCGGCTCGGTTTCCTTTCCTTATCAATGTAAGGTTTCAACTATGGGCCTTGGTTGTGCTTGATAATTTACTGTATCTTCCTAAGAATCAAACCCCGGGCCAGATAACTCTTAAGGTTCGCACAATGTACCACATATATTGTCTTCTGAAGATTAGCTACCGGTTTCTTGATCGTTAATCTTGCAAAGATTCTGGAGCCACTAGAAAATCATTGTAGTAATCGCGCAGATCTCTTTCCATCTCCTGTGATGTCACAAGCAATCACTTTTTACTTTCTTGAAACATCCTTGATGAATCCGGGCAGTCTATCGCGTGCTATACATTCTTTACGAATCATTAATCTATCGAACACCAACGATGATACATCAATATTTTCCTCAGCCAAGGTATGATGTTTTCGCAACAGATCAGACAGTAAGGTTGGACGAGAATTCTTCGTGTCAATCTCATACATATAGTCGACGCAAATTTAAGTTTGTGTCTAAGTTTTCTGGCGTATATTTTGAAATCCGAGTTGAACCGCAGTCAAATTTCTTCCAAAAGCATTCCACTGAGAGTAATGCATTAGACTTTAACGTTTGACATTGATGCTGCCTAGGTAGTCGAGCATTCATTTTATTGTTAGGTATTCTTGTCTACATTAACTCCTATGCTGTAGCGAGCCCTAAGTTGGAAATCATTAATGTGCTATTACTTCCGCCTGTCCATATCTCTCTTATGGTTATGCTCCTACTATTCTCCGAATTGCGTTGTTTCACTTTGTACAATTGCCGGTCATATGATATTTTTCCAAACTTTTTCTTTGTGTTTGGAAATTCGACAGGTGGGTTATTCTCTACACGTTCCTATAAATTTGTGCATACATGTAAGGTTGTCCTTCAGTTACTCCCAAGTTCTTAATGAAGACATGACTGTCTTACCCGGTCAGGTTGTGGAAGATTGCCGGAAATAATTTAAGTACCGTGTATTTCAAGTTGCACTTGTGGTCTGCACCTCTGTAATCCCCGGTAAAGTGACAGTTGTCTCTCACTTTGTCATCTTCTAGTTTTTCCCTCAGATCTGTTACGTCGTTACCTGCTCGAATACTTGCAACATCTCCAAGGACATTCGATAATAATATATCTGGTACAGAACTAAAATATCTTCTTCAAGTTTACCCACAAAATATGAACCACATCTTCCCTTTCTTCCTGCATTGTACATATTGTATAACAAACTTGTTCTCTAGTAAACACCCTGTTGTCATAGCACATTATACAATAGAAAATTCTGGATGGTTTGTGTTTCTGGTAGGGTTTGAAGTCTGGTTTGCAGTCATCAGTTCGAAAGAAGTGACCCATAATATCTTTGTCCGCGATCTCATTCCGTTCCTTAATGTTTTTGTCTTGAATTTTTTCTCTACAGTCCTTAACAATTTATCCGGCTTGACGCCCTCAGTAAAACACTCAGATTTTGCGTACACTACGAATTGAACCTTCATTGATATCGTATGGTTCTTAAATTCTTGGTAAGCCTCTTTATCTGGCATCGAAACTTACACAGTTATCTTGTTATTACAGTACTCTTTTGCTGGAATAGGGTCTACTCACTGTGGAAGTTATTAAAGAGAGGGAAAGATACCAAAGGGATATTTAAACTCATAGATCGTCAACAAACTGACAATGCCATGGCCAAAAGAGAATGTGACGAAAAGACAAACAATAGTACACAAAACACAACATAGAAAACTAAAACTGACCAACACAAACCTTACCAAAAACTGAAATTACCTCATGTGCTCTGTAGGGTAGACAGAACCTGCTCCAGATATGACACCCGTCGTGTTACTGCTATAAAACATGTTGATACTTTATATCAAGTTATTATACATTACGCGATAGCAATTAAGGTACTTTTTACAACAGTAATGTGTCAATCCTTCCATCTCAATCACCAACAAGTCCACATTCAGTTCTCTTTTCTCGAAGTCTTAACTCATTAGTAGTTAGATCTCTTTCGTTTTAAACCATGCACGTTGATTGATATATTCGGATTGTTTTTTTCTAAAACTTGGTAATGTTCTTGAGATTTACAATGAATCCAATCCCTTCAATCCCTTCACTCTCGTCTACCCATCACTTTACTAACTTGATCACTCGGGCAGCACTTTATGGTCTATCTCCTCGTGATGTATTGACGCTAAGATCGTTCACTTAAAACATTGCTCTTCCTGGTTATTCACAATAATTATGACTTTCTTGTCTGCCAGCCACTTAAACCCAGGTTTAATCCACCATTTTCTACATAAGGAATTACCTGTACTAATTCAGGAATATGACAGTTGTTTTCCATTCGTTTGATGTGTTTGAGATCTTGTTTTTGCCATTTGATAAGGGATTTTCCCTTTCGAATTTTCTTGGAGTTCGGTATTTTTGTAATTTTACTTTTGAGGTAAGCCCTAGTATTGAGATCAGGCAATTGGTCTATTTTTGTGGATTTGAAATTTAAACTAACCAAAGTAAGTGCGTCATCAGTTTTATCCCCTGCCCAACCTGGAATTTCTCCTCAAAACTATTTTTCAGCATCTTTAACATATCTTCGAAGTTCGTCGCCTCTCTGGTTACTTTGTCCCGCAATGACCATGATGACTTATCTTCTTTTTCCTTCTTATCACAAACAATTTTTTCAAACATACAATTTAAAATCACATTAACTTTTGCCCCTTTTCGTTGTACCCCATTTATAAGTCCAGACTTTTGAAACGGGTGGTATTTTAAAAATGTCTCTAGATTCAGCTGGACTATGGATTTGTTTGTCCTTTTGGTAAGTTACAATTTAAGGCTTTTCTCGGTTTGACTACTTCAATTTCTCTTTCGATTGTTTCTTGTTTCTACTGGTTTTCTCCACAACACCTTTTAACAAGGCATTATTGTTCAGTCTACTGACCTTTTCATTCCCTTTCCTGGGTCCACCTTTGAAATTCCTGTATGTTTATTCCTTTTCCGTCAGCTTTATTTCAGTTTTGGATTGAATCCGTTCACTTATCTTAGCTTGACTATCTTATAATTTGTTTAAGCAATTGATTCCTAGCAATACCTTTCAACTGTTTTACTGTTTTTAACAACCAATATCATTTTATTCGTTCATTTCGTGTTTTATTTTATATCTTTTATATACTTTTATCATCCTTCTAAAACTTTTTTCCATTTTAAACTTTATTTGAGTTGTTATACCTACCCCGATTCTAGTTTGTTAATAAACGTGTAGAATTTTTTATTTTTATTTTTGGCGTATTTGTAAACCGTAACTTTTAACATAAGTTTCCATCAATGTACCCTTCTTCTATTTGTAAGAGTTAAAACTTTACCCTTTCAAACTTTTCCATCCACTTCTGTAATTTCTTTGATTTTAAGTATCACATTTTTTGGTATTTTTTCCATTTCATAGTTTCCTGATTCTTTTTTTATCATCCTCTTGTAGGACCAATTGTTCTTTCAAACAGGACTAATATTTGTAAGGGTAAACAAAAACAGGGAGGGGCGGGAGGCAACCCACAAAGATCTTCACCACAGATCCAATATCGAAGTATGATATCAGTGAACTCCTTTCTACGGCCTAAATTTAATTCGAAAGAAATCCCAACGACAATACTTTTCTCCGGACTCCTGCATATGAAAGGTAGACTATAAGGTTTTATGGACCAAACAGCCAAGTTGGAATAACTTACAGAAGATCTAGACCATAATGTCCAAATCATAGTCTGCAATTACTGACCCCGTACCATCACTCAATTAAAAGTTACGACAACATTTTAGCCGCGGGTGATGCAAATTTAAGGCAGTGATCTTAGGTTTCCTGCAACAAAGGCCCATGTTATACGACTCATGGAAAGTCTACATTGTTGGTCCAATATAGGGTCTGATATAAGTGACTCCTTAGCCACTCTAAACGTAACTCCATACATCAATGCTTTTAAAGACTCTAGGAAAAAAATAAAACCAATGCCTTACGGTTTCTTGAGTCAAATGGCCCAACAACTCTTGGAAAGTCTACACCACATTTCCAAAATCGGGGTCTCAACTTACTGCCCCCCTTTCCACGGCCTGAATTGAATTCTGAAAGATTTCCTACGTCGATAATTTCATCCACACTAGGTGCATATAAAAGTCAGAGACCAAAGGTTTACTGGACACAAAGGACCTGGTGGGACAACTCAAGGCAGACCTACATCATTGGTTCTTAATCGTGGATTGACCTAACTGACCACATACTTACTCTTAATTTAACACTTAAAACATCCGTACTGCAATGATTTGATCCAAAATAGATACAAATAAAAGATCGTGACCTATAGTTTTTGGACCAAACGGCTAAGGTGGGATAACTCATGGAAGGTAAACACAAAGGTTCAATATAGGGTCTGGCATTCCTGAACCCTTCCCACCTAAACATAATTTCTAAAACAATTCCCTCCCCAAGGGTGACTGGGGAATAGAAATATGGTCACCATTTGTCTTCCTCCGACCGGCGGTAAAAAACCCTCGCTAAAGTGGGGCGTCCGTTTGGCTGTGCAGGATGTACAAGTTCGTTGTCACGTCCGGTCAGAATGGGGACGTTAAATCGGATGCCTCGTGTAAAGAGAGTGCCACGTTCTTTGCACGTTAAGAACCCTGCAACAACTCTTTGAGGGGTCCGTAGGTGGCCTGTTGCAAGGCTAAATTTCTGTCCTTATCCAATATACCCTCATTTTCCTGTAGCAGTCTAAATTTCCCGACCTTCATCCCGGACGGCCTCTATTACAGGACCTACCTATTGTATTTATTGTTAACTTGTTCTCGTCCTGAACATGCATGAAATAGTTGCCACTGGACGTTAAGCAACCAACAATCAATCAATCAATAAAACAATTCCTACGTCAATATTTTAATCTGCACCAGATGGTAATGAAAGGCAGTGGCCTGTGGTTTTTTAATCAACAGGCGCAAATAGGACAATTCACGGAAGGCTTAAATTATAGATCCAATATCAGAATAAGACATAACTGACCCCTATCAACCCTATTTTGACTCGTAATAGGAGAATCGATACGGCAATGCTTTTATCTGCACTATGTACAAAAACAAGCCAGAAGCCCAATGTTTTCTGAACCAAAAGGCCAAAGTAAGACAATTTACGGAAAATCTCTACCATGGGTCCAATATCGGGGTCTGACTTATCCTATCTAAATATTACTCATATACAAATCCTTATGGTACGCTCTTATATGACCTGCACAAGATTGAAATGTTAACTGTAAAATGTAAAGGTTTCCCGGACAAAAGGCCAAGGTGAGAAAACTCACGAAAAGTCTTCACCTCAGGTCTTACATTACTGACCCTCGTCACTCGCCCTAAATTTAATTTAAAAGAAAATTCTCTTAAACATTATTTCATCCCCACTAGATGCAATAAAAGGCAGTAACCTATGATTTCCAGGACCAAAATGTCCAAGTAGGACAACTCACGGAAGGTCTACACCAAATATCGGCATTTGACATAACTGACTTCCAACCACCCTTCAACTTGTATTAACAGCTTTACGACAATGCTTTTATCCGAACTAGGTACAAATAAAAGCCAGGGGCATAAGGTTTCTTGGACCCCAAAACCTACTTGGGACAACTCATGCAGGTCAAATATCGGGTTCTTGTATAACTGTTTCGCATAGCAATTCTTTTATTCGCACTAGGTACAAATAAATGTCAGTGGCCTACGGTATCCTAAGCCAAAAGGCCCGGTGGGACAACTCTTGTAGAGTCTACAACACAGGTCCAATATCGAGGTCAGATATTACTGTGTCTTTCATTCATATACAATTCTCTACGGCAATACTTTTATCTCCACGTGGTGCATATGAATGGCAAAGACCAAAATCTTCCTATATTAAAAAGCCCAGCTTAGGGTGAAAAGGGGTCAGGTGAGCTGATGGGGAGGAGGTACCGGGTAGGTCACATAGTCCTGCTTTTATTACTGCCTGCTGGCAAAACTAAGAGATTTTCCACTTTTGCTATTGCATGATACCAGAGGATGCTATAGACATTACCTCTAAAATGGCCCATAGCACTTATGGTCCTAGGCCCGTACAGGTTTGTCAGCATAGGGTGGGCAGGGAGAAGGGTTACCTGGTATGTATTAGTCTAGTATAGTCTAACTTAACTATTGCTGGCTTGCAAAACTGTGATAATCTATTCTTCACGTTGGCCATTGTACCAGAGGTATAAGTAAACATTGCCTCTAAAATGGCCTATATTACTAATGCCCTAGACCTGTAATAGTTTGTTATGATTGGGGGAGGAGGGGGTTGTACTGTCGATTTGATAATTTAGGGACAGTTAAATTACTTCAAACGTTAACGTCACTTTGAGCGCAGTTTTCCATTTTACCATTGGTATCGTCACTATATCCTTTGTTAACTTTGTTCTAGTACAGATTTTAGCATCTATCACAAGCTACCAAAATTGAATCGTCCATATTTTAATGGTAATTTGTTAAAATGGCAACCTTTCTGGCATGCGTATCTATCAACAATACATGCTAATCAAATATTAACATAGGTACAAAAGTTTAACGTATTTACATAAACAAATTTTGGGCATAGCCGCACAATGTCTCGCCGGATTAGCACTCACAAGTGCAAATTACTATCAAGTCGTATACGTAGCAATACTATGATAGAGGTTTTATTGATTTACCTGCGCCGAGGTCAAAAGCAGGCAACTTTCCATACAGAACTGAGTGTAGCATACACCGTATAGAATCTCTAGGAACAAGCAAGAGAACATTACTCTTATTATATACAATAAGTTGCCGTCTGATGTACGAAAAAACATAACCCGAGACCGCAGAAACGACGATTGGGACTGAAATCTTTGAGGGCAGCAATAATAAGGGAAGTGTGCGTTCAGGTCGCAGGACAAAAGCGCAAATCGTGAAAAATGATACATTTTACTGGCCGCTTCGTTTTTACCGGAACGGAAAGGGAATGAACGGAAAACACTTTCAGTCGATGACACGTAAGAAATTCTTGTTTTGTGAGGATTCGCATCATCCGAATACGTGTAAATAACGCATAGAAATTTTTAAGCGGAAAAGGTATGTTTTAACTGTTTTGAAAATAACAGTAGTTGAATTTTAATCTGAATTTAATTTTCGACAGTGCTGAAAGAAACAGCACACTTGTAAACATGTACATACACATAATCAAAGACCTTGACAGCAAACGAGAATAGCGCACACAAGATCGTAGCACATACTGCGGTAGATAAAACACTATT
Organism: Mytilus coruscus; assembly: GCA_017311375.1. Lineage (NCBI taxonomy): Eukaryota > Metazoa > Mollusca > Bivalvia > Mytilida > Mytilidae > Mytilus > Mytilus coruscus. The sequence goes on from CM029595.1 coordinate 115,587,339, forward strand.
AGAGCAGACATCATTGTTGCATTCTACTGCTACCGCACATAGAGATGTTTTCTTGAACCTGCCGTGACACCAGTTTGGTCCGAATATCTTACTTGAAGAGGGAGCGCAGAACTCATTTTAACTGAAACCTTAGCGCGCAAATTTGAAATTGAGTCCACCGAAAAGATTACACTTAAAATATCTGGATTATGGGACAACGAAGGATACATTCGTCACCTTACCAAAGCAAAAATAGCGATTGAAACAGTTCGTTGAGAAATTGAAGTAATCATCGTACCTAAAATAGCCGCTCCTATTCGGACGAAATCACGAAAGAAAATCAAAGCACTGTCATTCTTACATGGATTACGACTTGCACATTCGATAAGCGCAGAGGGCAAATTCAACATACTTTAGTATGCTTGTAGGTTGGCGCGATTATTACTAGTCAATAGTTGAAGATGAACTTGGTAGAGGAGATGGATCGACCGCAGTAAAATCAGGATGGGTTATCTCTTGTCGGGACCCGTAATAAGTAAGAACGGAAGTAGTTCAAATCAATCTGCCATGAGGAACATTTTGACTAATCACAGATCAGTTGCTTGCGACTTGAAAATGTTTTGAAGCTTAGAATCGTAGTGATTTTAAGGAAGCGATCACATAAAAAGCAAGTAGAAAGTTGTAAGGAGTTCGGAGAAGTGTATAATGGAAAATATAAAGCTAAGTTACAATGGAAATCAGACGTTCGTCCGCTGCTGCATAATATGGAATTGGTTAAACAAAGGATAGAAAACATTATTAGGAGTTAAGCAAACAAGCCCGATTTACTAAAATTTATGGAGATATTGTAAGCGAGCAGGAGAGTAGACACTTTATTAAAAGGTTGAGGAAACAAAACTTCCTATTGATTGACCAGTACACTATATTCCGCATCATTCGGTCACCAATAAATCATCTACTACGCCGAAACGCATTGTTTATGATTGTAGCTGCAAAGATGGAAGAGGTTATCATAGTTTAAATGAATGTTTAGAATCACACCCTCCTGTTATGAATGATATTACAGGAATTCTTATAAGATTTCGTGCTAAGAAATATGCTACGTCCGCAGATTAAGAAAATGCATTTCTACAGCTCGGCGAAAAAGACCGAGATGCAACGAGGTTCCTGTTGCTTAGCGACCCTGCAAAATACATCAAGTCCACTAATAACACATTGCTTCAAGTTTGTACTCTTCGGAGCTACATGTTCGCTCTTCATTTTGAGCGCCACATTCCGGAAGCACTTCAAGGAAAATCTGGGAAAACTTTCAAATACTCTAGGAAATGGATTATATGTGGACAACATTTTTAACTAGATAACGAAAACAGCGTAAAAGATTATTGCAGACGATACATGGAAAAACTCACCGAAGGCAGATTCAAACTTCACTTTTGGAATTCAAACATTCCAAAATTACAAGAAATCGATTGCAAAGAAAAAACCTTAGGCAAAAATTCTTGGTATGCAACGGAACGCTCAAACGGACAAATTGTTTTATCAAAGTAACAACTTCGAGAAAGACGAATAAGAAAATTGACCAATTGTTATATTTAACGACAATCATCCAAAATTTTCGATCCGTTAGTATTATTAAGCTCAGTAACTGTAAAAGCAAAAATCTTTATGCAATCACTTCGGAAGCTAAATTGGACGAAATATTACCGGAAGATATTCAATAAAATGGATATCAATTTCACGAGATCTTGCATTTAGCTTAGAGATCATTCAAGTACTACAACACAAAAGGAGTAACACAAAATTTACCGATGCATCAACACATGATAACGGCACATGCGCACATCATGTACCACAGAAAACCAACAATAGTGATGGCAAAGAATCGAGTTGTGCGTATCAAGAATATTACTTTATCAAAACTAAAGCTCCAGGGTGATGTAGTTGGATCAAGACTTGCTGATCACACCTGCAAAAACTTTCCGGGAACTTTCATAATATTTTTGAGTGACAGTCACATCATACTTGGATCGTTAAACTACAGAGACAATATCAATTTATCAGAGTTCGACATTGCATCTAGAATAGCTCATGACACTTATGTCCTAGACAAGTATGAGTTAATCAGCATAGGGTGAAAATGGGGGTTAGTGGTACCTGGTATGCCATAGAGTTCAAACTATCTATTGGCTCCTGGCCAAATCAAGAGATTCTCCACGTTGGCCATGGTACAAGAGGTAGAGGTAGATATTGCTTCTAAAATTGCCAATATCACTTATACCCCAGACACATACCAGTTTGTCAGCATAGGGTGGTGGGGTATCTGGTGTGACAAAATATACCAACTTAACTATTGCCGGCTAGCAAAACTAAAAGATTTTCCACGTTTCCCTTGTTACCAGAGGAAAAGATAGACATTGCCTCTTAAATAGTCTAAAGCACTTACGCCCTATATCCGTATGAATAAGTCAGCATATGGTGGGGAATATCTGGTATGTCAGATAGTCCAAACTTACTATTGCTGGCTGGTAAAGCTAAGATATTCTCCACGTTGGCCATGGTACCAGAGATCGAGGTAGACATTGCCTCTAAAATGGCCTGTAACACTAATGTCTTAGACCCGTACTAGTTTATCAGCATAGGATGTGTGAGTGTGTGGGGTGGGGTACCTAATATGACAAATAGTCCAGTTTCACTAAGAGAGTGAGCCCATATGCACTATACCTGTACGAGTTTGGCAGCATAGAGTTGGTGCTACCTGGTAAGTCACACAGTCTAAGTTAACTATCACCTGATGGCCATACAAAGAAATTCGTCACGTTGGCCATGGTACCAGAGGTAGAGGTAAACATTGTCTCTATGTCTGATATTTTTTAGATTCTAGACGTAGGCATTGGAAACAAAGGAAGAGATAGACATTGCTTTTAAAATGCTCATGTCACTTAATTATTGCCGGCTGGCCAAACTAAGAGTTTTGCACGTTTGTCATGGTACCAGAGGAGAGATAGACATTGCCTCTAAAATGACCCATAGCAATTGTATGTACCTAGACCCTAACGATATATTCAGCATATAGGGTAGGGAGTACCTGCTTTTCACATAGTCCAACTTAACTATTGCCGGCTGGCGGAACTTAATGATTCTCAATGTTGGTCATAGTACCAGAGGTAGAGGTAGACATTGCCTCTGAAATGGCATATAGCACTTCTGCCCTAGATTCGTTCGAGTTTGGCAGCATAGAGTGGGTGCTACCTGATATATCAAATAGTGAAATTTAACTACTGCCGGCTGGCCAAACTAAGAGATGCTCAATGTTGGCCATGGCTCTAGAGGTAGACAGTGACTCTTAAATGGCCCATAGCACTTATGCCCTAGACCCGTTCGAGTTTGTCAGAATAGGGTGAGGGTACTTGGTATGTCACAAAGCCAAACTTAACTAATGCCGCCTGGCCAAACTAAGAAATTATCCACCTTGACGATGGTACCAGAGGTAGGAGTAGATATTGCCTCTAAAATAGCCTATAGTACTTATGCCGTAGACACGTGCGAAGTTTTCTGCATTAGGAAAAGGGTTGCGTACCTAGTATGTCACAGAGTCCAGCTTAACTATTGTAGGCTGGCAAAACTAAGAAATTCTCCATGTTGTCCATGATACCAGAGGTAGAGGTAGACATTGCGTCTAAAATTGGCTATAGCACTTATGCTCTAAACACACCCTAGTTTTTCCACATATATTGAGGGTACCTGGTATGTCACATAGTACAAATGAACTATTGCCGGCTAGCAAAACTTGGCCCCGGTACCAGAGGTAGAGGTAGACATTGGCTCTAAAATGACAAATAGCACTTATGGCCCTAGACCTGAACGAGTTTATCAGCATAGAGTGGGCGCAGTAGCGGTGTTATCTGGTATGACTTATAGTCCAACAACTATTGCCGGCTGGCCAAATTAAGAGATATCGACGTTGGCATTGATAACAAAGGAAGAGATAGACATTGCTTTTAAAATTGCCCATGTCACTTATGCCCTAGACTCGTACGAGTTTGCCATCATAGGATGAAAAGGGGGTTGGCTGGTATGTAACATAGTCCAACTTAACTATTGCCGGCTGGCCAAACGTAGAGTTTTGCACGTTTCCCATGGTACCAGAGGAAGAGATAACCATTGCCTCTAAATAGTCCATAGCAATTGTATTGTCCTATACCTGTACGAGTTATTCAGCATAGGGTGGGAGTACCTGGTATGTCACATAGTCCAACTTAACTATTGCCTGTTGCTCAAAACTTTTATATCTTAATGAATAAAATATGTTTCAAATCAAACTATTGTCGGCTGGCGAAACTAAATGATTCTCAATGCTGGCCATGTTACCAGAGGTAGAGGTAGACACTGCCTCTAAAATGGCATATAGAGTAAGAGTAGGTGTTACCTGGTATTTCAAATAGTCCTACTTAACTATTGCCGGCTGGCCAAACTAAGAGATTCTCCATTTTGGCCATATGGTTCCAGGGAAAAAGATAGACAATGCCTCTAAAATGGCCTATAGCACTTATGTTAAACACCAATATGAGTTTGTCAGCATAGGATGGGGGATACCTGGTATTTTATATATTCCAAACTAGCTATTGCTGGCTGGTCGAACTAAGAGATTCTTCACCTTGGTCATGGTACCAGAGGTAGAAGTAGATATTACCTCTAAAATGGCCTGTAGCAATTTTGCCCTCAACCCGACGAGTTTTTCTGCAAAGGGTGAAAAAGATTGTACCTGGTATTTCACAACTTTACTATTGCCGGCTGGCCAAATTAAGAGATTCTCCATGTTAGCAATAGCAATACTTTTTTCCCCACTAGGTGCAAATGAAAGTTGTGACCCTAAGGCATGCTTGACTGAAAAATCCTGGTGGGGTATAGCACGGATTTTTTTAAAAATTAGTCCAAAGTTGGGGTCCGACACCCTACCCCACCCTAACTTTCAAAGATAATAAAAAATTTCCTACGGCAATACTTTTTTCCCCACTAGGTGCAAATGAAAGTTGGGACCCTTAGGCATGCTTGACTGAAAAATCCAGGTGGGGTATAGCACGGATTTTTTTAAAAATTGGTCCAAAGTTAGGGTCCGACACCCTACCCCACCCTAACTTTCAAAGTTAATAAAAATTTCCTACGGCAATACTTTTTCCCCACTAAGTGCAAATGAAAGTTGGGACCCTTAGGCATGCTTGACTGAAAAATCCAGGTGGGGTATAGCACGGATTTTTAAAAATTGGTCCAAAGTTAGGGTCCGACACCCTACCCCACCCTAACTTTCAAAGATAATAAAAATTTCCTACGGCATTAATTTTTCCCACTAGGTGCAAATGAAAGTTGGGACCCTTAGGCATGCTTGACTGAAAAATCCAGGTGGGGTATAGCACGGATTTTTTAAAATTGGTCCAAAGTTGGGGTCCGACACCCTACCCCACCCTAACTTTCATAGATAATAAAAATTTCCTACGGCAATACTTTTTCCCCACTAGGTGCAAATGAAAGTTGGGACCCTTAGGCATGCTTGACTGAAAAATCCAGGTGGGGTATAGCACGGATTTTTAAAAAATTGGTCCAAAGTTAGGGTCCGACACCCTACCCACCCTAACTTTCAAAGTTAATAAAAATTTCCTACGGCAATACTTTTTCCCCACTAGGTGCAAATGAAAGTTGGGACCCTTAGGCATGCTTGACTGAAAAATCCAGGTGGGGTATAGCACGGATTTTTTAAAAATTGGTCCAAAGTTAGGGTCCGACACCTACCCCACCCTAACTTTCAAAGTTAATAAAAATTTCCTACGGCAATATCCGACACCCTACCCCACCTAACTTTCAAAGTTAATAAAAATTTCCTACAGCAATACTTTTTCCCCACTAGGTGCAAATGAAAGTTGGGACCCTTAGGCATGCTTGACTGAAAAATCCAGGTGGGGTATAGCACGGATTTTTTAAAATTGGTCCAAAGTTAGGGTCCGACACCTACCCCACCTAACTTTCAAAGTTAATAAAAATTTCCTACGGCAATACTTTTTCCCCACTAGGTGCAAATGAAAGTTGGGACCCTTAGGCATGCTTGACTGAAAAATCCAGGTGGGGTATAGCACGGATTTTTAAAAATTGGTCCAAAGTTAGGGTCCGACACCCTACCCCACCCTAACTTTCAAAGTTAATAAAAATTTCCTACGGCAATACTTTTTCCCCACTAGGTGCAAATGAAAGTTGGGACCCTTAGGCATGCTTGACTGAAAAATCCAGGTGGGGTATAGCACGGATTTTTTAAAATTGGTCCAAAGTTAGGGTCCGACACCCTACCCCACCCTAACTTTCAAAGTTAATAAAAATTTCCTACGGCAATACTTTTTCCCCACTAGGTGCAAATGAAAGTTGGGACCCTTAGGCATGCTTGACTGAAAAATCCAGGTGGGGTATAGCACGGATTTTTTAAAATTGGTCCAAAGTTAGGGTCCGACACCCTACCCACCCTAACTTTCAAAGTTAATAAAAATTTCCTACGGCAATACTTTTTCCCCACTAGGTGCAAATGAAAGTTGGGACCCTTAGGCATGCTTGACTGAAAAATCCAGGTGGGGTATAGCACGGATTTTTTAAAAATTGGTCCAAAGTTAGGGTCCGACACCCTACCCCACCTAACTTTCAAAGTTAATAAAAATTTCCTACGGCAATACTTTTTCCCCACTAGGTGCAAATGAAAGTTGGGACCCTTAGGCATGCTTGACTGAAAAATCCAGGTGGGGTATAGCACGGATTTTTTAAAATTGGTCCAAAGTTAGGGTCCGACACCCTACCCCACCCTAACTTTCAAAGTTAATAAAAATTTCCTACGGCAATACTTTTTCCCCACTAGGTGCAAATGAAAGTTGGGACCCTTAGGCATGCTTGACTGAAAAATCCAGGTGGGGTATAGCACGGATTTTTTAAAATTGGTCCAAAGTTAGGGTCCGACACCCTACCCACCCTAACTTTCAAAGTTAATAAAAATTTCCTACGGCAATACTTTTTCCCCACTAGGTGCAAATGAAAGTTGGGACCCTTAGGCATGCTTGACTGAAAAATCCAGGTGGGGTATAGCACGGATTTTTTAAAATTGGTCCAAAGTTAGGGTCCGACACCTACCCCACCCTAACTTTCAAAGTTAATAAAAATTTCCTACGGCAATACTTTTTCCCCACTAGGTGCAAATGAAAGTTGGGACCCTTAGGCATGCTTGACTGAAAAATCCAGGTGGGGTATAGCACGGATTTTTAAAAATTGGTCCAAAGTTGGGGTCCGACACCCTACCCCACCATAACTTTCAAAGATAATAAAAATTTCCTACGGCAATACTTTTTCCCCACTAGGTGCAAATGAAAGTTGGGACCCTTAGGCATGCTTGACTGAAAAATCCAGGTGGGGTATAGCACGGATTTTTTAAAATTGGTCCAAAGTTGGGGTCCGACACCCTACCCCACCCTAACTTTCAAAGATAATAAAAATTTCCTACGGCAATACTTTTTCCCCACTAGGTGCAAATGAAAGTTGGGACCCTTAGGCATGCTTGACTGAAAAATCCAGGTGGGGTATAGCACGGATTTTTAAAAATTGGTCCAAAGTTAGGGTCCGACACCCTACCCCACCCTAACTTTCAAAGTTAATAAAAATTTCCTACGGCAATACTTTTTCCCCACTAGGTGCAAATGAAAGTTGGGACCCTTAGGCATGCTTGACTGAAAAATCCAGGTGGGGTATAGCACGGATTTTTAAAATTGGTCCAAATTTGGGGTCCGACACCCTACCCACCCTAACTTTCAAAGATAATAAAAATTTCCTACGGCAATACCTTTTTCCCCACTAGGTGCAAATGAAAGTTGGGACCCTTAGGCATGCTTGACTGAAAAATCCAGGTGGGGTATAGCACGGATTTTTTTAAAAATTGGTCCAAAGTTAGGGTCCGACACCCTACCCCACCCTAACTTTCAAAGTTAATAAAAATTTCCTACGGCAATACTTTTTCCCACTAGGTGCAAATGAAAGTTGGGACCCTTAGGCATGCTTGACTGAAAAATCCAGGTGGGGTATAGCACGGATTTTTAAAAATTGGTCCAAAGTTAGGGTCCGACACCCTACCCCACCCTAACTTTCAAAGATAATAAAAATTTCCTACGGCAATACTTTTTCCCCACTAGGTGCAAATGAAAGTTGGGACCCTTAGGCATGCTTGACTGAAAAATCCAGGTGGGGTATAGCACGGATTTTTAAAATTGGTCCAAAGTTAGGGTCCGACACCCTACCCACCTAACTTTCAAAGTTAATAAAAATTTCCTACGGCAATACTTTTTCCCCACTAGGTGCAAATGAAAGTTGGGACCCTTAGGCATGCTTGACTGAAAAATCCAGGTGGGGTATAGCACGGATTTTTAAAATTGGTCCAAAGTTAGGGTCCGACACCCTACCCCACCCTAACTTTCAAAGTTAATAAAAATTTCCTACGGCAATACTTTTTCCCCACTAGGTGCAAATGAAAGTTGGGACCCTTAGGCATGCTTGACTGAAAAATCCAGGTGGGGTATAGCACGGATTTTTTTTTTAAATTGATAATATAGCTAATTAATAATGTCCTTGCACACCATACCTTGTTAGTTATGTCCTTGCACACCATATTTTGATAACTAAAATAAACCCAGGTGTCATCAAAACAAAACAAAATCCACTGTTACAGAACGATAATGATTCGCTTAAACAGATTTGTTTGAGATGAAAGTATTAAAGTACGAACGCTACTTTGTATTCTTGTAGCGTATACAAATTGTTACATTTAGGAACTATTTTACAGGATGCCGAGAATATGGAAAGCTATTTCACACAATATCGCACAGAAATTTTCTGATAAACAAGTCAATACCATCTTAATACAAGAAAATTAGGCCAACATTCAAACAATGTCATTTTCATTGTTGACAGTTGAAGCGAAGTCTTAAAGCGTGCAGCACGATGTTGAAAGCACATATCATTGTTTTAAAATATTGAACACGAAATGAAATTTCAAAATTCATTGAATAGTGTTTTTGACTGCTAAATTCAATTAAAACAGATATTGTAGTGGTAATAAAAAATTAAAACGTTTCAGTACGTTTGAATCTTATTCAACTTTTAGGTTTATAGACATATCTGAAAACTGGCTGCTAGCGGAGTGGCTGCTAGCGAGTGGCTGCTAGCTTGAGTCTAGCTGTATGAACTGGGGACGTTTAATTTTTAATTTGCACATGTTGAAATAAGAAGTAATTTGAGAAGCGCATTATGAAATTTGTACTGAATATTTTTAAATGCAAATTTACGCTTATGTGTGCCAACTTGCAAGTTAGTGAATTCGATTCCTTTTAATATTTCTGCACAGAGAGCGAATATCTCTACACAAAGATTGAAATTAGAGTATGCAGTATTTATATATGCTTTCTTTCGAAACATTTCAAAATATGACGTTATGCTTTGGGCATATTACAAAGACTTGACATTTTTTTTATTCACAAAAAATCAAAATTTACAAGTAAAAAACTGTGTACATTATCCTTATACACATATAGTTTTGATATGAAAAATGTTGTTGTTTGCGATGGTTGAAAATCTACAAGCAGAGTTATTTTTACATTGTGTGACATATATATTATTCCATTGAAAAAGACAAATGTTGATATCCATTTCCAAATTATTTACTTCCATTACAAATACGCTTAAAATTTATTTTATATTGACAGCCTTGTTAACATCATAATATATTTCTTCCACGCGTATATATAATCTTCTGAAAATCAAGTGGTCGCCTGTCACCACATTTAGATGACAACTGGGAGTTCTGTATGTAGTTACATGTCAGACCTATGCATGTTATATAATAACTATATCAACTTTTATAATAACCAAGTGCTCTGCCAAAATAAATACAATTTAATGAAATGCTTAACTTTATAATACCATAATATATATTCACTTTATATGGTTATGTAAGTTTATTATATAGGAAAATTATGTTTAGGTTTGTAATCTTTTAAAACTGTTACCATGCAGTCTTTCAAAATTAGATGAAGAGGCTGCATGAAGAATAATCTACAACAACTCTAATGTGGAAAATTAAATGATTATCCGGTCAAAATAAAAATAAATATCACATAAGAAGGGGATTACAGGTGTAATACAGTCCTACGTAAATTCAGGAATTCCATGTCCTTATTTACTGACTGGGGAAAATCTCTTCAACTGACTATAATTATATCAATTATGATTACGGTTTTAGTCCTGACTTAATTCAGAGGACATATACATAATTGGGCAGGGTTTTTTTTAGGATTTATGATTTTAAAAAAGCTTACTTACGACGGTGTCTACGTCCATTCTATACATTTATACATCAATTTCACACAGAAATATATGCTACATATATAATTTCTTCGATGATCAGATGCAGTTTATTGCATATAAAATTTCATCAAAATTATAAATATCACTAAATTGCGTATACTTTGCCTTAAAAGGCACTTATGAATAACAAAATAGAAGGTCGGGAGCACTTCAGATTATCGTTTAAGCTATCTAAGAACAAATTAACTATGTATAGGTGTTCTCGAGGTTATTATATCCTTTAGATCACTCAATATATATGTTTTTCTTTTTCCTCTGCTGGGCAGAGGGTTACATGACACCATTACATAAAGCACATGATATTCATGATCCAAACAACTATCGTGGATTGACAATTACAAGCTCGATAGGCAAATTATTTAATTGTGTTTTAAATTCACGTCTTGACAAATTTTTAATTAAATTTAATATCATAGATGAGTGTCAAATTGGTTTTAAAAAGAAAGCAAGAACTTCTGACCATATGTTTGTTTTGAAAACCATTATTGATAAAGTATTGTAGTTCAGGTAATGGAAGACTGTATGCCTGCTTTCTTGATTTTCAAAAATCATATGATACTGTTATTCACACTGGTATTAAATTGAAACTCTTGGAAATAGGTGTCGGATCTCTATTCTATAACATTGTAAAGAATATGTATGCATTGAGCAAATCATGCATAAAGATAAAGAATAACTTAACAGAAAGTTATGGTGTCAAGCTTGGTGTTAAACAAGGCGATAACGTTAGTCCTAATCTTTTTAATATTTTTATTAATGATTTACCAAAATACCTGCAGACTATTGATGATACTATAACCTTGAACAACCGTTCGGTTCATTGTTTAATGTATGCAGACGACATTATTTTACTATCAAGTTCTCCGGAAGGACTTCAAAAGAAACTTGATTTACTTGATCAAAATTGTAATGATTGGTGTCTTACTGTAAATACCAAAAAAAAAAAAAAAACAAACAAAAGTATTGATATTCAACAAGGCAGGCAAACATATCCATCATATATTTAAGATTAAAAATGTGTTGCTTGAATGTGTAAATAGATACAAATATCTTGGTATTCACTTCTGTGCATCAGGATCATTTTCCTTTGCGCAAGAAGGACTCTATAAAAAAGCCTTAAAAGCATACTTCAAATTATCAAAAGATTTATTGTCACTGAATCCTTCTGTTAAAACTAGTGTGCATGTTTTTGATCATACAATTAAACCAATTCTATTATATGGTTGTGAGGTGTGGGGAATGTTTAATCCATTCACATCTAAATTTAGGAATGGCTTGTTAACATTTCAAATTTATGATAAATGTCATGCAGAAAAACTGCATTTAAAATTCTGTAAATATATTCTTGGTGTCCATTCAAAAGCAACAAATATAGCTGTTTTATCTGAATTGGGCAGACTTCCTTTATATTACAATATTGTAAAAGCTATGGTTAAATACTATAACAAGTTAATAAGAAATCAGTTCATATCTCCACTGCTAGATAGTGCTTTTCATGAATCAATATTTTTATCTGATGCAATAAACCTTCATGGTATGGTAGTTTAAATGTGATATTAAAAATTATTATGTCTGCTAACCCAATGAACAATCAAAACTTACTAAATGTAAATAGTAAGTTTATTAAGAACTGTTTTTTACAAGAATGGGAGCAGACATTACAAATACATGCTGGTAGTAAACTATGCTCTTATGTACTTTATAAAAATAATTTTGTCTGTGAAAAATATTTATCTGTAATCCACAATGTTGATATTAGAAAAAATCTGACAAGGGTGCGTGTTTCAGCACACTCCCTAAAGATTGAAAAGGGAATGTATCAGGGTATTCCTCGACATGATAGAACTTGTCCCAGATGATCAAGTTCTGAAGTTGAAGATGAGTTACATTTTCTTCTCAATTGTACCTCATTAAATAATGAGAGAAGTAAATTAATACTTTGTGCTAGGAAATATTGTGCTAATTTTAATATGTTGACAATTAAAGATCAGTTTATTTGGTTAATGAGTAATGAAAACAAGGATATCTTGTATGAAATGTGTGCTTTCATAAAACAGAATGAAAAATACTCATAATTCATACCATTGTTTGTGTTTTTTGTGTATTTTCTTTTTCCTCTCAGAGCATTGGGACAAGTTGTGCTAGAGGCTGTGTCCAAATCCAAATATTTTTATACAAAAATTTTACACAATATATTACTATGTCCTTTAAGCACCTGTCCTTGGTGGCTCCTGCATTTGGATAATTACATATTAATCTTATTTATGTGCATTAGCCACAAGGAGGACTATAATATAGTAATTCTTTTTAAGTATTAGTTTATGCTTGTGTTTAAGTTTTCATATTTCTGTGTATTGGCTTGAGTGTCCTTTAAGCACCTGCCCTTGGTGACTCCTGCATATGAACAACAATACTATTTGTTCATATGCATCAGCCACCAGGAAGGACTTAACTCGAAAGCTTTTTTTATAATGGATGTGATGCTGCTTCTGGTGCATGGTCAATAGACACTAAACATACTGGTTTATGTGACTACATGTATTATTAACTCAATTTATATTTCATGTTTTTTGTCAGTTGTATTTCTATTTTTTATTTTCTTGTGTATTGTCTATTGCAATTGTGTGATAAAAAAATCAATGTACTGATTATGCCTATAATGGGTCCTCTATTGAAAATAAAATTTATCTTATCTTATATAAAAAATTTATCTTATATTCTAAAAATTCTTAACATCAATATACTCCTCCTAAATAGGTTTTCATATTTGTTTTATCAGAATTTCATCAGGCATTATCGGCTGTGTTTGAAACTTTTGGCATTTTTGGAGGTGAAATTCTGTGAGGCCAACGTACAGAGGGAAATATGTTAAGCAAAAACCACTAAATCTTCCGGGGTTAGAAATAAAACATACTAAATATCAGATATCTTACCCGTCATATCCCTCATAATAATAATAGTAGTAAGAATTATAGTGGTAATATCTTCTATGGCTAGAACTCACGGGACATACTGAAATAGAGAGAACACAGTTCGTATAATTGTATCAACATATATTAATAATAAATGTTTATTTTATTGTCGCCATTGTGCGTTGGATTACCATTACACAGTTGTTTTGTATTACAATCATTGTATAAATTAAATGTTATATGGTCCGATTTATTTTACATTGCCTACAAAAAAATTTAAACTGGGAATCAGAGATTCTATAAATGACATCATTTCCATGAAGTCAAGAATTTATTCGAAATTTAAAGTATTTAACAGAACTTTATTTCTGTATTCTGGATATTTTGGAACATTAACTTACGGAAGCGTATTAGCGCCACACATTTTTTTTTCCTATCTTTGCGTTATAACGCAAACCTTTGCGTTACCTTTGTGATATAACGCAAACCTTTTGCGTAATAACGCAAACATTTGTTTCATCTTATTTCTTATTTAAGATTCAAAGGAAGCAGCAGTTATTAATGGAGGAGGAGGCTGCATATATTAAAATTTATCTTCTTTGTACTCATTGCAAAGTAAAATGCTTTACTATTTAACTAATAATGAGAAGGATAATAGATATAAGAAGATGTGGTATGAGTGCCGATGAGAAAACTCTCCATCTAAGTCATAATTTGTAAAAGTAAACCATTATAGTTCAAAGTACGGTCTTCAACACGGAGCATTGGCTCACACCGAACATCAAGTTATAAAGTACCCCCAAAATGATATACATGATAATACATGTACATATATTACAATGAAAATTGAGTAAATTTAAGTCATACCGAAGAAAAATACCAACCCTGCTAATATAGCTATAGCCGAATATAAATATACTTCCAAAGTAAGCTCTCGTTTGAGGATTGTGTAAAGCTGGCTAACTACCCTTTTGCAATAAATGAATAAAATGAAGATGTTTTATTAATGAAATTATGTTCTCTCCATTTAAATTGCTACCAAGTTACCACTCTAGATTGAAAATTTCATGACTTTTTATCAAAGAATCTTTATCATATTCTGAGATTTAAAAAAACGATTTCTTACATCAAAATTAAAAAAAAAATCTTTCTTAATAGTTCATTTTACAGCAGAAAGATCGTTTTGTCTATTTGCCTTGACAGTTTTACAATTGTATGACATTATTTCTGCTCTTATCTACTGAATCAAAATTCTAAAAATGTTGGCCTTTCAAATAAAATATGCCTATAACATATCTATTTTCTTGTTAAATTATATACTTTCTGATTCCTATGCATATTTATTATAATGTCTTTGCCTTGTACATGTATTTATGGTTCTTTTCCTAACTAAATCACAACAGAAATTTAATGACAGACGGGCATATATACAAACTTAATGAATAATTGAAAAATCAAGATGTTTGCGTTATAACGCAAAAGGTTTGCGTTACAACGCAAAGGTTTGCGTTATAACGCAAAGGTTTGCGTTACAACGCAAAAGTTTGCGTTATTTCGCAAATGTTTGCGTTATAACGCAAAAGGTTTGCGTTTTAACGCAAAGGTTTGCGTTTTAACGCAAAGGTTTGCGTTAATCGCAAAGGTTTGCGTTATATCGCAAAGGTTTGCGTTATAACGCAAATGTTTGCGTTGTAACGCAAAGGTTTGCGTTATTTCGCAAATGTTTGCGTTGTAACGCAAAGGTTTGCGTTATAACGCAAAAGGTTTGCGTTATATCGCAAAGGTTTGCGTTATATCGCAAAGGTTTGCGTTATGACGCAAAGGTTTGCGTTTTAACGCAAAGGTTTGCGTTACAACGCAAAGATAGGAAGAAAATTATAAAAAAAAAATGTGTGGCGCTAAAACGCTTCCGTATTAACTTGTATGGAATTGTGTATTTATTATTCCTTATACCATGCAGCTTTGAAATATCAAAGCACGTTCCACATTTTGACTTTGGACACTGTATGCAAGGGAGTGATATATAAGCAACCTGCAAATAACTGTTCGTAAAATATTGGATACAAAGGAAAATCACCCAAAATTTGGCATTTAAATAGATTGATATAGTGTATATTAATTGTAAAATATATATCTTTTATAAACTTGTAAAAATCAATGTCGTGAAAATTGAAAATTGAATCTTGTAATCTTTATTTTGAACTCAGTGAGTATCTACGCCACGAATCCCTAAAGTGTCTCTTTTTCATACCTTTATTTAATTGGCTAATTAAGGATATAACAAATTATTTGCTTTAACACTTCTTTTCTTTACTCCAAAAGGGTAAAATCATGAATTGATCAAGCCATATCCTATGAATATGACTAGACATATATTTATTATAGACAGAAATAGATATACATAAAAATTTAATACTAGCTAGTAATTGACATCTACTACTAGATATAGGAAGATGTGGTGTGAGTGCCAATGTACATTAACATATACATTAACTTAAAGACGCATACCAATAATTTAACATAGAAATGGAGAGATGGTGGAATATAAATAAATAAGCTTTGTCAGGGTGTTAGGAGATAAATTTCAATTCAAAACTTAATTTCAAACATTTTTATGTTTGAGTTGTGTAAATGAAATGAACAAATAACAGTCAAGAAAAACAATAATAAAAACACATCTCAAAAGAGAACAATTGAAAGTAAAGTGATATTATTTAACGAGAGGTGTGATCTCTAAGTTTTCTATCTTTCAAGCTTCCGTTCAAATGAAATGATCTTATTTATATTATGTTAAATTTCCTGATGCTGATGTTGAAACAAACTCAGGTCAAGAAGTATTTTTGGGGTTTCGCTTTCTCACGGAAGTATACCCACACTTCCTTTCTTCAAGGTTCAAGATTTTATTTGAACATTCAGTCACAGATAAATGTGTAACATGAGGTCATAATTAATAGCATTACATAAACATGACGAAGTAAATATGTGGTATCAATAATGTACATGTAACATGTAGAAATATCAATAATATATAAATATATATTTCAACATTTCTAAACATATCAAGATATTTATAAAATTGAGAATGGAAATGGGGAATATGTCAAAGAGACAACAACCCGACCAAAGAGCAGACAACAGCCGAAGGCCACCAATGGGTCTTCAATGCAGCGAGAAAATCCCGCACCCGGAGGTGGTCCTCAGCTGGCCCTTAACTAAAATTGTGTGCTAGTTCAGTGAAAATGGGCATCACACTAAACTCCAAAACATATAAATGAACTAAAATTAAAAAACATACTAGACTAACAAAGGCCAGAGGCTCCTGACTTGGGACAGGCGCTAAAATGCGGCGGGGTTAAACATGTTCTGTGAGATCTCAACCCTCCCCCTATACCTCTAGCCAATGTAGAATAAAGAAACACATAGCAATAGGCACAGTAAAACTCAGTTTAAAAGAAGTCCGAGTCCGATGTCAGAATAGGTAACAAAAGAAACTAAGCAAAATGACAATGATACATAAATGAACAAAGGACTACTAGCAGTTACTGACATGCCAGCTCCAGACCTCAATTAAACTGATTGAAAGATTATGTCTTCATCATGTGAATTGTCTGTCACTTCCCTAATAATAACCACTACTAATTAAGGCCTTATAGGTTGTTAAAATAATTTATCTTCAAATCTAGTGATTACCTGAAAAGAGCAGTCCAAAGAAATAAAAGCAAAAATATCCAAAAAAGTCAAATACATCCATTTTGAAAAGAGTGTGTCGTCCTATATAATTTAAATCTCCAACATCATAACTCTATTTATTTACAAACTTCGTCTTGTTGTTAAGACTATATTTCAATGGATAACCTTATCTTTGCGTTATAACGCAAACCTTTGCGTTACCTTTGTGATATAACGCAAACCTTTTGCGTAATAACGCAAACATTTGTTTCATCTTATTTCTTATTTAAGATTCAAAGGAAGCAGCAGTTATTAATGGAGGAGGAGGCTGCATATATTAAAATTTATCTTCTTTGTACTCATTGCAAAGTAAAATGCTTTACTATTTAACTAATAATGAGAAGGATAATAGATATAAGAAGATGTGGTATGAGTGCCGATGAGAAAACTCTCCATCTAAGTCATAATTTGTAAAGTAAACCATTATAGTTCAAAGTACGGTCTTCAACACGAAGCATTGGCTCACACCGAACATCAAGTTATAAAGTACCCCAAAATGATATACATGATAATACATGTACATATATTACAATGAAAATTGAGTAAATTTAAGTTATACCGAAGAAAATACCAACCCTGCTAATATAGCTATAGCCGAATATAAATATACTTCCAAAGTAAGCTCTCGTTTGAGGATTGTGTAAAGCTGGCTAACTACCCTTTGCAATAAATGAATAAAATGAAGATGTTTTATTAATGAAATTATGTTCTCTCCATTTAAATTGCTACCAAGTTACCACTCTAGATTGAAAATTTCATGACTTTTTATCAAAGAATCTTTATCATATTCTGAGATTTAAAAACGATTTCTTACATCAAAATTAAAAAAATCTTTCTTAATAGTTCATTTTACAGCAGAAAGATCGTTTTGTCTATTTGCCTTGACAGTTTTACAATTGTATGACATTATTTCTGCTCTTATCTACTGAATCAAAATTCTAAAATGTTGGCCTTTCAAATAAAATATGCCTATAACATATCTATTTTCTTGTTAAATTATATACTTTCTGATTCCTATGCATATTTATTATAATGTCTTTGCCTTGTACATGTATTTATGGTTCTTTCCTAACTAAATCACAACAGAAATTTAATGACAGACGGGCATATATACAAACTTAATGAATAATTGAAAAATCAAGATGTTTGCGTTATAACGCAAAGGTTTGCGTTACAACGCAAAAGTTTGCGTTATTTCGCAAATGTTTGCGTTAAAACGCAAAAGGTTTGCGTTTTAACGCAAAGGTTTGCGTTAATCGCAAAGGTTTGCGTTATATCGCAAAGGTTTGCGTTATAACGCAAATGTTTGCGTTGTAACGCAAAAGTTTGCGTTATTTCGCAAATGTTTGCGTTGTAACGCAAAGGTTTGCGTTATAACGCAAAGGTTTGCGTTATATCGCAAAGGTTTGCGTTATATCGCAAAGGTTTGCGTTATGACGCAAAGGTTTGCGTTTTAACGCAAAGGTTTGCGTTACAACGCAAAGATAGGAAGAAAATTATAAAAAAAAAATGTGTGGCGCTAAAACGCTTCCGTATTAACTTGTATGGAATTGTGTATTTATTATTCCTTATACCATGCAGCTTTGAAATATCAAAGCACGTTCCACATTTTGACTTTGGACACTGTATGCAAGGGAGTGATATATAAGCAACCTGCAAATAACTGTTCGTAAAATATTGGATACAAAGGAAAATCACCCAAAATTTGGCATTTAAATAGATTGATATAGTGTATATTAATTGTAAAATATATATCTTTTATAAACTTGTAAAAAATCAATGTCGTGAAAATTGAAAATTGAATCTTGTAATCTTTATTTTGATCTCAGTGAGTATCTACGCCACGAATCCCTAAAGTGTCTCTTTTTCATACCTTTATTTAATTGGCTAATTAAGGGATATAACAAATTATTTGCTTTAACACTTCTTTTCTTTACTCCAAAAAGGGGTAAAATCATGAATTGATCAAGCCATATCCTATGAATATGACTAGACATATATTTATTATAGACAGAAATAGATATACATAAAAAATTTAATACTAGCTAGTAATTGACATCTACTACTAGATATAGGAAGATGTGGTGTGAGTGCCAATGTACATTAACATATACATTAACTTAAAGACGCAT
Source organism: Mytilus coruscus (assembly GCA_017311375.1). NCBI lineage: Eukaryota > Metazoa > Mollusca > Bivalvia > Mytilida > Mytilidae > Mytilus > Mytilus coruscus. The sequence continues at coordinate 115,606,522 of CM029595.1, forward strand.
ACCAATAATTTAACATAGAAATGGAGAGATGGTGGAATATAAATAAATAAGCTTTGTCAGGGTGTTAGGAGATAAATTTCAATTCAAAACTTAATTTCAAACATTTTTTATGTTTGAGTTGTGTAAATGAATGAACAAATAACAGTCAAGAAAAACAATAATAAAAAACACATCTCAAAAGAGAACAATTGAAAGTAAAGTGATATTATTTAACGAGAGGGTGTGATCTCTAAGTTTTTCTATCTTTCAAGCTTCCGTTCAAATGAAATGATCGTATTTATATTATGTTAAATTTCCCTGATGCTGATGTTGGAAACAAACTCAGGTCAAGAAGTATTTTTGGGGGTTTCGCTTTCTCACGGAAGTATACCCCACACTTCCTTTTCTTCAAGGTTCAAGATTTTATTTGAACATTCAGTCACAGATAAATGTGTAACATGAGGTCATAATTAATAGCATTACATAAACATGACGAAGTAAATATGTGGTATCAATAATGTACATGTAACATGTAGAAATATCAATAATATATAAATATATATTTCAACATTTCTAAACATATCAAGATATTTATAAAATTGAGAATGGAAATGGGGAATATGTCAAAGAGACAACAACCCGACCAAAGAGCAGACAACAGCCGAAGGCCACCAATGGGTCTTCAATGCAGCGAGAAAATCCTGCACCCGGAGGTGGTCCTCAGCTGGCCCTTAACTAAAATTGTGTGCTAGTTCAGTGAAAATGGGCATCACACTAAACTCCAAAACATATAAATGAACTAAAATTAAAAAACATACTAGACTAACAAAGGCCAGAGGCTCCTGACTTGGGACAGGCGCTAAAATGCGGCGGGGTTAAACATGTTCTGTGAGATCTCAACCCTCCCCCTATACCTCTAGCCAATGTAGAATAAAGAAACACATAGCAATAGGCACAGTAAAACTCAGTTTAAAAGAAGTCCGAGTCCGATGTCAGAATAGGTAACAAAAGAAACTAAGCAAAATGACAATGATACATAAATGAACAAAGGACTACTAGCAGTTACTGACATGCCAGCTCCAGACCTCAATTAAACTGATTGAAAGATTATGTCTTCATCATGTGAATTGTCTGTCACTTCCCTAATAATAACCACTACTAATTAAGGCCTTATAGGTTGTTAAAATAATTTATCTTCAAATCTAGTGATTACCTGAAAAGAGCAGTCCAAAGAAATAAAAGCAAAAATATCCAAAAAAGTCAAATACATCCATTTTGAAAAGAGTGTGTCGTCCTATATAATTTAAATCTCCAACATCATAACTCTATTTATTTACAAACTTCGTCTTGTTGTTAAGACTATATTTCAATGGATAACCTCATAATTCGTTTAAAATGTTTAGTCATGCGATCTTTTGTCCATTTAAAATACATATGTGCCTACTATTTATAAGACTACCTGTCACGAAATATTTGAAACAATATATCTTTTAATTAAAACTTTACAAAATAATATCTTAAATGGAGCTTGGATGCAGTTATGATTTAACAAATCATTTTTATTCTATCTTCTTATAAAGTAGAAATAAGTGGAGTAATATAATCGTTTACACGTTCCTTTCACAGTATATTTACATATTTTAGATAAGCCAATACATTGGCAATGTTCCTAAACGTACATATAGTATTTACAATGGATCATAAATACTCATATCAAACTCTATTGAAAACGGCACGTTTCTCCATCCTTATAATTTCTTGATATGTTCTTCAAAATCAAGATAAAATATGGCATATCAAAAAATTGCAATACTCTAGAAATTCTTGTAAAGGGAAAACAGTGTAAAGCAATCATACTTAAAAAAATGAATGTATTAAATAAAGGATTTCGCCGTTTTAATTGCACATAAAACCTTGGGAACCATACAAGTTTGTCCAAATTTGAATACGCAATATAATTTGAGGTTTTTGTGTGAAAAAGGAATGAGGGGGTCGAGAAACGTAAAAATGGACTGCATGAATATTTAAACTAAAGGCTCTAAAGAGTCTGTGTCGCTCATCTAGGTCTATGTGCATCTTCAACAATCATAATGGACACTCTCCAACATTGTGGCTAGAATAGAATTCATGACAAAACAAACTTTTTTGTTGATCTTGTATTGCTGATAATTTTTTCTGATTACATTTTCTTTCTATCTTCTTTAGTTTTTGCCCAAAACACAAAAAGAGTAAGAAAATCGTCATTTAAGGGTAATTACTCCTATAAAGATTACTAACGATTTCGGCAGAATTTATCGTATTCGTAGATTTTGCCTTGCTAGTCATTTTTGCTATTTAAAGTGTCTATCTATCTACTTAGTATTATAGTTTTCTGGATATCAGGCAACACCAAAAATGAGTACAAATCGTCAATAAAGAGTAATTACTCCATTAAGGAGTTGGCTGACGATTTCGGCAATAAGCCTTATTTGTAAATCTTGTCTTGCTGATCATTTTTTGCCTAATTAAGTGTCTATTTATCTGTTTTTAAGATGCAAGACAAAAACACAAAAAAATGGTAAAAATAGTCATTAAAGGAGACTCAATCGTCGGACGATTTCAGCCTTTCTACTTACTTGTAGATCGTGCCTTGCTGATCATTTTTGCTATTCGAAGTTTCTCTATTTCTTTTATAGTTTTCCATAAATAATGGGCAAAAACACTACAAATGGGTAAAATCGTCATTAAATAACAATTACTCCAGTAAGGAGTGGTCAGAAGATTTCAATCGTGTTGAATTATTTGTAGATATTGTCTTGCTGATCATTTTTGCTTATTTAAGTTTCTATCTATCTATTAAAACTTTTAAGATATTAGGCAAAAAACACAAAAAAAAATAGTTAAATATAGTAAAAAATGGGCTATAACTCCAATAAGGAGTCGTCGGACGATTTCAGCCATTTCATTTACTTGTAGATCTTGTCTTGCTCATATTTTTTTGTAATTTCAAGTTTCTCTCATTCTATTTTATAGTTTTCAAGACAATGGGCAAAAAAGAAAAAAAAAATGGTTGGCAGGCGGAGTCACCGGACAATTTTTTAAACACCATAATGATGATTGTGGCCAAGTTTGGTTAAATTTGGCCTGGTATTGCAGAGGAGAAAATATTTATTGGAAATCATTTAATCTACATTAGACACAAGTTAAAATCAAATATAGAAAATAAACGAACGAAGTAAATCAAATGAAAAGAAACAGTTGAGCAGATAATCAAGACAATTTCTGACAGCATTTGTTAGATATTCGTTGTCAGACATAATTTATAATTTGTTTGAATTACCCCGCACATGTGTTCTTCAATGAACAGATAATTTGTGGTTGACATCTACAAGAGCAAAGATTTCCGCTCAAACCAATGTTAGAGGTCGTCTTGAACTTGCAATGTGGTGAAAGTTTTTGCTTTACGTTGAAGGCCTCACTGTGACTTTGAGCCATAAAACTGCTGTTCCTTTCCTTTAAAGTTTTTCATGTGCGGGTAGTGGTTTTCAGGGGCGGATCCAGGATTTTTGAAAGGGGGCGTAAATCCACGAAACTGAATATATACCGCCAAGCGAAACGACTGATGCAAAATCATTTTTGGACGATGTCAATCTAATTGGGACGATGTTATGCTAAAAAATCATATCAATCGTGAGAAATATAAGATTTTTTTTTGGGATCAAAGGGGGCGTACGCCCTCTACGACTCTCCCCTCGATCCGCCACTGATTTTGTGTCATTAATTGATACACCATATCCTTTCTTTCCCACCAAAAAAAAAATATATACGAACAACCAAAACTGAAGTCCGAAGCTTTGGGCTTAACTCATTCCTTCAAAACCCGGTCATATAAAATAATGTATATTCAACACCCGTTCTATTGTCCAGAAGTCAAAGCCTTTATAACGACTCTAAATCATCAAAAGCCATAATCAGTAGAAGGACGTGAATAACATTGGAATTTATGTTACACACTCGCCTGATAAAAAAAAAAAGTAAATGGTGATTTTCATACAAAACTCAAACATGCGTGCCATATCCATGTCCCAAGTGTAAGTTTCCTATTAGAGTCAGCGATGCCCAAAGACTCTCAGGCATTTAAACATTGAAATCAGAACCCCTTCCTCTAAAGTTGTACTTATTTTATGTACATACAAACTATTTTATAGCACAGGCACACACAAATTAGTTTTAATCATACAATCATGAGACCAAAAAACACAAAAAACTAAATTGCATAAAATGTTTTGTTGATTATAATAGATGAGTGCGATAACTTAGTGATTTTGACCACATCAAAGCAAGACAAAATTGTGTTGATACTCTTTTTAAAAGCATGTATTATAGGATATGCATGAGTGTGTAGTCATGACAACAATGTAATTTTATTTTCATTATTTAAGACACTGTTTAACGGTGAAGTACATTTTCTAACAAGAGGATACCGGTATGTAACAGGTGATATTGTCTGTTTTGACATCTATATATATGCAGAAAAAAATTCTTAATAATCCGTTTTTTTTTCAAAACAATATTTTTTCTTTGAAGTATGTTAATATATCATATATGCGAATTCTGATTATTAATTTCACAATTTTGGGTCTATAATTAAAAAAAAAAAAAAAAAATAACCCGATAGGTCTCTATGTTAATTTTATTTTTTGAAGTGTTGAATATTTGATAAATAGTGTAACAGCTGTCAATAATACTTTTAACATGATCACAAGATTTTAACCACTTAACCCTATCAATTTGTTCAAATCCTTTTTGGGATAAGTGATTTAACATTATTAAGTTTAAAAGTTGAACTTTCCTGACCGATAAATCCCTCAATTGAAAATCTCCCATACAAGTTCCATAGAGTTCAAATCACAATGGTAATGTATATAAAAATCCTTCATATCATCTTTTCTTGAGTTAGATGTGGGAGGTTTTGTACCCTCTGACAACACGGGCACTATGGTACTATGCATTGTCTATCACTACAAAACGTTTTTGGGGCAAATCGGGAAATGTTTCTCAATCCATTGTTCAAATATTTGACCGTTCATTTCTGTATGGTAATCTCGTCCATCTGTACTCGTACCCTTAAAAATTAAATCGCATCCTTTAAAAAAAAACTGTTAACAAGAGAGGCGAAAGATACCAAAAGGGATATTCAAACTGATAAGTCGAAAACAAACTGGCAATGCCATGGCAAAAACGAAAAACGACGAAAATACAAACAACAGTACACATAACACAACATAGAAAGCTCACGAACCCTACCAAAACAGGTGTATTTAACACAACAAAGAAAGCTCACGAACCCTACCAAAAACGGGTGTATTTAACACAACATAGAAAGCTCACGAACCCTACCAAAAACGGATGTATTTAACACAACATAGAAAGCTCACGAACCCTACCAAAAACGGGTGTATTTAACACAACATAGAAAGCTCACGAACCCTACCAAAACGGGTGTATTTAACACAACATAGAAAGGTCACGAATCCTACCAAAACGGGTGTATTTAACACAACATAGAAAGCTCACGAACCCTACCAAAACGGGTGTATTTAACACAACATAGAAAGCTCACGAACCCTATCAAAACGGGTGTATTTAACACAACATAGAAAGCTCACGAACCCTACCAAAACGGGTTTATTTAACACAACATAGAAAGCTCACGAACCCTACCAAAAAGGGTGTATTTAACACAACATAGAAAGCTCACGAACCCTACCAAAACGGTGTATTTAACACAACATAGAAAGCTCACGAACCCTACCAAAACGGGTGTATTTAACACAACATAGAAAGCTCACGAACCCTATCAAAACAGGTGTATTTAACACAACATAGAAAGCTCACGAACCCTACCAAAAAACGGGTGTATTTAACACAACATAGAAAGCTCACGAACACTACCAAAACGGATGTATTTAACACAACATAGAAAGCTCACGAACCCTACCAAAAACGGGTGTATTTAACACAACATAGAAAGCTCACGAACCCTACTAAAAGGGATGTATTTAACACAACATAGAAAGCTCACGAACCCTACCAAAACGGGTGTATTTAACACAACATAGAAAGCTCACGAACCCTACCAAAACGGGTGTATTTAACACAACATAGAAAGCTCACGAACCCTACCAAAACGGGTGTATTTAACACAACATAGAAAGCTCACGAACCCTACCAAAACGGGTGTATTTAACACAACATAGAAGCTCACGAACCCTACCAAAACGGGTGTATTTAACAACATAGAAAGCTCACGAACCCTACCAAAAACGGGTGTATTTAACACAACATAGAAAGCTCACGAACCCTATCAAAAACGGGTGTATTTAACACAACATAGAAAGCTCACGAACCCTACCAAAACAGGTGTATTTAACACAACAAAGAAAGCTCACGAACCCTACCAAAAACGGGTGTATTTAACACAACATAGAAAGCTCACGAACCCTACCAAAAACGGGTGTATTTAACACAACATAGAAAGCTCACGAACCCTACCAAAAACGGGTGTATTTAACACAACACAGAAAGCTCACGAACCCTACCAAAAACGGGTGTATTTAACACAACATAGAAAGCTCACGAACCCTACCAAAACGGGTGTATTTAACACAACAAACCTCTGCCCTTTGCCTACAGATAATTGTTTGACTCCTCAGCACTGGTCCATTGAATATGGTTGGCGTCAACCCATGTCATAAATAAATAAGTGTGTTCCATTCTTCACGTTTTTTCTTAACTGTTCTTAAATATTGGATACGTTGATTTATGATGTCTTTTCTTTCAAGAAGACCTTTCCTGTTTGTATCAACTTTTTATTTTATTTACATTCATAGAAAAAAATTCGTAAGGGTTCCGTAGAACTCTGTGCCTCGCCTGCAATTGGTGCTGTCAGTGTACAAGTGTAATTTTGACTTAAAAGTGGGTTCATTTATCAGTAAAATACAGAACTTTAAAAAAAAATCAAGCTTTTTCATTTGATGCAATTCCTTGGTCTTGAAGATTAGCTTCTATCTAAGTTTCATAACAATCCATGAAGGTTTACAAATTTAACATGTCAAAAAAATTTAATCCCAGACTGTCTGTAAATATTAACTGTAAAAAACGAAGTCCACATATCAGAAAAATACAAAAAATGAAAAAAAAAAAAAAAATTCAAAGGTTTGCTTCAGACACTATCTCTTAATCATTAAAAAGCTTCTGCCAAAGTTTCATAAAATTCTATGAAGGTTTGAAAAAGTAATTGATGTGTAACAAACTTTAACCCAGACTGTCTACTTGTTAACTGTAAAAACAAAATCTCTGGATACTGTATTTTGGTCATAAACAAGCTTCTGTCCAAATTTCATAAATTTCCATGAAGGTTTCACAAAATTACTGATGACTGAAAAATATAATCTAAGACTGAGCCTGAGTGTTAACTGTAGACAAAACTAAGGGTCCATTTATCCATTTATCATAAAAAATACGGAAAATGAAAATAAATATTTTCAAAATTTCGCTCTGGGTACTGTATTTTGGTCATAAACAAGCTTCTGTCCAAATTTTCATAAAATTCCATGTAGGTTTGACAAAGTTATTGATGTCTATAAAAAACTTTAACCACAGACTGAACCAAAATGATGACGCCGCCGAAGCCGACGATATAGAATAGCCATGTCTCGCTTTCGAGAAATAAAAACCTGTTAATATGAAATCATGCCGTCCTCCACTCTAATATAGGTGGCTGTACTTCGAAGTAAATTTCATACCGCAACTTCACAAACATGATCTGTTGCAATGCAACTGGGACCATCTTAAAAGACAGGATAATAATAAGTGTTGCCGTTGTCATTGTTTTTAGACCATATCGACAGTTTTTGAATATCATCCGTCTTAAACGAGATGTTCTTTTCATAAAGTTTTTACTTTAAGATTCAATTACTTTTTGTTGTGTACACAATTTCAGTGAGAAAAGTTGGTTATAATTAAGGGCTTCTGGGAGCCATAATCTAATGAAATGCCGAGCATGCGTAGATCTTGTCTATGTACACGGCTTCTACATATCTTAGATTTAAGTTTGGTAAAGGGAATGTGGAGTATAAGTCAAACAAAAAGAGAGGCGGGAGATACCAAGGGATACTCCAACTCATAAGTCAAATAAAACTGATAGCGCCATGACAACAAACGAAAAACGACAACAAAACACAACATAGAAAACTGAAGACTAGGCAACGAAAGCCCACCAAAATCCGGGGGTGTTCTTCAGATGCTCCTGAAGGGTAAGCATATCCTGCTCTGCATGTAGCACATGTCGTGTTGCTCATGTAATTACGAATTCGGTTATAAACCTAATTTGGTACCGTCAAACACGAGCAAAAGAGGACGGGACTGCGGTCACAACTGGGACATAGCCATCGTCATCTGCGAGATATTCCAAACGGTTTTTAAGCGTTCCTGATGAAGGTAAATCCAGAAAAGCGCTTCCGACGCATAACATTTATTAAGTGTTGTTTTCATTTTTTACAACACTTGGTCGATACCGTTGCTGGTGGACTATCAGTCCCCGAGGGTATCATCAGATCAGTAGTCAGTATTTCGGTACTGACATGAGTTAGAACAATCCTTTCTGAAATTGTCCTTTTATAAATTAAGAAATTGTTAAGAAACTAAGGTTTAAACTCCCTCGGACAGGCAAAGTTGGTTGTAGATGTATTTGGTTATTATTTTTAGGTCCTCAACTGATTCGGTTCCTATATATCATTTGCTTTGAAATATTCGGTATAAAGCTCATCAGAGCTTATGTTTTTTATTGTAATGTTTATATGTTTGTATGTTTTATGCTATGCCGAATCATAATAAAGTTGTCATGTCTATGTCTATGGCTTCGCGCTTACGAAGGGGTGATTTCAACTTTGGTTTAATGGCTTCCTTGTATGCATTACTCCTCTAGTAAGAAAATCATGATAGGAAACGCAAGCTCTGACATATCGTATCAACTGGGAGATATATACTCCATAAGCAGTGTGATAGCAACCTAACAACTCAAAATGGGAACATGCATCACATGCTTGTTTGAAAACTAAGTAATATGATGGCAGTTTTTAAGATCAAGGTCTTCCAAAACTTAACGTTGATCAATGAATCATAAAAATGAGATCAAGGCCAGTTAAGTTGCAATTAGATGAGTAGGAACTGCGAACTCTTCTTTCTATTTGAAGCATCAGTAGTGACCATGTTTGATGGCAAGTGTGTTTGTCATCATATTCTTAAGGAGATCATAAATTTATCATTAACCCAAAGTTTGGAAGCTATATATTTTTTATAGATATAAGAAGATGTGGTATGAGCGCCAACGAGACAACTCTCCATCCAAGTCAAAACCCACAAATGTAAACCACTATAGGTCAAAGTACGGTCTTCAACACGGAGCCTTTGCATCCAATTTTTCAGAACTGTTCTATTGAATTTTTGTATTGATTTTCTCCTCGTCTTATTTTAGTAACATCAGCAATAACTAATAATTGTTAATAAGAAAGTTTAAATTCAATTGGCGTAGAAGTAACAGAGAAAGACGACTTTGTAAAAAGTTCTTACTGTCCCTTCGGGCCAGGTGAGCTAACATCACTTAAAGATTGAGGACATTCTGATGAAACTGTTAATTACATAAGTTTCATTGAGCATGCATGTTCTCTATTCAATCACTGCAAAATAAACAACCTTTCCATATAAGTTAAAACTCTTTATAAAACCACACCATAACTAACTACTTTTTGACGGGCGTGCTTACAATTTAAATCTTATAATAAGGACATACCATTTCAGCAATATAGACAAACTAAACCAGCATTATATAAACAAACATGTAGCCATACCAGGACAATAGTTAATCCTTCCCTGTGACTAAAGTAAGCAATAAAATCTAAGGAATCATCTTTTTTCCATTCTTGTTTTTATTTGTTATTTTCATTGCTGCAGGACATAATTATGCCGAATAAAAACTCTAACTAACAATTGTATATCTTGTAAAATCAAAAGCAAAAACATTGTCACAAATCACATCAAATGTTCAACAAACATTAATATACAATTTTGACTTTTGATGAGGTTGATGTAATGATTTATCAACCCCAGAGATATGAGATTCACCAAGGCCAACGGCCGAGGGTGAATGTCATATCTCTGGAGTTGATAAATCATTGTATCAACTGAAATCAAAAGTCAACAATTGTTTAATTATATGACTGTTTATCCTTCAATTTTCTAGTATTTGCTCAAGATACTTTTAAAACTGCTCCTTCTTTTTATACTAAATATATCATCTGCTTTTGCAGTTGCTAATTTTCATAAGTTGAAATATTCAATAAAGTTTACTAAAAAAAATACACAGAAAACAAGTAGAAGAGAAAAAATACACCGAAAACAAGAAGAAAAAGAAAAAAAACAGGAATTTACTTGACTTCATAAACCTACGTCATTGACGTTGCCTTGGAATATCTATATTTAGGTACATAGACGCTGTTCCAAATCTTATATTAACCTCTTGTGAAGTTTGATGCGGTGAATATAATATTTTATATAATAAAATAAATTATTTATAATGCATTTTGGCATACTAGTAAAATAATTTGTTGCCCCATTCCAGTAAATGGAAATTCAATATATTTGTTATTAAAGAAATCACACATTCAATATATTTGTTATTAAAGAAATCACACATCATAAGGTCAAAATATCCATTTCTTTATATGAAAAACTATAGAAATCATTCAATGAAAAAAAACATGCAAAATATCAAGATTTTACAACAAAAGGAAGCAAAGTTCTGGTCTAGAAACACTTAGAGATGAAAGGTCAATGAGTATCATGATAGTATGTAACATATCATCTAATTGTGATACATCCATTTAAAGGTAAAATGTTTGCCAGGATGTGTTTGATTTTTAGGTGTGTGGTGATACACCACATGCCAACGGAGGTCACATTAAAATGTGTGCTGAGCAAGATACTATTTAGTAATTAAATTTCATATGGACATAAATTGATATTGAGAACCATGTCTCCATCTTCACCTTAGGATCTAACATGTTCAAGTTTCATGTTAATCTAACAACTTCTAGTAGAAAACAAGATCTATGTATACTAGACTCCATAAATATAAATCAACTTCAAAGGGACATAACTACTGGAAAGCAATCTGACTGGAAAATATTTCATACAGGAATTTTGTACACACCAAAATCTGTAATTGTGCAATTTTCATGTAATGGGAGATAGACTGGTTCCTGTCTTATTCAAACTTCTTTTTAAGGAGCATAAATGCATATGTATCAAAAGGGATGATGATTATGGTATCAATTTTCTTGAAACAATATGTAATTTAATAAAATGCTCTGCAGGGCGCAGCTTGATACGACCGCAGAGGTCGAACCCTGAACAGTTGGGGTAAGTATGGACACAACATTCAAGCTTGATACAGCTCTGAATTTGGATTGTGATTAAATATTTGACACAGCATAGGTTTCTGACACAGAATGAATGTGGTCTAAGAACTTAAAATTTTAAATTGGACATTATGGTCCAATATCCAAAATCTAAATACATAGTTAGATTCAGCATATCAAAGAACCCCAAGAGTTCAATTTTGATGAAATCAAACAAAGTTTAATTTTGGACCCTTTTGACCTCAATGTGGACAAAGTTGACAACGGGCCCAAAATCAAAAATCTAAATACATGGTTAGATTCAGCATATCAAAGAACCCCATATATTCAATTTTGTTGAAATCAAACAAAGTTTAATTTTGGACCCGATTTGGACCAACTTGAAAACTGGTCCCATAATCAAAAATCTATATACATGTTTAGATTCAGCATATCAAAGAACCCTAAGAATTCAATTTTGTTAAAATCAAACTAAGTTTAATTTTGGACCCTTTGGACCTTAATGTAGACCAATTTGAAAACGAGACCAAAATTAAGAATCTAAATACACGGTTAGATTCGGCATATCAAAGAACCCCAATAATTCAATTTTGATGAAATCAAACAAAGTTTAATTTTGGACCCTTTGGACCTCAATGTGGACCAATTTAAAATGGGGCCCAAAATCCAAAAACTTAATACACGGTTAGATTCAGCATATTAAAGAACCCCAAGAGTTCAAGAATAAAACCCCATTGAAATTGGTCAAGAAATAAGCAATTTATACAAAGTATCTTCTTTTGCACAATACTGTGCAATTGAATATTTCTTGCTATTGCAATACTGTACAATTGACAATTTCTTGCTATTGTGCAAAATTGTGCTATTGGATATTTCTTGCTATTGCGCAATACTGTGCAATTGAAGATTTCTTGCTATTATGCAATACTGTGCAATTGAAAATTTCTTGCTATTGCACAATACTTATTATATAATAATTTACACACCCTGTTTGGTGTGTATCTCCTGCCATATCATTATTATTTGCTTTTAAATATAAACCCGAAATAACCAACTTAAAATGGAAAATTTTAAAGAAAAAAAAGGAAAAAAGGAAAAAAAAAAACCCCCTAAATTTTTGAACCCCTTATGATTCATCACCCCAAACTCAATCCCAGCCTTCCTTTGAGGTATGGTACCTTGCAGTACAATTTCAGAGATCCATACACTTGAACACAAGTTATTGTCTGGAAACTAGAAAATGCTTATTTTGGCCCCTAATTCCTAAACGTTTCAGGCAATTACCCCAAACTCAATTCTAGCTTTCCTTTGTGATATGGAACCTTGAAGTACAATTTCAGAAAGATCCATACACTTACACACAAGTTATTATCATGAAACTAGAAAATGCTTGTTTTTGGCCCTTTTGGCCCCTAATTCCTAAAATTTTGAGGCAATTACCCCAAAATCAATCCCAGCATTCCCTTTGTGATATCATTGAGCATGCATGTTCTCTATTCAATCACTGCAAAATAAACAACCTTTCCATAGAAGTTAAAATTCTTTATAAAACCACACCATAACTAACTACTTTTTACAGGCATGCTTACAATTTAAATCTTATAATAAGGACATACCATTTCAGCAATATAGACAAACTAAACCAGCATTATATAAACAAACATGTAGCCATACCAGGACAATAGTTAATCCTTCCTGTGACTAAAGTAAGCAATAAAATCTAAGGAATCATCTTTTTTCCATTCTTGTTTTTATTTGTTATTTTCATTGCTGCAGGACATAATTATGCCGAATAAAAACTCTAACTAACAATTGTATATCTTGTAAAATCAAAAGCAAAAACATTGTCACAAATCACATCAAATGTTCAACAAACATTAATATACAATTTTGACTTTTGATGAGGTTGATGTAATGATTTATCAACCCCAGAGATATGAGATTCACCAAGGCCAACGGCCGAGGGTGAATGTCATATCTCTGGAGTTGATAAATCATTGTATCAACTGAAATCAAAAGTCAACAATTGTTTAATTATATGACTGTTTATCCTTCTACAATTTTCTAGTATTTGCTCAAGCTACTTTTAAAACTGCTCCTTAATTTTTATACTAAATATATCATCTGCTTTTGCAGTTGCTAATTTTCATAAGTTGAAATATTCAATAAAGTTTACTAAAAAAAATACACAGAAAACAAGTAGAAGAGAAAAATACACCGAAAACAAGAAGAAAAGAAAAAAACAGGAATTTACTTGACTTCATAAACCTACGTCATTGACGTTGCCTTGGAATATCTATATTTAGGTACATAGACGCTGTTCCAAATCTTATATTAACCTCTTGTGAAGTTTGATGCGGTGAATATAATATTTTATATAATAAAATAAATTATTTATAATGCATTTTTGGCATACTAGTAAAATAATTTGTTGCCCCATTCCAGTAAATGGAAATTCAATATATTTGTTATTAAAGAAATCACACATCATAAGGTCAAAATATCCATTTCTTTATATGAAAAACTATAGAAATCATTCAATGAAAAAAAACATGCAAAATATCAAGATTTTACAACAAAAGGAAGCAAAGTTCTGGTCTAGAAACACTTAGAGATGAAAGGTCAATGAGTATCATGATAGTATGTAACATAGATATCATCTAATTGTGATACATCCATTTAAAGGTAAAATGTTTGCCAGGATGTGTTTGATTTTTAGGTGTGTGGTGATACACTCACATGCCAACGGAGGTCACATTAAAATGTGTGCTGAGCAAGATACTATTTAGTAATTAAATTTCATATGGACATAAATTGATATTGAGAACCATGTCTCCATCTTCACCTTAGGATCTAACATGTTCAAGTTTCATGTTAATCTAACAACTTCTAGTTGAGGGAGTTGGGGAAAACAAGATCTATGTATACTAGACTCCATAAATATAAATCAACTTCAAAGGGACATAACTACTGGAAAGCAATTTGACTGGAAAATATTTCATACAGGAATTTTGTACACACCAAAATCTGTAATTGTGCAATTTTCATGTAATGGGAGATAGACTGGTTCCCTGTCTTATTCAAACTTCTTTTTTAAGGAGCATAAATGCATATGTATCAAAAGGGATGATGATTATGGTATCAATTTTCTTGAAACAATATGTAATTTAATAAAATGCTCTGCAGGGCGCAGCTTGATACGACCGCAGAGGTCGAACCCTGAACAGTTGGGGTAAGTATGGACACAACATTCAAGCTTGATACAGCTCTGAATTTGGATTGTGATTAAATATTTGACACAGCATAGGTTTCTGACACAGAATGAATGTGGTCTAAGAACTTAAAAATTTTAAATTGGACATTATGGTCCAATATCCAAAATCTAAATACATGGTTAGATTCAGCATATCAAAGAACCCCAAGAGTTCAATTTTTGATGAAATCAAACAAAGTTTAATTTTGGACCCTTTTGACCTCAATGTGGACAAAGTTGACAACGGGGCCCAAAAATCAAAAATCTAAATACATGGTTAGATTCAGCATATCAAAGAACTCCATATATTCAATTTTGTTGAAATCAAACAAAGTTTAATTTTGGACCCGATTTGGACCAACTTGAAAACTGGGCCCATAATCAAAAATCTAAATACATGTTTAGATTCAGCATATCAAAGAACCCTAAGAATTCAATTTTGTTAAAATCAAACTAAGTTTAATTTTGGACCCTTTGGACCTTAATGTAGACCAATTTGAAAACGAGACCAAAATTAAGAATCTAAATACACGGTTAGATTCGGCATATCAAAGAACCCCAATAATTCAATTTTGATGAAATCAAACAAAGTTTAATTTTGGACCCTTTGGACCTCAATGTGGACCAATTTAAAATGGGGCCCAAAATCCAAAAACTTAATACACGGTTAGATTCAGCATATTAAAGAACCCCAAGAGTTTAAGAATAAAACCCCATTGAAATTGGTCAAGAAATAAGCAATTTATACAAAGTATCTTCTTTTGCACAATACTGTGCAATTGAATATTTCTTGCTATTGCAATACTGTACAATTGACAATTTCTTGCTATTGCAAAATTGTGCTATTGGATATTTCTTGCTATTGCGCAATACTGTGCAATTGAAGATTTCTTGCTATTGCGCAATACTGTGCAATTGAAAATTTCTTGCTATTGCACAATACTTATTATATAATAATTTACACACCCTGTTTGGTGTGTATCTCCTGCCATATCATTATTATTTGCTTTTAAATATAAATCCGAAATAACCAACTTAAAATGGAAAATTTTAAAGAAAAAAAAAAAGGAAAAAAAGGAAAAAAAAAAAATCCCCCTAAATTTTTGAACCCCTTATGATTCATCACCCCAAACTCAATCCCAGCCTTCCTTTGAGGTATGGTACCTTGCAGTACAATTTCAGAGATCCATACACTTGAACACAAGTTATTGTCTGGAAACTAGAAAATGCTTATTTTTGGTCCCTTTTGGCCCCTAATTCCTAAACGTTTCAGGCAATTACCCCAAACTCAATTCTAGCTTTCCTTTGTGATATGGAACCTTGAAGTACAATTTCAGAAAGATCCATACACTTACACACAAGTTATTGTCATGAAACTAGAAAAATGCTTGTTTTTTGGCCCTTTTTTGGCCCCTAATTCCTAAAATTTTGAGGCAATTACCCCCAATAATCAATCCCAGCATTCCCTTTGTGATATGGAACCTTGTGGTACAATGTCAGAGAGATCCATACACTAACACACAAGTTATGTCTGGAAGTTACAAAATGCTTATTTTGGCCCCTTTTGGCCCCTAATTCCTTAACTGTTGGTACCATAACCCCCAAAATCAATCCCAACCTTCCTTTTGTGATATTGAACCTTATGGTAAAATTTCATAGAGATCCATTCACTTAAACTAAAGTTAGAGTGCGAAATTCAATGTGTCTTCGTACGACGACGACGACGACGCCAACGTCATACCAATATACGACCGCAAAATTTTTTTGTGGTCATATAAAAACATGGTGGTTAGAAAGATGATAAATTTCATTTATATCCAACAAAAACTGTAGAGAAACTGTTGTTCACAAGGCAAGGAAGGACAAACCAAGATGTTGTTCATAACAAAGTAAAGTTAAAATAATTGTTACAAGATGATTCACATATTTTTCTTGCTTTTCAAGTTATGCATATAAAATGTCAAAGCAAAAAAGTACATGTTTACATAATGAATCTGGAAAATGTCTGCAATTTTTGACAAAAAATGTCCTGAAATTTTAGTAAAAATAGGATGCACCTTTGGTAAATCTAAATCAAGTAGTTTTAATCCAACAAACCCAACACAACATAGGATAGACATTATAAACGGATATTTACAATCACTAGATGGAAATTTTTGATAGGCCAATATAGCTCCAATTATTGCTATGACTATATGAACTCCAAGTCCAATCTCAAACCCTACATCTGTATATAATGTCAAAGTATAGCTACCAACTGAAAATATCATACACTGAATGATGAAAATCAAATTCCAACCAGATGTTAGAAAGTGTCCCCACACAAACACCCACATAAAGAGTGGGTACGTATACCATTGATCTAAAACGGCAAATTGTTGAAGCTGAGTTAGAATTCTTAAAAGTTGTATTGGACCATAACAACCAGCCATAAAATTGAATATATAGGATATATATGCATCAATTAGCGTGATCCTTTTTGCTTGGAAGGCTGCTGATGTATAAGCACACCAATATGCTCCCATTATAACATATCCAAAATTAACAGCTGAATTTAGTGGCATCTTCATCCATTTTGGTAACAGAGCTTTCATTCCTAGTCCTGGTCTCTCAGCATAATGTTCAATCCCATTTTCTGTGAAGACTGAATCAAACAGACCTATGTAGACTAGGTAAAAAATGGAACAGGATGGTAAAATGACACTTAGAAATGCTCTGAACATTACTTTGTACATAGCAAAACCTGGAAATATACAAAGAAAACATATAAGTTAGGTAGGTAAATATTGTAAAACAACATTGACATTAATAGAGCTTTAGAGCTTGATATTTGGTACAGATATTTGTCTATTGTTGAGGACAAGGGTCTTGTTGTATTGTTGAGTTAATGTCTTCTTGATGCAAATATTGTTCCAGGCTCCAGCAAGGTTATGGAGAAAACAACTAGTTTTTCTAGTCATCATCATAAATTGGTTGACTGTTATGATGTGTCTGTGTTTCAAATCACAAGAGACATGTGTTTGAGGCCTTAGATCTTTAGATACCAGAAGAGTCATCTAATCTGTAAATTAACATATTGTGTCC
This sequence comes from Mytilus coruscus, assembly GCA_017311375.1. Taxonomy (NCBI): domain Eukaryota; kingdom Metazoa; phylum Mollusca; class Bivalvia; order Mytilida; family Mytilidae; genus Mytilus; species Mytilus coruscus. The sequence continues at coordinate 115,624,297 of CM029595.1, forward strand.
TTTTCCCTATTTTTAAAACAGAGGTAAAAGATACCAAAAGGATATTCAAACTCATATGTCGAAAATAAACTGACAACGCCATGGCAAAAAAACGAAAATAAACTGACAATGCCATGGCAAAAAAACGAAAATAAACTGACAATGCCATGGCAAAAAACGAAAATAAACTGACAACGCCATGGCAAAAAAAGAAAATAAACTTACAACGCCATGGCAAAAAAAGAAAAAGACAAGCAGACAAACAGCAGAACACAAAACACAACATAGAAAACTTAAGACTGAGAAATTTTACATTTTAATTGAGTGTTATTCGCATTGTGTGTGATGCCAGAGTTCTCGAAATCTTTCTTTTCCTGGTGGTCCTTGAAGAAAATCTGCTGGTCCTCACTATTATTGCTATTACAAAATACCAAAATTGTGGTGGTCCTTTGCAAATTTAAATGGTCAAAACCTTCGGACCACCAATTAAGATAAAACATAAAAAAAACTTGAAAGAATCACATGAACTCCAAACTGAGGAAGATGGTAAACATCTCCTTTTATGCATGCATCACCACTTTTCGAGAACTCTGGTGATGCATGCATAAAAGGAGATGTTTACCATCTTGCTCAGTTTGGAGTTCATGTGATTCTTTCAAGTTTTTTTATGTTTTACCTTAATTTGTATTATACATGTATATTCTAAATGGGTTTACCAGATTTGAAAATTGGTCATCTAATGTTGTCTCTAATACCCAACATCTCTTTTATTGATATTAAAAACAATAGACAAGTAATGTTCTGCTTCTTAATATTGAGGTGTGATTGAATAAGTCTGATTTTTGAAAAGGTATAAAAATTGTATGCAGAAATTTTGGGAATTTCTTATAATTCAAAAAGACAAGAAAAGTTACAACATTTTATTAACATGTAATTTGAAAACAAGAATATGTGTCCATAGCTCACACCCCCAACACACACTATCACATTTCTGTGTTCTGTGAATTACAAAATCTTTGTCAAAACCCTCATTTGATATATATAGTTTTAAAAGTTCTCATCATATTGAGCATGTGTACTAAGCTTCAATTGAATGTGACCACAACTTCATGTTAAACTACCTTAAATTAAAACTCAAACCTGGTAAGAGAGGGAGTGACGTAAAGACACATCAGATGGACTAATAGACCAATAATCAGAAAGCCTCTTGATAATTATGGGTGGGGCATAAAAAAGTAATTTTTTTAGCAAAATTTGTAATTTAAAATTTTCAACCAAAACTTATATTTTATATTTATGAAAAACAGAAATATCGTTTATATAGCTGATTTCCAAATAAACATCTGAAAACCCTGCCCTGCATTCAGTAAGGCCCAACCATGAAACAGTTTTTTCTTATCAATGGGGTAGTACACAAAAACTAAATTCCCCTGAATATCATCAGCTGATTAAACTAAGCTTCACATGCATTCTCAAAGTAGTACATTGACCTATAATGGTTTACTTTTATAAATTGTTATTTGGATGGAGAGTTGTCTCATTGGCACTCACACCACATCTTCCTATATCTATCAAAGTAGTACATGTATGTAGTTTCAAAATTTTATTTGATGATGCAGTCCTGTACAGAAAAAAAAAAAAAGTTTTACATTTCTGGAACCCAGTATGAGTCTACATGTATATAGGTAACAGGCCAGTGACAGTGCTACTAGAAGCCTCTAAAGTGTCTTTATCAAAATTTCTTTTGATCACACTTTTGTTTTGGACAAAACTTTAAATTTTCAGTATTTAAAAACCGTATATGTTCAAGGGTAAATAATGGGCTCAAGTAGGGTACCCCCTAGGTCACAAGGTCATGTTTAAAAATTGCCTCAGGTCATTTAAAAATAAAATGCTCTGCTGGGCGCAGCTTGATACGACAGCAGAGGTCGAACCCTGAACAGTTGGGGCAAGTATGGACACAACATTCAAGCTTGATACAGCTCCGAATTTGGATTGTGATTAAATATTTGACACAGCATAGGTTTCTGACACAGAATGAATGTGGTCTAAGAACTTAAATTTTTTTAATTTACCTATTACGGTCCAATATCCAAAATCTAAATACATACATGTACATGGTTAGATTCAGCATATCAAAGAACCCCAAGAATTCAATTTTTGTTAAAATCAAACTAAGTTTAATTTTGGACCCTTTGGACCTTAATGTAGACCAATTTGAAAACGGGACCAAAAATTAAGAATCTAAATACACGGTTAAATTCAGCATATCAAAGAACCCCAAAATTTTTAATTTTTGATGAAATCAAACCATATCATTATTATTTGCTTTTATATATAAATAAAAATAACCAACTTAAAATAGAAAATTTTAAAGAAAAAAAGGAAAAAAGGGGAAAAAGGGGGAAGGAAAAAAATCCTCGCCCAATTTTTGAACCCTTATGATTCATTACCCCAAACTCAATTCTAGCTTTCCTTTGTGATATGGAACCTTGAAGTACAATTTCAGAAAGATCCATACACTTACACACAAGTTATTGTCATGAAACTAGAAAATGCTTGTTTTTGGCCTTTTGGCCCTAATTCCTAAAATTTTGAGGCAATTACCCCAATAATCAATCCCAGCATTCCCTTTGTGATATGGAACCTTGTGGTACAATGTCAGAGAGATCCATACACTAACACAAAGTTATGTCTGGAAGTTACAAAATGCTTATTTTGGCCCTTTTGGCCCCTAATTCCTTAACTGTTGGTACCATAACCCCAAAACCAATCTTCCTGGGTAAATAATGTGAACCTTATGGTAAAATTTCAAGAGATCCATTCACTTAAACTAAAGTTAGAGTGCGAAATTCAATGTCTTCGGCAGCTGACGACAGCGAGGTCGAACCCTGAACAGTTGGGGCAATACCAATATACGACCGCAAAATTTTTTGTGGTCATTAAAAATGGTGGTTAGAAAGATGATAAATTTCATTTATATCCAACAAACTGTAAGAACTGTTGTTACAAGGCAGAGGACAAACCAAGATGTTGTTCATAACAAAGTAAAGTTAAAATAATTGTTACAAGATGATTCCCATATTTCTTGCTTTTCAAGTTATGCATATAAAATGTCAAAGCAAAAAGTACATGTTTACATAATGAATCTGGAAAATGTCTGCAATTTGACAAAAATGTCCTGAAATTTTAGTAAAATTAGGATGCACCTTTGGTAAATCTAAATCAAGTAGTTTTAATCCAACAAACCCAACACAACATAGGATAGACATTATAAACGGATATTTACAATCACTAGATGGAAATTTTGATAGGCCAATATAGCTCAATTATTGCTATGACTATATGAACTCAAAGTCCAATCTCAAACCCTACATCTGTATATAATGTCAAAGTATAGCTACCAACTGAAAATATCATACACTGAATGATGAAAATCAAATTCCAACCAGATGTTAGAAAGTGTCCCCACATAACACCCACATAAAGATTGGGAAACGTATACCATTGATCTAACGGCAAATTGTTGAAGCTGAGTTAGAATTCTTAAAAGTTGTATTGGACCATAACAACCAGCCATAAAATTGAATATAGGATATATATGCATCAATTAGCGTGATCCTTTTGCTTGGAGGCTGCTGATGTATAAGCACAATATGCTCCCATTATAACATATCCAAAATTAACAGCTGAATTTAGTGGCATCTTCATCCATTTTGGTAACAGAGCTTTCATTCCTAGTCCTGGTCTCTCAGCATAATGTTCAATCCCATTTCTGTAAGACTGAATCAAACAGACCTATGTAGACTAGGTAAAAAATGGAACAGGATGGTAAAATGACACTTAGAAATGCTCTGAACATTACTTTGTACATAGCAAAACCTGGAAATATACAAAGAAAACATATAAGTTAAGTAGGTAAATATTGTAAAACAACATTGACATTAATAGAGCTTTAGAGCTTGATATTTGGTACAGATATTTGTCTATTGTTGAGGACAAGGGTCTTGTTGTATTGTTGAGTTAATGTCTTCTTGATGCAAATATTGTTCCAGGCTCCAGCAAGGTTATGGAGAAAACAACTAGTTTTTCTAGTCATCATCATAAATTGGTTGACTGTTATGATGTGTCTGTGTTTCAAATCACAAGAGACATGTGTTTGAGGCCTTAGATCTTTAGATACCAGAAGAGTCATCTAATCTGTAAATTAACATATTGTGTCCTTTTCCTATTTTTAAAACAGAGGTAAAAGATACCAAAAGGATATTCAAACTCATATGTCGAAAATAAACTGACAACGCCATGGCAAAAACGAAAATAAACTGACAATGCCATGGCAAAACAATAAACTGACAATGCCATGGCAAACAAATAAACTGACAACGCCATGGCAAAAGAAAATAAACTTACAACGCCATGGCAAAAAGAAAGACAAGCAGACAAACAGCAGAACACAAAACAAAACATAGAAAACTTAAGACTGAGATTTTACATTTTAATTGAGTGTTATTCGCATTGTGTGTGATGCCAGAGTTCTCGAAATCTTTCTTTTCCTGGTGGTCCTTGAAGAAAATCTGCTGGTCCTCACTATTATTGCTATTACAAAATACCAAAATTGTGGTGGTCCTTTGCAAATTTAAATGGTCAAAACCTTGACCACAATTAAGATAAAAATAAACTTGAAAAATCAATGAACCAACTGGAAGATGTACATCTCTTTGATGCATGCATCACCACTTTGAGAACTCTGGTGATGCATGCATAAAGAATGTTAACATCTCTCAGTTGAGTCATGGTCTTCAAGTTTTATTTGCTTAATTATTATACATGTATATTCTAAATGGGTTTACCAGATTTGAAAATTGGTCATCTAATGTTGTCTCTAATCCCAACATCTCTTTTATTGATATTAAAACAATAGACAAGTAATGTCTGCTTCTAATATTGAGGGGATTGAATAAGTCTGATTTAAAAGGATAAAATTTTTTGCAGAATTTGGAATTTTTAAATTCAAAAACAGAAAATTAAACATTTTTTAAATGTATTTGAAATAGATGTCAAGTCACACCCCAACAATACAATTTCTAAATCAAATGTAAATCTTTTTCACAAGCAACAAACAGGTTGGGACCTCTCCACCCCACTCCATTATAGTGGTGTCTCCTTAAATGAGGGACTGTCCCTAAAAAAGGGGTCATTTACTGTAAATGAAAAAAAAAAAAATTTTAAGATTTTTAACTCAAAGTGGGAAAATTCATTATATTTGGAACAACTTTTCTTAATTATGAGGGTCAAATTAATAAAGAAGATATAAGTTTAGAAACATCACAAAATTCTTTTGACATGTTTTGACACTTTAATACTTGATAGATGCATGGTTCTTGGGAAAAGTTTCATCAAATAATATGAATATAGAGGTGCTCATTTTTACAGTGGGTTGTAATGTTCTTCTAATGAGGGTGACACATCTTTGTATAATTCAAAATTGGAAATTTCAACAAGCAGAGTTCGAAAACTTGTTTTGACCGTCGGTCATGGGACCGACAAAGCAAGATTATTTGTCAGTCCTACAAAATTTTAGCCAGTCCTAAAAATCTGTCAATTTTATTCTGAAATAAAATAATAAATATTTTATCGAAAATAACTTTATTATTATTAGTTTTATTTTTCACAGCTACGGACAAATAAACAATGAATGACCAGTTCTTTTCTTCTGATTGTTCTTATTTAAAGTAATCTTCACTATCCATTTAATCATCTGAATCACTTTCTCAGTATTTGTTAACTCCATCGAAGGGTTCAATCGCCGATTGTTTGCCTTGGATGGCTACATGAACAAATTTAGCAGGCCACGTTTAGATCTGCGCTTTTCTTTCCGTAGGTTTCCGTTTGTTTATAATGGGAAACCAGTACCGGAAATTAGCAGCAGGTACATCTGATGACCGATGTAAACGCGTATTGGAATTAGTTGCGGTACAACTAATTACCGATAAAAAAGGCACTGCAACGGCCGTTTTTACATCGGTCATCAGGACCGGCACTAGGTTTCAAAATACTGGGCCGAGCCTCATTTTGACCGACAGGACCAACAGGACCGACCATTTTCGCGAAACTCTGGTAACAAGCATCTAATATTCTTACACAAGAAAATAAACCCTGGTCTGCTAGCTACATGTTCATCTTTTCTACTGATTTAAAACTTAAATCATGCAAACAGACTTAAAAGGCATGTAAGCTCATCATACAAATATGACACTTTTTCAAGACAATCCAGATCGTGCAAAATACTTCGCTAAAATTGTAACCTTTAAAATTGTTGTCACACACTAAAACCCCATGGGAAATTTCAAAGTTGGCAGGTATGTAACAAGTCTTACTATTTTTATGCCCCATTTATGGGCATTATGTTTACTGGTCTGTCCGTCCGTCCTGCTTCAGGTTAAAGTTTATGGTCGTGGTAGTTTTAATGAAGTTGAAATCCAATCAATTTGAAACTTAGTACACATGTGTTCCTTATGATATGATCTTTCTAATTTTACTGCCAAATTAAAGATTTTACCTAATTTTCACGGTCCACTGAACATAGAAAATGATTGTATAGATTGAAATCCATGTACTTATGACACATTCTTGTTTGAAGAAAAAATACATCATAGCGATAATGGAACAAAGCAGGCTGGGTTAGTGGGGCTGCTTTTATGGTAATTCAAGTTACCTTTTAATTTATTCACCTTCTTCCACCTCAGAGCTATCAGCTCTTTGATTGCCCTTTTGGCCCCTAATTGCTAATATTTTGAGGAAATTACCCCCAAAATCAATCCCAGCCTTCCCTTTGTAGTATGGTACCTTGCAGTACAATTTCATAAAGATCCATACACTTACACACAAGTTATTGTCCTGTAACTAGAAAAAGGCTTGTTTTTGCCCCTTTTTGGCCCCCTAATTCCTAATATTTTGAGGCAATTACCCCCAAAATCAATCCCAGCCTCCCTTTGTAGTATGGTACCTTGCAGTACAATTTCAGAGAGATCCATACACTTAATCACAAGAGACATGTGTTTGAGGCCTTAGATCTTTAGATACCAGAAGAGTCATCTAATCTGTAAATTAACATATTGTGTCCTTTTCCTATTTTTAAAACAGAGGTAAAAGATACCAAAAGGATATTCAAACTCATATGTCGAAAATAAACTGACAACGCCATGGCAAAAACGCGAAAATAAACTGACAATGCCATGGCAAAAAACGAAAATAAACTGACAATGCCATGGCAAAAACGAAAATAAACTGACAACGCCATGCAAAAAAAGAAAATAAACTTACAGCATCATGGCAAAAAAGAAAAGACACAGACAAACAGCAGAACACAAAACAAAACATAGAAAACTTAAGACTGAGAATTTTACATTTTAATTGAGTGTTATTCGCATTGTGTGTGATGCCAGAGTTCTCAATCTTTCTTTTCCTGGTGGTCCTTGAAGAAAATCTGCTGGTCCTCACTATTATTGCTATTACAAAATACCAAAATTGTGGTGGTCCTTTGCAAATTTAAATGGTCAAAACTTCGGACCACAATTAAGATAAAACATAAAAAAACTTGAAAGAATCACATGAACTCCAAACTGAGGAAGATGGTAAACATCTCCTTTTGCATGCATCACCACTTTCGAGAACTCTGGTGATGCATGCATAAAGGAGATGTTCCATCTTCTCAGTTTGGAGATTCATGTGATCTTCAAGTTTTTATTTTATTAATTGTATTATACATGTATATTCTAAATGGGTTTACCAGATTTGAAAATTGGTCATCTAATGTTGTCTCTAATACCCAACATCTCTTTTATTGATATTAAAAACAATAGACAAGTAATGTTCTGCTTCTTAATATTGAGGTGTGATTGAATAAGTCTGATTTTGAAAAGGTATAAAATTGTATGCAGAAATTTTGGAATTTCTTATAATTCAAAAGACAAGAAAAGTTACAACATTTTATTAACATGTAATTTGAAAACAAGAATATGTGTCCATAGCTCACACCCCAACACACACTATCACATTTCTGTGTTCTGTGAATTACAAAATCTTTGTCAAAACCCTCATTTGATATATATAGTTTTAAAAGTTCTCATCATATTGAGCATGTGTACTAAGCTTCAATTGAATGTGACCACAACTTCATGTTAAACTACCTTAAATTAAAACTCAAACCTGGTAAGAGAGGGAGTGCGAAAGACACATCAGATGGACTAATAGACCAATAATCAGAAAGCCTCTTGATAATTATGGGTGGGGCATAAAAAAGTAATTTTTTTAGCAAAATTTGTAATTTAAAATTTTCAACCAAAACTTATATTTTATATTTATGAAAAACAGAAATATCGTTTATATAGCTGATTTCCAAATAAACATCTGAAAACCCTGCCCTGCATTCAGTAAGGCCCAACCATGAAAGAGTTTTTTCTTATCAATGGGGTAGTACACAAAAACTAAATTCCCCTGAATATCATCAGCTGATTAAACTAAGCTTCACATGCATTCTCAAAGTAGTACATTGACCTATAATGGTTTACTTTTATAAATTGTTATTTGGATGGAGAGTTGTCTCATTGGCACTCACACCACATCTTCCTATATCTATCAAAGTAGTACATGTATGTAGTTTCAAAATTTTATTTGATGATGCAGTCCTGTACAGAAAAAAAAAAAAAGTTTTACATTTCTGGAACCCAGTATGAGTCTACATGTATATAGGTAACAGGTTGCCCTTTTGGCCCCTAATTGCTAATATTTTGAGGAAATTACCCCAAAATCAATCCCAGCCTTCCCTTTGTAGTATGGTACCTTGCAGTACAATTTCATAAAGATCCATACACTTACACACAAGTTATTGTCCTGTAACTAGAAAAAGGCTTGTTTTGCCCTTTTGGCCCCTAATTCCTAATATTTTGAGGCAATTACCCCCAAAATCAATCCCAGCCTCCCCTTTGTAGTATGGTACCTTGCAGTACAATTTCAGAGAGATCCATACACTTGAACACAAGTTATTGTCTGGAAACTATAAAAATGCTTATTTTTAGCCCCTTTTTGGCCCCTTATTCCTAAAAGTTTTGGGCAATTACCCCCAAACTCAATTCCAGCTTTCCTTTTCTGATATGGAACCTTTCCTATCATGATTTCCTTGATAGAGGATTGCTGCTCACAAGGAAGCTATTAAACCAAGAGTTCCAAATGGTGAAGTTGAAATCATCCCTTCGTAAATTTTACGGACGCCATCACGAGTTGGTTTACCGTTATGGAATAACCGTTTCACAGATGATATCGGATATGTTCCTTATGTCGTAACTACAATACCCTTCCCTTTTCACGAATGTGACTTACCGAATTAGACTATTTACCGGATTTGTAATAACATAAGCAACACGACGGGTGCCACATGTGGAGCAGGATCTGCTTACCCTTCCGGAGCACCTGAGATCACCCCCAGTTTTTGGTGGGGTTCGTGTTGCTTAGTCTTTAGTTTTCTATGTTGTGTCATCTGTACTATTATTTGTCTGTTTGTCTTTTTATTTTTGGCCATGGCGTTGTCAGTTTGTTTTCGATCTATGAGTTTGACTGTCCCTCTGGTATCTTTCGTCCCTCTTTTGTAGTACAATTTCAGAAAGATCCATACACTTACACACAAGTTATTGTCATGAAACTAGAAAAATGCTTGTTTTTTGCCCCTTTTTTTGGCACCTAATTCCTAAAATTTTGAGGCAATTACCCCCAAAATCAATCCCAGCATTCCCTTTGTGATATGGAACCTTGTGGTACAATGTCAGAGAGATCCATACACTAACACACAAGTTATTGTCTGGAAGTTACAAAAATGCTTATATTTGGCCCCTTTTTGGTCCCTAATTCCTTAACTGTTGGTACCATAACCCCCAAAATCAATCACAACCTTCCTTTTGTGGTATTAAACCTTATGGTAAAATTTCATAGAGATCCATTCACTTAAACTAAAATTATTGTGCGAAAACCAATGTGTCTTCGGACGACGACGACAACGATGCCAACGTCATACCAATATACGACCGCAAAAATTTTTTGCGGTCGTATAAAAATTTGAAAGCAACTGCAATCCACACAACAATTTTAAAACATTCTTAAAGGTCACAGGTCCTTTTGAATGAGATGTCAGGACACAGGGTCGCCCAACAATAAATTTTCCTTAAATATCAAATTTAAGATCTTACTATCAATTTTAGCAACATCATGATCTGTGGATTTTTCTTTTCCTAAAGAATCTTCAACATTATCTGGCTTTGTTCTTTTCCTTGTTGAGGTTATGTTTTCAGCCATTGTGTTGTTGTGTGTAAATATTTTCTCTAAAATGAAAAAAATTAAACTTTATAATAATAATTTTAAAAATTCTAAACAACTAATTTCATCTTGATACAGTAAAGCCAGTTTCATGTATGCTCACTGCATTTAATACAATTATTACTGTTGACATTTTATAAATCTTTTGTTTGTATACTGCTTTAGTGCAACATTACATGATGTACTCAGTATTTTGTACTGCTTTTGTGCAATATTACATGATGTAATCAGTTGTTTGTACTGCTTTAGTGCAATATTACATGGAGTACTCAGTTGTTTGTATTGCTTTAGTGCAATATTACATGGAGTACTCAGCTGTTTGTATTGCTTTAGTGTAATAGTACTGAAGTACTCTGCTGTTTGTACTGCTTTAGTGCAATATTACATGATGTACTCAGCTGTTTGTACCTTTTTTGGTGCAATATTACATGAAGTACTCAACTGTTTTTACTGCTTTCGTGCAATATTACATGAAGTACTCAGCTGTTTGTATTGCTTTAGTGTAATAGTACATAAGTACTCGGCTGTTTGTATTACTTTAGTGCAATATTACAGGAAGGACTGGGCTGTTTGTACTACTTTAGTGCAATATTACATGAAGTACTCAGATGTTTGTACTCAGGGTTCTAGCTAAGGAATTTTGAAGGTGAGTAATTTTTTACCATGTAGTCGAGAAATAGTGAGAAGATGAAATTTTAATTATTTCAGTCCCCATGACAAAATAGAGGAAGGAAATGACATCAAGTATTGATTATTTTTAAATTTTTGTCATAAAATGATGATGTTTGTGCTCATTTGATACAGCATTTTATAATCTTGATGCATCTTTGGACTTACTAGTTTTAAAAATGATGAGTCCAGACAGATTTTCACAAGTCCAGGACTCACAAACTTACCTTAGTAAGAACCCAGGTACTGCTTTAGTGCAATTTTACATGAAAATGGTGACTGTAATCAATTAAATAGATGTTTTTTTGCCATTTAAAACAATTTGACATTCAGCTCATTGCCCAAATGTTCATTAATATCATCCGTCTCACAACTGTTTTTAAGTATGGATAGTAAAATAAGGAATGATATATTCGCCCAAAACAAGGTCAGACTGTCATGAAATAGAATTTCTTTCATAATGTAAATTCTATATGGAAGAAATTTTCTGTAACATTTTTCCACTTACAGAAAAAGGATATAGAATATGTGTTCCTGAACAGGAATAGATATAATGGCATAATGGCATTATTTATAACAAAGGGGAACTTCTGTTAAGCAGAACAAATATACTTTGACAAGACAAGCATATAATAGTAGTGTTAAGTACATGTATATTAACTTCAGTTTTACACAGACATTTTTTTTAAATCAGTGCAGGTATTTTTGCACATAGTCTTCAACATGATACCCTACATGTACATGCCCTACTAAGGGTAGTGGAGGAAAATACCTGAAACTGGACTGAACTGCCATTAGTTTTTTTTTTTAAATTGTTTCACATTTTTCATATCAGGGCTTAGCTTTTACAGTGGACTGTATGGCTTTTTCTCAGTGAAGGATTACAGTGACCTATACTTGCTTACATGTATATCCAGTCATTTGAACTCTAGTAGATATTTGTCTCAATGGCAATCATACCACATTATGTATCATGATATTTTGTCCCAATCTATGAAAAAATGTCCAGACTCCAGAGAAGGACAATATTTCATAGATTTATAATATTGAAATTTTGTGTCCTTAAAGGAAGGTTATCCAAAGTTACTTTTTTTATATTGAGACATTATATTCATGGATGGATTGTCTGGAAATTTTGTATTATGAAATGGAGGTTATAAAAATTAATATTTTGGACAATGATATCATCAGAGTGTTTTACTTTATTCATATAATAAACATATACTATATGTGATTGTCAGTACTTTACTTATATTTAAACAGTATAATATAGTAAAATTAACATATTTGATTTTACTAATTTATAAATGCAAACCTGAAATTAGCATATGATAAAATATATGTTTGTTTCTAATATAAACTACTTGCCCTACAAATATATAAATTTGTGCATGCTTCATGCTTGTGTATTAAAGATGAGAATTATTTGACGCAGCATTTCACTGTTGTACACGTAATTTTCAAGAGCAATATTCTAAAGATTTCCGAAACGCTCTCACAATGTCATGCATATGATTTCTCTGGGAAGACATACTTTGATAAGAAATAATGTCATTGACAGTATTTCACTGTGAATATTGCTGTGGACAAAAATTCAGTGAAATATTGCAGAGAAATATTGCTCCAAATGAACCTGACAACATTTGATAGAGAAGCTAGGAGTCTAGGACAACATTTCATAATGAAATATTATCTGGCTGACAATATCTCATGCTGGACATTATTTTATTCAAATTTCTTTATTCCTAATAATTTGGCACATATGGGGCATTTACAATCACAAAGTTCATACTGTGTTACACACAAGTCACAAACAACACATGCATTCTAACATATATACATACTGATTACTTTATGTTACATTATAGATGACCCGTTGGAAATAATACTTCTTGTATCCAGAACTATTGCAAAAATTTATCTATAAGAAAAACTCTTGTTACCCTTGAGTGAATGCGGTCCAACACAATCAGAAAGGTTCTTTTTGACCCACTCAACAGCTCAAAGGTGTTTTCCTTGTCTATTTTTAGAAAAACTGTAATTCGACCAGGAACCAGTTTTTTCACATTTTAGCTTAAAAAATAACATCCGAATAGATCATCAACGTACAATTTAAAAATAAAAGAGGGACATATGAAATTAAAATTGTTGTTCTCATTAGATTTACAATATATTTCTTTATTCACGTTTAATTTCGTCATGTGATATGCAAATTTTGTTTGGACATACGGGTAAGCAGATGCATTGTGGGTTAATTTAAATATGGCGGCACCCATATTGAAATGGAAGAGGCTAACAAATGCATCAGGACCATGCCCAAGACCTCGACATGGACACCGTGCAGTTGCAATCAAAGATTTAATGGTCATTTTCGGTGGCGGAAATGAAGGGATCGTTGATGAGCTGCATGTCTACAATACCGGTATGTTTTGTTTACAGCTCTTCGGAATAAAAAAATGGCAGCCATCATTGATAACTGTCAAATTGTAAGAATTTTCATTTGCCAACTCGTGTGCTTCTGACAATGATACAATGACAAAACATTATCTCTTAATAAATGCTTTTGGTAAGGTAATTCTTTTGGCTGTTTGAAATATGAAAATGGAAATGCTTATTCTATGAAGGAACTTTTTTGCGGCAAAAACAAAGATGGCGGCACCCTAGATATCTGCTTCATTTAATATAACATTAAATTTGAAATATTTCAATGTCTGACATTCTTTTGATGAATTGCAAAATTCAAAAATAACTTTATTTTTGCTTTTGAGAAAGCAGTTATATTAATTCAAGTCTATTTTCGTGGTGGGAGAGAGATTTTTCTCTCCGAACGCGAAGTTGAATAAATCAAAATGGCGTATTGTTTAGCTCAATTTATCGGACCTCCGAGAAGATGCCAATAAATTAAATTCAGCGACAGATTTATTTATAATTTATTTTCCTCCTTTTTCAGAAACAATGGTATTTTTTTTATTTACAAAAATATAATAATATAATTTTGTTTAAAAAACCACTACCGGAAATTACGTCATACCTGGGGATCCAATGTTTTTTTAGATGGGGTTCCATTGGGGATTTGGTTTTATGTCGATCTGGCCCTTATTTTAAATCTCACAAATTAGAGAAAAGAATACGAAGATAGCACCAAGAAAGGTTAAAAACCCTAAGCAAATAAATTTACAGAAATTTTATAAAGGAGGTTCAATACCACAAAAGGAAGGTTGGGATTGATTTTGAGGGTTATGGTACCAACAGATTAGAAATTAGGGGCCAAAAACAAGCATTTTTGTAGTTTCTGGACAATAACTTGTGTGTAAGTGTATGGATCTCTCTGAAATTGTACCACAATGTTCCATATCTCAAAGGGAAGACTGGGATTCAGTTTAGGGGTAATTGCCCCAAACATGCAGGAATTAGGAAAAAAAGGCCAAAACAAGCATTTTTCTAGGTTCCAGACAATAACTTGTGTTTAAGTGTATGGATCTCTCTAAAATTGTACTACAAGGTTCCATACTACAAAGGGAAGGCATTGTAATGTAAGGTGGATAGGTTTTGATTGGCACTATTTTATGTGCCTTAGAGGGTCTGGATTGGGGTTACAACATTCAGAATAATCAGTCAAGGGTGTAACTTGAATAAGTTATTAGAGAAAAATAACATACATGTGTTATTACGGATACTTTCTCTGAATCTGTAGTAACATGTGTTTGTTACCAGTTAAATGTACCATAAAAAATTTTATTTTCAGTGGGCACTTGGGAATTCTTGAAACTTGTGCAGTAACTTAATACATAACCTTGAAAACTAATTTTCCAATTCAATTAATACATTTTTGATCAACCATGGTAAATCAATGAGACAAGGCTTTTAAGTGATGACTTAGCTGTAATAACAAGGCTTAGTTATTACAGGCATTTAACTTATTACATGAGACACTTGGGAATGACTAGGAAGCTTTCAGAACCTCATTACATGCTCTTATCATTATTTATTACAATAAATTAAAATACATTGTGATACATGTAGGAGAAAAGGCTTTGAAGAGATGTAGAGAAGCTGTAATAACACCCTTTAGTAATTACAGGCATATTTTTTCTGTAATAACATGGGTGTGTTATGCATGATTCGCAAACTATGGGCTGTTATATCTTTCTAAATATATAAAGACAATTATAATATCAATAGAACTAGTACACAATTTAACAAAATAAAGGATGTATAAGCCCCTTTGAAACATGTAACATACATATGTTATCACAGATTTTTGATTTTTTAGCCCTCAATAACAAATGTATGTTATTTTTCTCTAATAACTTATTTAAGTTAGACCCTTGACTGATAATAGAGACTAAAATTTAAAGAATGTAGAAAAATTACCTAAGAATTCAATTGTATTTGCCCTGTACCATGTATACAGATAGTTTTTATTAGAATAAACTATGGTCAAGTTATAAATTCTTTCAGCAACAAACCAGTGGTTTGTCCCAGCTGTTAGAGGAGACATTCCACCAGGATGTGCAGCCTATGGCTTTGTTTGTGATGGAACAAGAATTTTGGTTTTTGGTGGAATGGTGGAGTATGGAAAATATTCTAATGAGCTATATGAATTACAAGCCAGTCGATGGGAATGGAAAAGATTAAAACCTAGACCTCCAAAGAATGGGGTTCCACCATGCCCAAGGCTAGGTAAGCAATGTGTTGTTGACTTGCTGTCTCATTGAAGTTTACACCAGGACTTGAACATTTCGGTTATATTCTGACCATTTATTATAGCAGTCTAGCAAATTTGAACATTTTCTCAGATAAATGATAAAATGTCAATAAAGAATTTTTTCAAGATTAATGTTTTGTAAGAAAAATATTAGTATCTGGTTTTTGTTTGTTTGAATTTTACCACTATGCATAAATGGAGAATCTCTTATAAAAACATTTTATAATATGTTTCTCTACCCCCATGGTTGATGCTACAGGGATCTCTATGGATCAAAAGTTAATGATGGAGGAACTTTCACCAGGACAAAACACTGTAAAGTATTTCATTCCTCAATTTCATTGTTAGGAATAGTGAATACACTAATATATTGTTAGCTGTATATTACATAGAATTACCAATATTTTTATTAAGAAATAATTCTTTCATGCCATGCTTTATGCTCATTTTAACATGGGTTGGCATCATATTTGTCAATATCTTTATACTGAGCGTAAGTGAGGTGTAAAATGTTGACAAATATAATTATTTCGATTCTAATAGGAAAATTTAGAACTTTTGTACCTGGAAGCGGGCCTATAAAACACGTTCGAAATTCAGCCATTTTGATTTTATGAAGCCAAAATGTTACAAAAAATCAACCATTTCATGATAAAGAATGTACAGATACAAAATTGTAAACTTACTTTTAGAATGATTTTATTTAATTTCCTAGTGAGCAACACCAACACAAATTTCCATTTTGTTCTCTGGCATTGTTCAAAATACAACTGACGTTGCAATTTCAATTGTTACGTCAATCACGCGCAGGCTATGTTCTATTGCAATTAGAACATGACTTTGTTTCCAAAGCGAAAGAAGAATGTCATATTAGAATTGTCAACAATTCCAATGCCAAGCCTGCATGGCTCCTTTTTTATTCAATACAATATGTGTTTATTCCAATTTAGGACCCTCAGTCGACAATGACAAAGATACAATCATAATTCAGTTATACAAACAATACAGTACAAGAATACAATGTATAATTGACATTTCCGCTCGTCCGAGGCGAGGTAAAATTTGCTAGGGACTACTGTGTTGCCAATTGACTATTAAAAATGCTATGCCTGATCATCATGTTTTGTCTAAAATCTTATTAAAATCACTTTCTGTGCTCTGTTGCTTCCTTGTGCCGACATGTATTTTTGAAATATTAAAAATAAATAGTGGAATATCGATTTTCCCCAAGTATTCTAAATTTAGACTCACGTTTTGATTGGACAATGGGGTATTTAGCTCAACCGCTATCATTTTTGACAGAAGACGATGACGGACGGGATTAAGTATTAATTAAATCAGAGCTCATGTTTTCTCTGTAGTTATGTACATATAGGCCGACTTTAGATAAAATTTATTTACTTACTTACTTATGAATACAAGAACAATACAGGATGATTTTCAGCCTGATGAAAACAACAATTTTAGTGACAGTTCAGTTGATTGAATTAAATCTGTTCCATACATGTCATATCCAATTCTTTGCTGTTTATTTTAGCCCCAAGTGAAAAGTCAAAACAAGAATCTAACTTCCTGGTTTTTTTTAATAGGATATAACACATTTTACATTGGTATTATTGAAAATATAACATTTAAAATGTAAATTTGAGACAAAAAATTCAGTCATAAACTCTCAGAATGCAGGATTTTGTATCTTATTTTAAAAATTTCCCAAACCCCACCATTGAACCCAAGTCGCTTGAACTGCCATGGGACTACAACAAAACCAGAAGGGCTTGTGAATTAGAAGTCCTAGTACCTATTTAAAAATGGGGTCAACCCCTGTAATACTGGTGTGGTAATAACAAATACAATATAAGATTATAAGGATGACCACAATTCAACTGTCCTGTTAACCTATAAAAATAACTTAAATGTAGTTGTTTTATTGCTGTTTTTGGTAGTTTTGTTTGGACTTAAAAATAAGGATAATTTTTTTTTCACCATCGAATTCAATTCAGATGTCATGAACCCTGATCGACAACAAGAAGAAAAGTAACTGTTTTTGTAAAACGTTGGGAGTAAAGATTTCTGGAGGGCAGAAGTTTAAAACTGACAGGGTTTTAATGAATTAAAATTGCAAATTCCATAGTAGTCAAACATGCAACTTTCGATTCTGAAGTAAACCGGATGTATTAATTTGACTGTAAACAGTCAGGGGACTTACTTAAATGAGTGATTTTCTAAATCACTGATTCAAGTAACATTATGTCCATAAAGGTTGGAAGTAAGAGTTGTCTTTCTTTAATAATCACCTATTTAAGTAATACAAATTAATCACTAGACTAAGTGATTCAATTTTATTGTAGCTTTAAATATAGAATACTAATGATCCAGGGACTAATTATGTTGCTAATATTATCAGAACCAACATCTGTGTTGATAGGATGACCGGGTCATGTCAGGTGATGACCTTGTACTAAATCTAGGATAATGACATAAAAATCACTTGTTTAAGTATCATACCTCAATTTCTTTCCAAAAAATCACTTCTTTAAGTATCATTATTTTAATAACCCCCACTAATTTCAACACCCCCAACAGTGAAATTTTGATTGCAAACAGTAGAATTTTATTACATAATCTATAAGATGAAACCTTGAATTTTACAGGAAAAATACTCCCACTGCTGGGAAAAATCTGTTTAGAAAGTATCAGTTCATTATGTAAAGCCATTTTTATAGCATTTTTTCAACTAAAATAGAATTTGCAGCTAAATGATTGCATCAAAGGCATAAACCTTGCTGCTTAAAAGAAGCAAAAAGTTAATTTTTTTTGCAATTTTACTAATGAAAAGATATTTAAACCTATGTGTTTAAAATTTTGGTAAAACTACAAAATCACAATTTGTGACAAAACTTCAAATTTGCTACTTAAATAAGTGATTTTTAGATTTAAAAATCACTTATTTCAATAAGTCCCCTGACTGGTAAACTATGAAATGAATTCAGAATTACAATTCAAAACTTTTTCAGATTATCAAGTTGCAGTATTAGTTGATATTGGTGTATTAATTTTAAACTTGTAAAGTGATTCAATTTGATTGATAACTTTTGTACTTGTGTTATTTGGCATGAAACATGTTCCGTATTACGATAAAGAATCTAATATTGTACTGTCTAGTTAATGCTGATTGCGTAAGTCACCTTTCAATCATAGTGCAGTTATTTAACAATGGTGGAAAATAATTAAACAGGTCATGGAGATCCCTGTGCTATAGGTTATCTTTGTTTTTGCAAGCTGCCTAGAAGAAAACTATGATTTCCAGTCTAACTTATCCACATTGGATCAAACTTTATTAAGTCTGTGAGGAGTGAGATTTTTTTGAGAGCAGGTCAAAACATAATTGACATCACAAAGCTTGATATGGGTTTTGAGTTATGCAAAATGATACAGATATGATGAAGGCTTATACAGATTATTTTAAGCACATGATTGTTTTATGTTATAACTGTTAAACTGTCCAGTTCTTTATTATTTTTAAATTTACTCTTGACAACAAGAACGATGTACAGTACTGTATCACTATCACATGTTTACAGATTTTAATTTTGTTTAAACAGGACATAGTTTTACCTTACTAGGAAACAAAGCTTATTTGTTTGGTGGATTGGCAAATGATAGTGAAGATCCAAAGAATAACATCCCAAGGTAAAAAAAAGTCTTTTATTTGAAACAAATATATGTTTCAAAATCTCATTGTTCAAAATCAAAATTGATTTGTAAACTTGCAAAATGATACAAACATGATTAGCCTTATGTGTAAATAAAATCTTATCTTCTATGTCTATAATTGAATGTTGCATCATTTTCATAAGACACGTCTTTACAAAAAGTTTGAAGAAGCATTACAAGCATGAATTTGAATTCTCAAAAGTTATGTGGAGGTCAATATATTGAATACTCAAAAATTATGTGGAGGTCAATGTACAATCAATGGTAAAGAAATGTTTGTACACGTTATATCAAGCTCAAAATCAGCTCAGTCGAGTATGTGTGTACCTTCTCCATACTGAAACATGTATTTATTTGTAAACAAAACAAGTATATTCAGAACAGTAAATCGTATAATTTCAAGTGGCATTGACTAATGTGCATTGCGTATGTTTAGTACACAAGGCTGCTGTATGGAAACAAAGTTTGGTTAAGTGTACAATCAAGAATTCATAATTAACAAAATTAACAAGTAAAAATGAGAGAATTGATTTGTTTATATTACATTTTAGAACATTTAAAAGCAAGATGGGTGTCTATGTTAAATACAAAATATCTTCAGACATTTAGCTCAAAATGTGCCAATGCTTTTATAATCATTGTTAATGTTTCCTTTAATTATGTAATTATTAATGTTTTGACATTTTGAAAAGATTTATGCAACAGGGCGTCAATATAACAATAAGGAGATGTATGTTTATTGTCCCCAAGGGTAACGCCCTTGTTATTGCCCTTGGACAGAACAGATAAAATATGTGCAACGCTGGGGACATTGAACTCTGTTCTTTTATTTTTCTTATTTCAGATATCTAAATGATTTGTATACACTTGAAATGAAGCAGAACTCAAGTACCATGTCCTGGGACATCCCACCTATAGTTGGTCAGCCTCCACCACCCAGAGAATCTCATTCCTGTTGTGGATACACAGAAAAAGATGGGCGTCGTCCACGATTATTGATTTATGGTGGCATGAGTGGATGTCGCCTTGGAGATTTGTGGCAGTTAGAAATAGGTAAACATAATTATAACATTATAGAAAATGTAACAGAGGGATATGTGGAGTATAACATCTATGAGACAGCCACCACACAATAACACAATACCAAAAAATAGACATCCAGAGGTCAACATTATGCATGGATTGATTTACTTGAAATTTGGTAAAAATAATCTATCTTTCTATTTTGAGAAGTTTCTTGTGTCTTTCCAGAGTTATCAGACTTTAACTGTTGCAATAAAGAAATTGTTCACACATCCCACACTAAGCTTTAATATACTTTGATCATATAAAATAAAACTAAAGTTTAACTTAGGAACTGATACATAAAAGGATAACTGCTACTTCTATAAGAAAAAGTTGTTGAGGAAGTTTTAAATATTATCTCAAGAACAGCTTCACCAAAGAATTTTTTCTGCCATACAATCAGACATTTGTATAAATTGGACAATTTCATTTAACAGATACTATGACATGGACGAAACCAGTTATACAGGGAATCCCACCATTACCCAGAAGCCTTCATTCATCAACAGTTATCAGCAATCGTATGTTTATATTTGGAGGATGGGTTCCACTTGTAATGGATGATGTCAAAGTTGCCACTCATGAAAAGGAATGGAAATGCACAAATACATTAGCATCATTGAATTTGGGTAAGTGTCACACTCACACACTAAAAGAAAGCATAAAAGTAAACTTGTATGGAATGTTCCAAAATTTATAAGTTGTCACTTTTATTTAGCCTGTCAGTAATAGAAAAACAATGATGCATTTTCAGATCCAATGTCTACAATTGATAATAGGTTAACATCAAGGTAAACATAGAATTGCAATTATTTCAGTTACTGAAGTACAAAATGCAATGAATTTCTATATGATAGCTTATTGTATGTTATATTAATAATGTTATAGATGTTAGTGAAACTGGATAAAATTCTGTTTCTTCAAAGTTTTTCAATTAGAGCTTAAAAAACTTAAATATTTTTCTTCAGATACAATGACTTGGGAACCTCTTGCAATGGAGGTATTTGAGGATGCACTGCCCCGCGCAAGGGCTGGACATTGTTCTGTATCTATACATACACGACTTTACATATGGAGTGGTAGAGATGGCTATAGAAAGGCTTGGAATAATCAGGTATTGGTCACATTCTCTATTATTCCCTATAAATGGTACCATGAGGTGCATCATCCGTCTGTCATGAAGTCTTTGGTCCACATCTTATTAAAAAACAACTAAATACATTTCACCTTAACTCAACTTTTATCGCCACTACTTCATATTGTATAATGAAGTGTTTGGTGCTATTAATAAAGTAAAGAAGAGAGGGAAATAATTTCCATGTATAGCTTCAACTACTTAATGGATTTTGTTCAAACTGATTCTTTATCATGTTTATTGTGGAGTGTTTTGAAGCCTCCATATGGTTCTAAATTTCTGATTCTTTAGCAGATAACTTAAATAATCAATTGAATTTCTAGTTTAAAGCATTCAAGTTTTCATTTTGTTTCAGGTTTGCTTCAAAGATCTATGGTTCCTAGAAACAGGTTTGTATATAAATCTTATGTTCAAAAATAGTTTAACATTTTTCATTTGAATGTAGAAATGTAGATAAAGAAAAGCATATTTTCATGGAAATACTGGAAATAACCATTAAGGACTTCATACTTACCAGAGTTTTCACTAATTGCCTAAAAGTTGTTTTTCTTTATTTCCATTGCAATAAAAGGGTGTGATGATCATATATAAATATGGATTATAGACGACTACTTACTATTATAATTTTGCTGTCTTCCATATTGATTTCTATAAACAGTCAAGGGTGTAACTTGAATAAGTTATTAGAGAAAAATAACATACATGTGTTATTACGGATACTTTCTCTGAATCTGTAGTAACATGTGTTTGTTACCAGTTAAATGTACCATAAAATTTTTATTTTCAGTGGGCACTTGGGAATTATTGAAACTTGCGCAGTAACTTAATACATAACCTTGAAAACTAATTTTCCAATTCAATTAATACATTTTGATCAACCATGGTAAATCAGTGAGACAAGGCTTTAAGTGATAACTTAGCTGTAATAACAAGGCTTAGTTATTACAGGCATTTAACTTATTACATGAGACACTTGGGAATGACTAGGAAGCTTATGAGAACCTCATTACATGCTCTTATCATTATTTATTACAATAAATTAAAATACATTGTGATATATGTAGGAGAAAAGGCTTTGAAGAGATGTAAAGAAGCTGTAATAACACCCTTTAGTAATTACAGGCATATTTTTTCTGTAATAACATGGGTGTGTTATGTATGATTGGCAAACTATGGGCTGTTATATCTTTCTAAATACATAAAGGCAATTATAATATCAATAGAACTAGTACACAATTTAACAAAATAAAGGATGTATAATGCCCTTTGAAACATGTAACATACATATGTTATTGATTTACTTGAGATTTTTGATTTTTAGCCCTCAATAACAAATGTATGTTATTTTTCTCTAATAACTTATTTAAGTTAGACCCTTGACTGATAAACAAACTTAAATAAAGAAAATAGGAAATCAACTGAATGGTTATAGGTCATAGCTTTATACAGGAACAGTAATATATAACTTAATGAACAAGAGAAAGATATCATATCTCTAGTTAAGAGTTTTGTAGGAAAAAATCCAACCAGAATCAATAATACTGATAAAAGGATGTTTTAAGTGTGATTATAGTTGTTACATCTTGCAATCTTAACAGTATCAAATTTAATCATCTTTGTAAAGGAGGAGAAGGTTGAAATGTTTTGCTATTAATTCCTTTTGATTTCCACCATTTTATAAAGATATGATACTCTTATTGATATTTATAATGGACTATAATAGATCAGTGATAGCATTGACTGTTTTTGCATGTCAACAGTGTTCTCCCCAGAAATTTTTTAAGGCGCAAAATTTCAAGGCGCGTAACTCTATTTTTAGAGTGGACTATTGTGATCTGAAGCAATCGGTCATAAATCATTACATGCAATAATGCACAGTATTAATATACATGATAAAGAAGAAGAATATATATATGAAATAAATTCATTTTAAACACAAAAAGCATTTATATCACAGTCAATTAAATAAGTCAAAATGTATATATAGTTCAAGAAAAATCCTCATGTTCTTCTGGGCCTTCCAATGCTGAACAGCTTTAGAAATATTTATTTTTTTACTCTCTGTTCCTTCTAGAGATGTAGTACAGTGTAACAAGACAGTTTGTAATTTTGTTGGACAGCCTGTTCCTCAGTCATTATCCTCTTTAGGGTTGAAAACATCATCTGCCTTTCGCTCAACCCATTTCTTCTTTGCAAAGAACATGTTGATTCAGCATTAAAATTGACTATGTTTAAGATGTTTGGTATACAACTTTTAAAACAAAAAAATTGTAAGGAACCAGCTGATCAGTGTCCGTAGTTTGACATTACGCTTCCGTGTGTATAATTGTCAAAACGTTTCTTTGGCAGGTAGATATAAACGAAACTTGACAAATTCGTCAAAGTTAAAACCAGTGAAATTCTTTACTAGTGACATTATACAAATGCTGCAGCAATTCCGTACATATATATATGTATATTTCCCGATGGACGAATTAACGATCGATGTTAAAAATTATTTTATTTCTAAAATGTGACAGTTGACAGATGAATTTTACTTGCAAGCAACAATTTTCACTTTCTTATAAAAGAAATCACTCCTCGTTATCTTAAAGAAAAGTTTATTTTACTTTTTTGACGTACAAATACTCTCATTCATAAATTTCATTGTAAATTTCTTTAGTAATGTGTATTCAAATTTATCACGTGTATTCATCATGTTCATTGGTTGTGTTTAAATAGATTCTTCTTTTCGACCAATGAAAAATTAGCATTTAAATGGCCAAGTATCGCACACAGACGATGCGTAAATACAATGTATTTGCGATCTATTTCTTCAGTTTTTGCACTGAAGTTTTTAAAAACTTTTATTTTCTTCTAAAAATATCTATCTTCTTGATGATCATTTACGCTATAACCTGATTACATGGTCTGATAAGGCTGGAACAGGTAAATCAGAGACTTTTGCTAGTTATCAGTTATTGCGCAACATTGACCGACCTCTCAGTGGTAATCAGCAACTTGACAATTTTAACCAACATTTATAATTAAAATGTGAAAATTAACACGCTGCGGGATCAAGTATTAAGGGACAGCGGCCAATTAAGGCGCTGCGGGATCAACGAAAATATTTTGAAGGCGCTGAGACCGCAGCGTCATATCGGCCTGGGAGAACACTGGTCAAGTTTTATTATATAGAGCTGGTTTTCAAATGGCTATAGAATTCCAGAATAATCTATAGATATACATGTAATATAGATTTAATATTTGTCATGTCTCTGAATTTTTTCATTTGCCTGACAGAGAATGTCTTTATCATAATGCTGATAACCCAAAATAAATGTTATTTGCAGTAAAGTCTCCCGCTCCATCACAGGTTCAGTTAGTGAGAGCTAGCACTAACACATTATTGTTATTTACAGAAAAGCCTCCAGCTCCATCGCGAGTTCAGTTAGTGAGAGCTAGCACTAACACATTAGAAGTATGTTGGGGTAGTGTACCCACAGCTGATGCATACCTGTTACAGTTACAGAAATATGACCTGCCACCAGCCCAGGCCCTGACCCCTACTGCTGTGCCTCAGACCAATCCACTGGCTAAAGCAATTGCAGCACCACAGCAAACTACAACTGTGGTCAGACCACAAACACAAGGTGAATTTCATTTAAAAGTTTTAGCATCCATCTTTTACATATCCCTTTTCCTTTATCTGGATATGGTAAAATTTATCTTTGAATATGTTTCAATATAGAAAAGTTGTAAGTGAGCATAGAAATCAAATGCAGAAACAATATAAAGGAAAGAAGCAATTAAAATATCCTTTCTTTAAATAATTCTTCAGTGTTATATTTTGTCTTTTTAGGCTTATTTTTTCTACCATAGTAAAAAAACATTGCTGATAAGTAAATTGAATGAAATTTGGTTACACTTTGGCCATAGTAAAAAACATTGCTGATAAGTAAATTGAATGAAATTTGATAACACTTTGGCCATAGTAAAAACATTGCTGATAAGTAAATTGAATGAAATTTGGTTACACTTTGGCCATAGTAAAAAAACATTGCTGATAAGTAAATTGAATGAAATTTGATAACACTTTGGCCATAGTAAAAAACATTGCTGATAAGTAAATTGAATGAAATTTGATTACACTTTGGCATAATTTGTATATATATAATCTTTTGACAACTTCATTTCTACTTTTTTTAATAACAGTTTTACAGTTTTGTTTTCATGAATCTAGACTTGTTTAGATTAACTATGGATGAGAATCTTTGTGTTGTGAATATTTTTTTTAATGGATTTTGAATATTTTATCATAAAGAACAGTTATATTATCTCAAATTTGGTGGTGCAAATTAATTGCAAGTTTTATTGATTCTGCATCAGTATTGAAAACAGAGTAGGAATAAAATATAAAATATTTCTTCGTCTTTCTTTTACTGTCTTGTGATTCTGTCTTCTTGCTTTAGGAATAGCACACCTACGTGCAGGGGCTTTGGGTGGTGTTTCCATGACAACACCCCAAACCATCAGAGGTAGACATTACATTACTGCATGTTTTATTTTTAGTTCTTATGCAATTATTGTGGTGTAAGGATAGTTGTTTTTGTTGTAGTGTGGTAATTGATAAGACATCTTTTGATGACACCCCCCTTTTTTTTACATAATAAAACTGTGGTACCTTTCCAATACTATATTCATTATATATCCAGGAACCTTTATTAATGCCAAATACATGTTTAACAAATGTTTAACAAAATTATGTTGTAGTTCTGTTAATTTTAACAATATTATTATATGTATAAAAATGATAAACTTTATCAATATCAACCCTTAAAGATTAGTATCTTATCAAAATCTAATGTATGTTAAAAAATTTATCATGGTTTGCATAAATTACTTCATATCCTGAATAGTCAAGAACTCATACTTGAATAGACCAATAAAAGTCATATTTGGTTCTCAGACAATGCTTTTCCTTTACGAAATTTCAATGAATGAATCTTTATATGACTGCATAGATAATATTTGGCTCTATGGCATTTTTTATGAAAAATGAATTAAGGGTTAAAAGACAAAATAGAGTTGAATAGTGTCTTGGATGGAGATAAGTTTGACAAACATTTGTTTTACATTATCTCAAATATGAACAGTGCCACATCTCCTTAATTTTATAGTAGAAAAAGGTGCAAACCGATCTTGTCGGTAGTTTCTCGGACTTTTTCTACCCATGGGTGCAAAAATCACAATTAAACAAAAGGATGATACATACTGAAATAGGGATTTCAGGTCCATGAATTGAATTATAGTTCAACAGCAAAATATTTCTTTTTTTCAACTTTTATTTTTCTTTTGAAAATTGATGAAAGGTATCAAATTCTAAATTTTAATAGTGCTTGGTTAAGTGTTCTTAGAACACCATATTTGTTTAGAAAGCCTTAATAGATAAAAACTGTAGAAGTTGTATTATTACAAAAATTATCTAGTCATTACATACATTTTAAAAGAACTGCAAGACTGGTTTTGTCATGGACTATATATATATATATAAACTAAAGCTTTGCATGTTAACATGCTTTAACAGATAAAAAATATTCCATGTTGTAGCATGATAGAGCTTTACTGTATGTTGTGTCATGTCCAATTACAATATGTAAAATGATCTAGGTTCATTGTCGATCCTTTTTTCATATATGATGTATTTGATTGAACCATGATTAAGCAGTGGGTGGCAATTCTATACTCAAGGCTTGTTTCATTCCTTTAAAAAACAACAAATTACAGTACAGTCTTCTTGTCACCTTGTAAAACACCTTCTATACCCTGATATTGAATACTATTTTAAATCCAGTGTTTCAAAATTAATTTAAAATATGAATTTTGTATAAATATTTTTTAATTGATTAATTTATAAAAGGTAAATAAAGCAGAATTTTTCAAATGTAGCTGGAAAAAATGTAACAAGTATTATTTGAACATTTACTGTGATTTTCAAGAGTAAAATTTAGACATTAGGAGTATTAAATGTTTAACTTTCCAGCCAATAAAGAGAAGTGTTTTGCTGTGAAATAGTTTGTTGAGAAAAATAGAAATTCATGGAAATGAATAAAAAAATTGTTTCATGAAATCAGTAGCAGCTTTTATTAATAGTTATTTTTGTGTTTAGTTACAGCTGTGGCAGCCAGACAGAAGACACCTATCACTGTTAACCCAGCAACGACAGCCATACGAGTAGCTTCTCCACATATCGTTAACCTGACACAAGCTCAGAAAGCTAACATTGTCACATCAGTAAGATTTCATGTATTTTTTCAAAAATTTTTTTTAATTGTCTCTTTGTTATAAACAGTGTTTTATTCCTACATGAGAATGAAAAAAACAGGTTAAAACTAAATTAATATCAATTAAGCTGGTGGAACAGTAACAGATTTCTATGGAAGGCAAAGAAATCAATATTTAATCAAATAAGCTAAGCTAAATGACAGATTTATATAGAGATAGGCGTATAATATTAAAAACTTTTTTTTGACATAGCTTCATATCATATTTCAGTCTAGTGGAATGACAGGCATTGCAGCTCTTGCTGCTGCTGCTGCAGCCACACAGAAAATACCTGGCACAACAGTATCTACAGGTACTCCACAAGTTCCAGGGATTAAAGTGGTAACACCTACTATTGTTACACCTTCAGGGATGAAAGTTACACCTGTACAGAGTAGAATAGGTATGTCTGATCTTATTAATAGTCAAATGAGAACTGCAATTTATGGTTGTACATATCAAACAACATCAGAAGGCAGTTCACAATATCACTGTATGCTTTTTCATAGGGTACAGGTGATCACAGAATTACGTTTTTTAACACTATTGTAAAAGCTAGAGAGAAATATAATACAGTTCTGAAAATTTGAATAAAATTGCAGTTCAATTGATAAAATCTGTTGTCATAAATTATTAAATGACTCAATTTTTAGGTCAGCTTTTGTATTTTTTCAATATCAGGAACACCTACTCAGACAGTGAGAGTTGCTACACCAGGAACCACCATATTGAAATCTACACCAGGATCAATACAACAAACTATAGGAGGAAAACAAATCATCACAGTACACAAAGCAGGTGGAGGGACATCAGGGACAGGTCATCCACAAATTGTAACACTTGTTAAAACAAATCAAGGCATGCAAGTAGCTAC
Source organism: Mytilus coruscus (assembly GCA_017311375.1). Lineage (NCBI taxonomy): Eukaryota > Metazoa > Mollusca > Bivalvia > Mytilida > Mytilidae > Mytilus > Mytilus coruscus. The sequence continues at coordinate 115,653,109 of CM029595.1, forward strand.
GGTAAGAATTACAAGTTTTTTTTAACCACTTAATGGATTTTTTCTTGCATTTACACTATGTAGATAGATATAAGTATTAATGTAAAGTAGAGGTCCAAAAATGACCTAATTTTTCAGTAATGACATTTTAGCATCTGTTTCTGAGATGTTTTTGATGAACAAAATCATGAGAAATATCTATAAAAATATTGCTAAAAATTAATGCCATACTAAAGATCTTCAATCAGATAAACATTCCATATCAAATCTATTAAAAAACATGTGTATGTACATTTGTAGATGAGGGGGAGACTACATGATTTTTAATGAAAAGTTTTAAATGTTTTTGAAGTTAAAATCTGAATTTCACTTAACTTTTTATTCAGACCAAAGGACCTCTACCACAAGGAGCCACTATTGTCAAGTTGGTAACCACACAAGCAAGTGGCACTCATGGTAAACAAACAGCTATTATTACCACCAGTCAGCCTGGGCAGACACCTTCAACTATTTTAGGAATTAACAGTGTACAACCACAGGTAAACAGTTTTACTCTGGTTTTTTTTTCAATAAAAGTTCAGTACATTGATACTTTCTTAGATCTTCATAATTAATGTTAGATTACTGGCATGCAGGTGTCTTCTGAGGACTTTTTTCTTGATACTTGTAATAACATTTTGATCATTGTGGCGCTTCATTTTTATACGACCGCAAAAAAATTTTGCGGCCGTATATTGGTATCACGTTGTCGTCATAGTCCGAAGACACTTGGGTTTCCGGACAATAACTTTAGTTTAAGTGAATGGATCTTTATGAAATTTAAAGACATGGTTTGAATCCACAAAAGGAAGGTTGGGATTGATTCTGGGGGTTATGGGCCCAACAGTTTAGGAATTAGGGGCCCAAAAGGGGTCAAAATAAGCATTTTTCTAGTTTCCAGACAATAACTTGTGTTTAAGTGTATTAATCTCTCTGAAATTATACCACAAGTTTCCATACCACAAAGGGATGGTTAGGATGACTTTGAGGGGGGGGTTATGGCTCAAACCATTTAGGAATTAGGGGCAAAAATAGGGGGAAAAACAAGGGTTTCCTGGTTAGTGGACAATTAAGACAATTTAAAAGCAGTGTAAGGGAGGTAATCCAATCACATTTAAAGAACAATCATGTGCAATTTTGGATTACCTCTCTTACACGGCTTGTAAATTATGTATAAAGAAATTTTGTATTGTCTTGAGGTGATTAGCTGTCAATTTAATTAGAAGTTACAGTCAAACCTGAGTAAACCGGACCCTGAATAAACCGGATACCTGTCCATTCTGGCCGAAAACTAAAGTCCCATTTTTTCCCTTGTAAGTCTTTGTTAAAATACCCTTTGTAAACCGGACCCTGTGTATTCCGAATTCCGGTCTAATGATTCAGTCCGAATACTCTTAATTACATCAATTATTACCTGTCAAAACCGGTTTGTCTTACTCTAATTATTTAAAAATGATAACAGTATTGATCGATATACAATCAAAACATATTTGTTTATATAAGATGGCTTTTCGTGATAATCAATTAGCCAGGTGTTAAACCGTGAACTTAAACATGTTACAATAGTGAGCTGTAATAATGAAACACTATAAAAGTGTAAATTAAATTAAAAGACATGCTGAATATATCACGGATAGAACATATAGGACATATCTGACTTGGATAATTCTTTTCAAATCGCGGAGTAAGAAATTTACATCGTGTTTTCGAAACCCCTCAACCAATGACCCTGATAATAAAGATCACCCGGATGACGACAATCAATTGGTATCGTACACTGTACGACAATGTTTCGATCGTGATGAAATTTCGCTTGATAAAATTCTGACTTTTACCAACGTCGGAAATGAAGTAAAACAAAACTCTCGTGTCACAATTCAAACAACGCGAGGATTCTGATGCAAAAAAACAATGAACACAAAGTGAAAGTGAAACTGACAAGTTGGAGACTGATGCTACCGAGGTCTATTTGACCTGGGAATAGTATATCGAACGGGAAATGGATCTGATAGGCTTTTCAGTATACAAATTAATTATAAATCTCGGACTTTACGAGACCTCCTGAGACTTATGGATTTTGGTAGCGTCTGACTGAAAAACAATCGGCACTGCTCAATAAATCAACCACACCCTATTTATATGTTCCTGATTTGACATACGAGGATATGTAAAAAAAGGTTTAAATAATATTTTAAATTCGAGGAACAACCAGTTTCATATATTTCTATAGACAATGAATAAAGATTCAAAACAACGATCGTGCAAAGTTATTATGTTTTACGTTTTGTGTTTATCAGTTTATAATTAAATTTACATTCAGACAGAACTTTTACATGCAATATATCGGACGTCACAAGTCATTAACTTCCGGTCAAAACAGAAACCTGAATACACCGGCCCACTGTCCAAACCGGCCGTTTTTCATAGTCCCATAGCCGGCCGGTTTATACAGGTTTTACTGTACTATTAAATAATATTAATTTTAGCCATATGTCATTTTCTATTTTAAAGGACTTTTATGATGTATTTAAATGGGTAATTATGGTTGCAAACTCCATTAGAAATTTGAAATGGGATTATGACCATATCTTGAGGGAATGAATATTTTTTTGGAAAAAGGGAAAAAAAAAGGGGGGGGGGAACCTGTATCAAGCGCGAATATTGTGTCCATATTTTCCCCAACTGTTCAGGGTTGGACCTCTGCGGTCGTATCCAGCTGCGCTCAGCGAAGCAATTTATTGGTTATTGTTTTGTAACAATAAGCGCTTGAAAGATTTAGATTATTAAATTTTCTGGTTTCTCATGACTATCTATAGTAGAAAGCGATCTATCCATTTCTTGTTCGATTCTAAATAATTAATAAACACGGCAAATGCGATGTCGTACGGAACAATTGAATTTCTGCAGTAAGGAAAGAAATCAGAAACCAGGACATTATTCCTTTTGCAAATATTATGTGAAGAAGACTTCCATTCAGGGTGATGGTCAGTGTTCCTCACTTGCTCATCAACATTGAATTTTAGTTGTCATAAATAAAGGAAGTCATTTGTTTGTCATTGTGTGCATAGTTGTCAGTATGATTATTATTAAATTTTATGGAAAAATGTTATTACTGAAAAAAATCATACATTACGGAAATCTTAATACTCTATTACAAATTGCAACAAAGTGGGGTTGGCATCTATGATAAAATTTCAAACTTTCAAGATAATTATTCAGATATCATCAGTTAAAGGAGGGAAGGCATTTCATTATGTCAACTCTTGATAATCTTCCTTTATTTCTATCTTATTGTATGATATTTTTAATTTTCCTTTCTTTAACAGCAAGTATCATCCAACACTAGAACAATAATAAAGACCATTCCTTCATCAATGTTGTCAATGGCCAAGGCTGGGACGGGTACTGTAACAACACAAGCTGGATCTAAAACAATCGTGATTGCAGCACCAAAGGGCAGTACTTCAGGTCTGTCTGGAAACCAGCATAAAATAATCACATCAATGCCAAAGTTGGGTGGCACTGGAAATACTCAGTTCATTGTTGTAAGTCCACAATCATCTCAGGGAATATCCACGTCAGTTACTGGTAAGTCTATATCATAGTGTGTATATCACTGTATATGGAGTATTTATTCAGTGGATGTATATGTTATCATTTTTGTTATCCAGTGTTTTGCAGATTTTATGTACTGACGAATGAAAAAAGAGACCATTGTTGCTTATTTTGTCTGTAATGATTTTTTCACAATTATTTTAAACTGAAAATCAATAGATTAATATTCAATGAAATTGAATATCCATGTTTCATTGTATATCCATGCTGATTTTATAGGTAGCAAATTATCCCTGTGAATTAGCAATATATAGATATAGAAGTATATTCAGGAAAAATAAACAACTATCAAAATTCTTGATTATGAATGTATACCTAAAATTGCATCACTGCTTCAAATAGCATGCACAGTGAGACAAATCTTTAAAATCTCAATCAAAAACTTCAAATGTTAACACTTAAGATTGCTTGTGTTTAATGACGGATCAACACTTGATCAATAATATAAGACATATTGACATGCAGTGTGCAAAATGTTGTCGCCCTTTTGTAATGGAACATAATAACTAAGGGCTGAAAATAATTTCTGGTTGATTTGTCAGTAGGATATGGTGAATTCATGTGGATTGCTGTCTATATAACATACTACAAATCTGCCTTGAATCATACCTGTATCCAGGAAATGAAAGATTTTTTCCAGACAACTCTTAAATTCAAATGCCAAAAAGGAGTTTTAATAATAATTATGAACATTAGAAAGAGTCCTGGCCTTGTGGTCACAAAACTTTGGAGTACGATTATCGTACTCAGACTCAGAATTCAACCAATCAAAATGCTTGATTTGGTGTTTAGAGCACAAGTTTTGTACTCCCAAGTTCTGAGTCAAGTTTTATGGCTGAGAGTCCTGGTCCTCAGACTTTAGAACTTTTAGCCACTGTTTCTAGTAAACACCAATCAATCAATCTAGTTATCTTGTGTTATCTAAATATATAAATTTTTATCCCAATTTTTATTTTTTTATTCTTCAAATAACAAAAAGCCTTGCATAAGGTTTTGAACATGTAATTCATTTTCCAAATTATGAAATGTTGAATTAATCTGAGAAATTACTCTTTATTTTTCAGGAAAACCATTATCAGTGACGACGCTTCCAGCAGGAACACAGCAACACATTATATCTGGATCACCATTAGCTAAACCAGTCGTCAATATTATTTCAACACAAGGTAAAAATATATCCTGTATATGTATATATATATATGTACTTTTTATACGGCCGCAAAAAAATTGCGTTCGTATATTGCTATCTCGTTGTCATCCGAATACATTTGGTTTCTGGACAATAACTTTAGTTTAAGTTTATGGATCTCTATGAAATTTAACCAAAAGGTTCAATACCACAAACGGAAGGTCGGGATTGTTTGGTTGGGATTGTTTTTGGGGGTGATGGTCCCAACCGTTTAAGAAAAAGGGGCCCACAGCAAGCATTTTTCTAGTTCTGTGAATTTTTTTTTCTCAAGAAATTATCAACTTTCCAAAAAAAAAATTGGGGGTCACAATATTTATAATTTTGTATTAAATTAAAGTTTTGATTCAAATAAAGGTTCAAAATCAATTAAATGACTTTAATAAACGAGTATTCAATTAATGTCCATGTCGTACGAAAAAGTCCCAAGAAATGGTAGTTAAATAAGGGGATACATTTGTATATTCACGGCAAATAATGACAAATAACAAATTCGGTTATGTATACATGTATGTTAATTGTATAATCAATACAACTGTATATTACTGCTTATGTTTATAATCTTATTCGACTAATTTCGACTGTCCAGGTGATGTCCACAGCACAAACTGCTTGTAATAAATTGACACATTATCACCGCGACCAATCGATAATATAAGTCAAATATGCATGTCATGTGCAGAGTGCTGTCCCTCCTCCAGTAGAGCAATTTGTTTGTGAAAACTAAAATTTGAACTCATATTCACTCAGGGTTGGAAAAAACCCGGGTTTTATGAGTATTGCCCAGCCCAGTGGGAAATACTGGGAAAACCCGGGTTTTGCTGGGTTTTACTGGGTAATACTGGGCAATACTGGGTAATATGAAATACAGCCCTGAATTTTAAAGAGGATTCAGTGATTAATCACAAATGTAATAAATTAAAGTTGAAAGACTTCAATTTGTTGTTTTAATAAATATAACTGATATTAAGAATTAACAATTCTATGTAAGGAAAATTACTTTAAAACATGTTTTGTTCATTACTAAAAATGTTTACTAAGTTTTAGCATATGTTTATATACATCACCAATTAATAACTTTCCTATGGCATCGGCCTCAAACCGGAAGTTGGACGGACTATCTTACTATAGGATGGGTGTTCTACTCCTAGATAATGTAGTACTAGTGTTTGAATACAAATTAAATAAAGACGCTATTGAAATTTGGAGTAACTTCTATTTTGATAAGCTTACAGCTTGAATAAAATTAATTAAAAATTGGATTGAAGGTTCACTGACAATTCAAATGAATCCAATTTTATTTTGAAAATGGGTATCACAAACACTCTTCGCGGATCTGCCCTGCGCGAAAGATAAAATCAATACACATCAACACAAGGCAGCAGTTTCTACATTTAATTAATTGAAAATTAAGAGGGCCTGATATTTATTTCCAGGTGTGTGTTGGGTTTTCTTTTTGAAATCTAATTATGAAATTAAAGAATTCTTATTGTTAAGAATGTCGTAATGTTTTCAATTTTTACGTTTGTAAATGGATATTAGGTGTGACCTCTATAAATTATGCATACTTTGAACTGTCATTGTTTATGTTACCTGTATGTTTTCCTGTGGGATTCCCCAGACATGCTTTTAATCCATATATGTGAACCTAAGGACGGGAGTACAATAATCCCGGTGTCAGGGGTCTCCCCCGTCCTCCGATCGAAGAGAAAATAAATACCGTGTTTAAAATATTTCATGAATGAACATTTTCCGGCGCCATTTTTATGATATTTACAAATGTTTATTGCAGACGTAAAAGCCCGAGTGTATCAAAAGTATCCTCATATCTCGGCCCATAACAAACTCGGCCTATAACATATAATCAGCCTCACAATATCGCACTATAAATTTTTAAATTTTCAAATGACTATAACTCGAAAACAGTAAGTGATAGACACACACGGTCTTCAGAAATGCTCACAGGACAATAAAACAAATTAATTAAAATATAAGATGAATCCCTGTGGGTCACCCCCACCCCCTTCAGTTTGAGAATAAGCTTTTATCTTGTAAACAGTCGAGATCCCCACCCCTAAACCATATATATTCTTGTATGAGACAATAAAACAAATCAAATGAAATATTGGGGAGTCCCTGGGGTCACCCCACCCCCTTCTGTTTGAGAACTTGTAAACAGTTGAGATCCCCACCCCTAAACCATAAATATTCTTGTATGGGACAATAAAACAAATCTAATGAAATATAGGGGAAGTCCACAGGGGTCACCCCCACCCCCTTATATAAGCAACGTGTAAACGGTCGAGGTTCCCACCCCTAGACCATATATATTGATGTATGGGACAATAAAACAAATCAAATGAAATATAGGGCGAGTCCCTGGGGGTCACCCCACCCTTCCTGTTTGAAAACTTGTAAACGGTCGCGATCCCCACCCCTAAACCATAAATATTCTGGTATGGGACAATAAAACAAATCATATGAAATATAGGGGGAGTCCCTGGGGGTCACCTCCACCCCCTCCTGTTTGAGAACTTGTAAATGGTTGATATCCCCACCCCTAAACCATATATATTCTTGTATTGGACAATAAAACACATCAAATGAAGTCTAGGGGAAGTCCACGGGGTCACCCCCACCCCTCTTCTTTTTGAAAACTTGTAATCGGTTGAGATCCCCACCCCTAAACCATATATATTCTTCGGACAATAAAACGAATCAAATGAATTAGAAGTCAAGTCCCCTGGGGTCACTCCCACCCCCTTCCTGTTTTGAGAACTTTTAAACGGTCGAGATCCCCACCCCTAAACCATATATATTCTTGTATGGGACAATAAAACAAATCAAATATATATATATATAAAGGGAGAGTCCCCTGGGGATCACCCCCCTTTTGAGAACTTGTAAACGGTCGAGATCCCTACCCTAAACCATATTTATTCCTGTTCATCATTTCAAGAAGATTTGAATGACATGTATTGATTTAAGTTTGCTGTCTTATTTAAATTAAGAGATGTGGTAATTTTTGCGAATGAACCATCTATTCAAAGGAGGAAGATATATAAACAATTATAGGTAACCATACGGTTGTCAACAATGAGAAAAACTCATAACATATAGTAAGCTATAAAAGGCCCTGATATAAAAAATGTGGAACAATTCAAACAAGAAAACTAACTGCTTAAATAGTAATAATACAATTTACTAAAAACAAATAGGAAGGACCTAAATCAATAAAAAATACTAAAATCACAGGCCCTTAACATGGGATGGGCACAGAAAGAAATTAACAGAGCTTTCTGTATATTTGATTATTTAAAATCTAAAGTTTAAGGTTGCAATAGAAATTATCAAACTTTTACATGACAAACATATGAACAAAAGTGATTTTTGATAATTACTGATGAGACAATGGTTTCAGAAAAAAACATGTGATTAAATACATATTTGAAACTGAGACTACTATAACACTGTGTTATAGTAGTCTCAGTTTGAAATAATACACATCTACAACCTATTTGAAATAATACACATCAACCGTAGCAAACTTTCCAAAGGTGCTATCCAGCACTTTGATTAAGACTAATTTCTGTTTTCAGGAACACAGCAATCTGCGGGAACAATAATCAAGACCATAGCTGCCACACCATCTCAGTCTGCAGCCACATCATTATTATATACTACACAGGCAACGCCAGCTTCATCAACACCTACTATTTCCCTCATAACACAGCCATCAATTTCTCAGTCTCCAGTCACAATGACAACTCAGCCAGTTTCTGTGGCAGCTCAAGGCATCTCATCAACTCCAAAACCAGTTCAGATTACTATAACTCCAGCTAGTGCTAAAACAACGACAACAGCTCCAGTTGTCTTAACTCAGGCAGCAGCCACAACAACACAGCAAGCCCCATGTACTGATGGTCATAACTGTCCAGGAGATGAAACTCAGCCACAAGCTGTTTGCACAGACGGCCATAATTGTCCTGGGGATGAACCACCCAAGATAGTATGTACTGATGGCCATAATTGTCCTGGGGATGAACCACCCAAGGGAGTATGCACCGATGGCCATAATTGCCCTGGGGATGAACCACCCAAGGTAGTATGTACTGATGGCCATAATTGTCCTGGGGATGAACCACCAAAGGAAGTATGCACTGATGGCCATAATTGCCCTGGGGATGAACCATCCAAAGAAGTATGTACTGATGGCCATAATTGTCCAGGAGATGAACCACCGAAAGCAGTGTGTACAGATGGCCATAATTGTCCTGGGGATGAACCACCCAAGGGAGTGTGCACTGATGGCCATAATTGCCCTGGGGATGAACCACCCAAGGGAGTATGCACTGATGGCCATAATTGCCCTGGGGATGAACCACCAAAAGAAGTATGTACTGATGGCCATAATTGTCCTGGGGATGAACCAACAAAAGGAGTTTGTACTGATGGCCATAATTGTCCTGGAGACGGAGGAGATGAAGTAGATGGAACACCACCTGGTGTATGTAAAGATGGTCATAATTGTCCAGGGGATGAAAATAATCCAACACAAAGCGGAGTTTGTACAGACGGCCATAATTGTCCAGGAGATGAAAATAATCCGACACAAAGCAGAGTTTGTACAGATGGCCATAATTGTCCAGGGGATGAAAATAATCCGACACAAAGTGGGGTTTGTACCGACGGCCATAATTGTCCAGGGATGAAAATAGTCAGACACAAAGTGGAGTTTGTACAGATGGCCATAATTGCCCGGGAGATGAAAATAGTCAGACACAAAGTGCAGTTTGTACAGATGGCCATAATTGCCCGGGAGATGAAAATCAAGGGCAAACAACAGATTCTACGCAACAAGGATTAATAGAAACTCCTGCCTCAATGGCTGCTGATAGTGCTATAACAAACTCTGATCTTTTAAGTAATGTGCCAATGATTGATCCAGTTACAGCCGCAATTCCATCACAGCTGACATCACATGACCCTGAACCTGAACCAATGGATATATCTGGATCACATGTTAGTGCATTACAACAACTGCAGGAACCTCTTGCTGACATTAATCCCACTTTACCAGCAGACATATTACAACCTTCTGAAGGTCAGATATCAATGCCTACACAAGAGGAAGCTTTAGCTGTGACACAAGCTCTAGCTCTTGTACAGGATCAGGCTCTAGCTGCAGCTCAGGGACATGCCTTAGAACTGCCCGATCAGTTATTAGCTCAGCCAGAACAAAAGATGGAAGAACCAAAAGATGAAGCTATGGACACATCTACTGGTTTACCTGCAAGTCTCCCTGATACCAGTGCTCAACAGTTGACTAATGCTGCATCAGTAGATACTACAGCCATGTCATTAGGACTTGTACCACCTACACAAGGAATCCTTCCTCAGATCTCAAGCTCAATGGACTCAGGTAAATATAATGAATCTGCTTGAAAAATAAATTCTACCTCAGATCTGAACTAAATGGAGTAAAAAAAAATTCAAAAATATTCCAGGTAAACGATTTGAAAATTTCATACTTGCAGAGAATTCCTATATTCATACTTTATAATGTGTAAATTTATTAATTCAAACTTTAACAAAGATATATAAAAGGGATTCATTTTCAATTTGCTGATAATAAGAATTGATTTTGTATTTTGAATTGTTGTACAAATAAAAGGATATTCCCGTTAACAAACATGAAATCAAGTCGATTCCACTGGATAGGAAATTGAGACGCTTCATGTAAAACTCCTTTGTACAATTAATTTCTTCTGTATGGATTACTTAATTTTAGAAATAACTGATTTAATTAATGAAAAAATAATATAAATGATGAACAACTTATTAATTAAAACTTGAACATTAATTTCTATAATTAGAATGGTTGTTTTTTGTTTCAAAAGTGCAGAAGAAATTTTAGTCTAATTATTTTCGGTTATATAAAATGTCTGTTAGCCAAGAATAGAATTTTCATAAAAGCTTTATCCCAAATGAAATTACTGTGAATGCATACTGTTGATTGTTCCTTTATAGATCCTTTGTCTACCTTGGCATCAGCAGCAATCTCATCAAATTCAGCAATATCTTCTACAAATGGTATAAAACAGGAACCTGATGCATCTAACGGAATTAAGATAGAGCCAGGAACAGAAGTCAAACAGGTAATAACAACAGTGTCCTGCCATACTGGAAATAATTGTTGACATAAATTTTTTTGTATTGGTAATGCAAGTGTCATTAGGCAAAGAGTTTTTTTAAAAACTTTTTTCTTTATTATTTATTTTTAGTTGCAAACTTAGTAATGTTTTCATTTTGTAATTCAAGTTTAGTGCACAGAAAGAAAAAAAAAAGATTGAGCTCAATGTATTCTCATGTTGTGTTTTAAATACAGTGTGAACCCTCACTATGGTATTATATGCTGAAATAAACTGAACAAAATATCTGGGTTCTCTTGGCAGCTGTCAGTCCAGCAAGTTCTCATATTTATAAATTTTGAATAAATGTACAGGGCTCACACTACTTCAGAATCATAGGGAGAAGTGACTTCTCTTTTTGAAACTGATAGGGAAGTGGTGAGACTTGGAAGAGACGTGCTTGCTTGCTCGCGGCGCTACAATCATAAAATGTTAGGTTTTTACTATGATATAAAAGGCCATATGTATCCTATATATTTCATTTTTTTTTATATTGTTCAACTCAAACCTGAGTTTACAATTAAAGTAACAGTTGTTTCAGTTAATATCTTTAATAATCACTGATTTATAGTTACACAATTTTATTTTTCCTCTTTTAAGAAACTAACAACTAAATATCTAGCACTAAAAAGAACTTCTTTTTATATCAAAAAAGAAAATACAGTATACTAGTCCCAGCATATATCAATTAAAATTCAATTAAAAACTATTCTGTTTATCATATTTATGAAATTCATTGTTTCTCATTAAAAAGATATATAAATTTAACAAAAGTTAAACAACTTTAATCAATGAATTGAAACAATGCATGTTCATGGAAATATTTACATTAAGCAAGGATCTAACCAAAAGTCTGTTTAAGTGCGTGTGGAATGCGTATTTTTCTCTTTTGGGATCATAATTCTTCTGTCAGCAATGCCATTCGTGCGTCCGTAGTTATTTTCGTAAGAATACGGATTTCGGTCATAGCTTTTCCACTTCCGATGAATCCCGTATCTGATCCGTAGTTTCGAACAAATATTTCAATGGCGGACGAAGAAAAATTTACGAAAATAACAATGTTGGACAAACGATTTGGAAAGGAATATGATGCTTTTTTAATGCAATAAAGGGATGAAACATCAACTAAAGGCAATTTCCATCACATTCTTATGAAGTAACAAAATTATTTGTCGAAAATCAGAATGTTTTGATGTAACAAGTACCGGAAGTGAAAGTAAATACTTCTATTAAAGTTTTCTGTTTGAAATAACATACAACCAATCTGTAAAGTCAATGCTTTCACTTTTTTCTAAAGAAATAAATCGTTGATGTCTTTGAATTTCTTTACTTACATGTATAAATGAAAAATTGCTGATTCATTGACTTGGTAAAAATTGAAAATTGCCAGTGAAGAAAGCGACTGAAAGCGATTATTGTGAACACCAGGGCAACTAGATATCGCTTTTGACAGTCTGGCAAAGCGAAGTGACGGACTCAAAAGCAACTTTTTCGCCCCGTCGCCTGCTAGCATGAGCCCTGAATGTAAACATACTTCAATGGCTAAAAAAAAAGTTCTATCAGAAAATGGTCAGTTATTTGTTAACCAATTTTCTGGTAGCTGATCAATTTGAAATTAACCAAGAGCCATTCAAATTACATCTCAGTATAAAGTTCTGGATTGCTAAGATGAAACAGCTTGATTCACATGACTTAACCTTATGCTCACCTTCATTCTACCCGAGCAGTTTTGTATGCATAATATGAACATGTTTTGAATTGCTGTTGATGAAATTTATATAAGTTGATTCAGAAAGATGTTATATTTTTGATGGGTGATTGACAATTTAAAAGTTTTGCTTATTTTACTTCAGGAAACTAGTACCACTCCAATAAAAATGCCAACAACTCCAATAAAGAAGGAAGCCAACCAGTGGTATGATGTAGGAATCATTAAAGGATCATCATGTCTGGTCTCACATTTCTATCTGTCATCAGATGGACTACAGGGCAATGGGGATGTAAGTCTTATTTCTTATTTTAATTTTCTTTTTCTTGAATAATTAATTGATATATTAGCTTTAATGTTTTTCATTTTCCATTTTAGAAATAATTATCTATGGTTAAGAGAAAAAGGGAATAAGGAAACCCGAAATGAGATCCCTGAACTCAGTTCTTAATTTTCAAAAGTATTTTCAAAAATAGAAGTTACACAACCATCTTGTAATAATAATGTCAAAAAAGCAATCTGGAGATATACAAGGGCGGTTCTTGATTTGCTTTAGCATACTGGTATAACGATTTTAGGACATCATTGAAAATCTTCCATGAACTCTAGATGAAAAATAGCAATAAGAGCTCTTTCTTTAATGTAGAAGTTATTTCATAGTATTTCTTGAGATTCTTGTTCAGCCTCTTAATATCCTTATAAAACAGTGAAATATATTAATATTTGAACAGGATGTTGATGTTGTTAGCATACCTGATCACAGTGTCCTAAAGAAACAAGAGTTACTACCAGGAACAGCATATAAATTCCGAGTGGCAGGTATAAATGCTTGTGGACGAGGACCATTCAGTGAGATATCTGCATTTAAGACCTGTCTGCCTGGCTACCCTGGTGCTCCATCAGCAATCAAGATTAGTAAGGTGAGTTGCTTAAAAATTATAACCCAGACAGAATTCACTGAAGAAAAAATTGTTATTTAACAAAAAGAGCCAGTATTAACCATAACAAGGACTAAAACATATGTATGACATGGACAAATTTCTGAAATATTTTAAATATATCGGCAAAGAAGGTTAAAAGTGTTGTGAATATCTTTAATTACTTTAAAAATCACATAGATAGGTAAGATTTACATTTGTTATAAATTTGACTTGATAGGATAAAATATTTAAGAGTCCAGGAGGTATATAGTGATGGAGGAGTCCATTCATCTATTTGTTTCTCCTTACATCTAACTTTTGTATTCACAACTGCTTTTGAACCTTTTGACAGAATTTTGTGAAACTTTCAAGGAATCTTACATCTTGTTCTTTTGCACCTCATGTTTCAACTGTGTCTAATCTACCCTGTCAAAATATTATCAATTCAGCATTGTACTGTGTATTTTTACTTATTTCTTCATTAATCGGAAGGGTTGTAGAAAATATTACAGCTCACAATCTAAAAAAGTAAATGTGTATTTATATTCTACAATGCCATATAAATAATTAAGTTAACAGTAATCCTGCCTTTCACTGTGTGTAAGAGGTTCCTCACCTCAATGGATATTAGATACTATTGAGTCCAAACATTTTTTGCTAGGGTAGTTAGGACACAGTGATTTAATTTCTTTATCAAACGGTTCTTGGGGTTTTCTTGGGATGATATGGACTTTATCATATCTGCACACTACAGTACACATTTGTATCAGCCTCTCCTCATAAACTTCTTATTAGAATTTATTGAATTTATCTTAGAAACTTAACCATTTAATGCCATTTGTACCTCCTTTGTTTTTTTTATCCACTTTATCTTTGGGGCTTCCCTTAGCAAATCATAGAATTTGCCATTACTGTATCATGTGCGGCTGGTGTACCATTTTGTGTGATTTGCATATAGCATATCTTGTATTATCAAATATTTTCAGAGTCCAGAGGGTGCCCACTTATCATGGGAACCTCCACAGAACACAGCAGGAAAAATCACAGAATACTCTGTTTACTTGGCTGTACGTAATGCTGCATCACAGACTGATCAAAAACCAGGAGCTCCAGCTCAGCTGGCATTCGTCAGGGTCTACTGTGGACCTGCACCAACATGTACAGTGACAACAGCAAGTCTGGCCTCAGCTCACATTGACTATACAACAAAACCAGCCATTATCTTCCGTATTGCTGCTAGAAATGAAAAAGGATATGGACCTGCTACACAAGTCAGGTGGCTTCAAGGTCGGTTGATATGTAATGTACAGAAATAAGTACACTGTTTGTGCCTCTTATTTTATAAGCAAACCTATAGTTTTGGTATAAAATTATTCAATAAGGAAACAATGTGTTGTGTATTTTTTAAGACATTATTTTCCCTTAAATAAATAAATAAATATGCTTGTGATGCATTTTCTGTTAAAACAGTTAATCTGTAAGACCTAGAAAAATGTGAAATGACAATCAGCAATCAATTTCACACAATATTTTAAAAGAGAAATAAATACTTGTAAGTCATGAACATTTCCATATAACTTGCTATAAATTTTTATCGTAGGATATTTTGTAAAAGAGTCCCTGCCCTCTAAGGAAAAATATTTTATTAATATCAACTTAATTCATATTTAAAGATATGTGTATATTGTTTATACAGATGCCCAAAGTCCTGCCACACAAAAGGTTGCAGTGAAGAGAACAATAACAACTACTGCTGTTACTACAGCTGATGTGTAAGTCCTAGTCTTGAATTAAATTAAAAATCATTGTAGAAAATGTGTGTATGTTTTAAAAACTACAGCATGCATTCTGCTGTGAAACATTAAGCACCAGGAGTATGTACAGAAGTTTGCATGACTTCTAACATCAGATCTAGATTCAAAGTGTAATATCCTGACAAAATGCAATACATTGTGTAATTTTCTTACAATGGCACTAAGATATCTCAAATTTAATCAAAATGGTTGTCAAATATTTATAACTTAAACTAGTTTGCCTACAGAAAAAAATGGTTATTAATTTTGGGAACAATGGTAGGTGGTTCAAAATGTTTTCTATACAATAACTCAAGAACAATTTTACTTTGATTTTCATATTTTGATATGTTGTTTTTCACTTTTGCCTTTTAGGAGTTTAAGTGTTACATGTCTATTCTGTGCGATAACTTAAGAATCAGTCACCAAATCCTCTCAAAAATTTTATATGTTGTTTATAATGACAAAATGGAGGTCATGTTTGATTTTCACCTTTAATAGCCATTCAGAAGTTATGGTCCTTGCTTGATTGATTGAAAAATGTTGCTTTATGCTGTTTCTGTGCTATTATTGGGGAATAAATACTTTTCAAATTTTTTATGGTGTTTCAGATGATAAAATTGAAATGAAGTTCAATTTTGACAATTTTCACCTTTGTTATATATGACCTGTGGTACTTGATTGACTGAAAAAAAAAAAAACAAAAAAAAAACCAGTTCTTTATTTTGTTTTAGTATGATAACTTAAGAAAGTTCAACCAATTCCAACTGCTTGCATAAAATAATTCTAAATTGGTGTATTAATAGTCTATCATACAATTCCTTTTTATCATTGCAGACGGCAGCAGTTAGCTGGCATAGGACAAGTTAAAAAGATCAAAACAGAAGAAAATCAGTTATAAATTGATCATTTATTGTTGTTAGTTAGTTATATTTTGTTAAATGAATGTAACTGTTAAGTTTGTAATATCAAAAAATTGTGTTAAACTTTACCTAGATATCAACTGGTATGGTTGTAAATTAAATAGAAAAAACCTATTACATTAGACATGAGCAAAGTTAAATGTTACTTTATGATTAATCATATTCAGAATTCCTGCTGACACTTAGTCATATGCTAATATGTTTTGTTTAACTTGATTTGAAGATGATAAAACTAGATTATTTAAAGATTTTGTCAGAATGTGAAGGGTTATATTTCACTGAAACTAACAATTGTCCATCTTTAACTTGGTCAATTTTTTTTTTTTTTGTCATGACACATTTTCCGCTTAGTTGTAAGTGATTGAAATAGCTGGATATTGCATAAATTGCAAGTATATGTATGCTTCCCAAACTATTTCTTGGATTAGTGCTATACTTCTTAGTTGTTATTATTGTTGGACACATTTTAATGCTGAAATATTTTTAAGTTTCCTTTTACTAATGTAGTCTTCATTTTAATGTAATTCATTGATAAAATCATTCAAAGCAGAAGATCTCTTCATAAATTTGATCATTCATTCTTCATGTTACATTATAGTGCCTGTTAAACAATCTAAAATCTCAATGGCAAAGGAGGGAATTGTTCTGATTTTTCATTATTTTCAAATTAACATTAAATATTTATTTTCTTATTTACTTAATTGTATTGAAGATATTCTGTCAATTGTGCAGCATTTTAAATGTTTTGACCTATGAGTTTAAAAACATAACTGCAGAATATATGTATGATTTACAGATGGCTATTAAAGATTGATTGTTATTTATTTAGATGGTGACATAATGCTTTTAAGACATGAGAACATGCTACATCTGTACTATGTTGCAAATACAGTGATAGGGATAGCCAAATCATATCTTAAATAGCAGAAAACAAAATAGTTCAGTGTAAAAGTATATTTTTAACATGCCTGGTTACTTCATGACTTTTACGTTTACCAGGGATGTTTTCATATTTATAATTTATTAGACTGCATAAATGTAACTTTTTGACCAGCCTCAAGTTCATACTGAATGTCAAGTAATATAAAATTGTCAAAATTCCTCATTTCCTTTTTATCTTTAAGACAAGGATAATTTGAAAGATATATTTTTGATAAAATAATGCAGTTTCAATAGGATACATTATTTATTTCTATTCTTACTCCATAATAAGGACTATATATGCATTCATGGACTTAACATGGATGTAAACTGTCACTACATGATAGAAACTTGTTTGGTTAGTACCGACCTTGCATTAATCTCACATTAGACTTTACTGTCAATTGTACAGAGTATTAGTGGCTTATAGTAATTAGATGTTTCTTAGAAATAAAAAAGAATTTGTATTTATCATAAAACTTTATTTTGACCAAAGTTAATGGGTCTGACAAGTGTAAATTTCTGTAAATATAGACATGATAGACAAGTATTGTAGTTAACTTTCATCCATGATATATAATTCTGTATTACAACATTATTGCATGTATTCTTGTGGTTACTAATACCAATCATTGTTTTGAAATATGAATTCAGAATAAAATAATCAATTTTCATTTCCTAAGAACATCTCATAAATTATTTACAAAACGTCTTGATTCAACTGATTATACTGACAGCTATCTATAAAGCAAGAAATAAGATGAAATGGAAAAACAAAATAAGTTGGTGACAGATAATTGAATTTTTGTTTCTCACATCAATTTTTTTGTCCTACAAAATATGAAAATGAAAGTTAGAAATAAGTTATCATGAAGGAACTGTTATTTTAGAGTAAGAACCAATAATTGATGATTATAATTTTTAATATTTGATAATATTGTCTGAGCACAACCAGGGTAAGGGTGCAATTTTGATGTAAGATGGTTAGGGCATTATTTAGATGAAAGAATTGAGATGTAATTGTAATTAAAATATTAATGGATGATTCTTACATGTACCCATAAAATGAAATAATATGTCAACATCTTTACTTGTATATTTTGTGTACACCATTGTTGTATATGTAAAAAATTCATCTGTACATTACCATGAACGTATTGCTTTTGAATATAGCATACAAAATATTTTAGTTAAGTCTTTTTTTTTCTTGTCAATGAAATAATACATCAGTATGGCATAAATAAGATTTTATCTTGTGTATCCTACAGAAGTATGTAAATGTATCCAGTCAGCATACCTTTATTATACCCCCGCTTTAAAAAAGTGGGGGTATACTGTTTTACCTCTGTCTGTCGTTCCATCAGTCCATCCATCCATCTGTTAGTCCGTCCGTCCCATGAATATTTTCGTCGCATTTTTCTCAGGAACTACTTGACAAGGATTTCTGAAATTTGGTTTCAGGATTTATATAAGTAAGTTACACCGTGTGATGCATTTTCAGATTCATCACTCAACAACTTCCTGTTTACCGAACACTTGTATTATTTTACACATGATAGCCAAGTTGAAAATTTTCGTCACATTTTTCTCAGGAACTACTTGACAGGGATTTCTGAAATTTGGTTTCAGGGTTTATATAAGTCAGCTATACCATGTGATGCGTTTTCAGATTCATCACTCAACAACTTCCTATTTACCGAAATATTTCGGCGGGGGTATCATCAGTGAGCAGTAGCTCACAGTTTTACTTGTTATTTAGAGTATGTTTTCAAGTGTAAATACAGTAAGATAGCAACCAAACAAGTTAACCTTACTGGATATCTATAGGTCACATGACAATCTTCTAAATGGGAAAACAACCAATTGAAATTACAAGTCTAGACAAGTTTTGAGATGTTAAGCAAGCAGGCAACAATCGCTCAATCTAGACTTACACAAGTTGCGAACAAATTTAAGAGATGACCACTTAACACCAATATGAAGTAGTCAGCAGATATTGGTGTTAGGTGTTCATCACACAGTAACAATCACTGTTGAAATTCTTGACTGGCACAATTAACATGTGGCAGAGTAAAACTAGTTTTAAGATTAGTCAACCCTCTTACTATCAACCTATGATAAAAAAGGATACTTTGAGAAGAAAAGCACAGGAAAAACTACTCGATTTAATTACATAGATGAAAGATAAAGAACTCTAAATACAGCAAAATAAAAAAATTACTGCATCAAGGAATGCTTGCCGTTGTGAAAGCAAGATGATGTTTGGCCATCCAAGTATGATGGTAAACAATATTACCAAGTATGAGAGCTATCTGTCAAATGGTCTCTGAAGAAGTGTGTTCACAAGTTGTTATTGTCACAATACACATATTAATAGTCAAGTCCCATAACTCATGTACAAATGATTGGATAAAAATTACTATGATATGGTCAGCTACACATGATGGCAAGCAATCCTACCAAATGAGAACTTTCTGTAAAATGGACTTGAAGGTGGTGTTGTTACGATACTTAAAAATGGCAGTCCGATAACTCATAACAATTGGGAATATGACGACAACCAAGTATAAAAGCTATAAAGTCAAAAGATCTTGGGGTATTTATGTGTTTCAGACAGAAAGAGATTACTACCTTATCTGTTACAAAATTTCTGTGGGGAAAATTGATACACACTTTTTATAGACGGCAAATGTATTTGCGTTTGTATTATGGTGTTGTCTGCGTCTGAAGACATTTTGGTTCACAGACAATAACTTGAGTATAAGTGCATGGATCTCTATGAAATTTTAGCACAAGGCTCCATACCACTAAAGGGTGGTTGGGATTGTTTTGGGGGCTATTGTCCCAGCAGTTTTGTAATTAGGGGCCAAAAAAGGTCAGTTTTACTGGTTCATAGAAAATAAATTGGTTCACAGACAATAACTTTGGTATAAGCATATGGATGTGTAAGAAATTTTAGTACAAGGCTCCATACCACAATAGGAGGGTTGGGATTGATTTTGGGGTTATTGTCCTAGCTGTTTTGTAATTAGGGGCCAGAAAGGGGCAAAAAAGAATTATTTGTCTGGTTTTAAGACAATAACTTGAGTATAAGGTACATGTCTCTATTTAATTTTAGCACAAGGTTCCACACCACAATAGGAAAGTTGGGATTAATTTTTGGTGCTATTGCCATAGCTGTTTAGGAATTAGGGGCCAAAAGGGCCTAACAAAAACAATTATTTGTCTGGTTCAGACAGTAACTTGAGTATAAGTGCATGGATCTCTATTAAATTTTAGCACAAGGTTCCATACCACAATAGGAAGGTTGGGATTTATTTTGGAGGTTATTGTTGTAGCTGTTAAGGAATAAGGGGCCAAAAAGAGGTAAAAAACAAGCATTTTTCATGTTTCAGGACAATGATTCATGAATAAGAGTATGGATCTCTATGAAATTTTACAACAAGGTTCCATACTTTATAAGGAAAGTTTTGATTGCTTTTTGGGGGTCATTGTCCAAGCTGTTTAATAATTAGGGGCCGAAAAGGGGAAAAAAACTAGGATTTTCTGGTTTCTGGACAATAACTCGAGTATAGGTCTATTTATTGCTATTGAATTGTGCCACAAGGTGTATATCATAAAATAAAGTTTGGGATTGATTTTAGGGGTTATGACCTTAATGGTTTAGTTAAACGGGGCCAAAAACAATTCTTTTGTAATACTTTGTATAAATTGCTTATTTCTTTAGCAATTTCAATGGGGTTTTAATTCAAAGTCTTGAATTCTTGCATTGGGGTTCTTTAATATGCTCAATCTAATTGGGTATTTATAATTTGGATTTTGGGTCTGTTTTTGAATTGATCCATATTAAGATTCAAAGGGACCAAAATTAAACTTTGTTTGATTTCTTCAAAAATTGAATTATTGGTGTTCTTTGATATGCTGAATCTAATCATGTATTTAGATTTTCAGTTTTGGGGCCTGTCTTCAAATTGGTCCACATTAAGGTCAAAAGGGTCCAAAATTTAATTTTGTTTGATTTTTTAAAAAAATGAATGATTGGGGTTCTTTGATATGCTGAATCTAAGCATGTATTTAGATTTTTGATTTTGTGCACAGTATTTAAGTTTGTCCAAATTGGGGTCCAAAATTGAACTTTGTTTGATTTCATCAAGAATTTTATTGTTGGTGTTATTTGATATGGTCAATCCAACAGTGTTTTAGATTTTTGATTTTATGCTTGGTTTTCAAAGTTGGTCCAAATTGGGGTCCAAAATTAAACTTTGATTTCTTCAAAAATTAAATTATTGGTGTTCTTTAATGTGTGCAATCTAACAGAGTGTTTAAAATTTTGATTAAGGGCCGTTTTTTTCAAACTGAAGGGTCCAAAGTATCCAAAATAAAACTTAGTTTTAACAAAAATTGAAATCTTGTAGTTATGTGATATGCTGAATCTTAGCATGTAATTAGATTTTTGTTTTTAGGTACAGTTTTCAAGTTGGTTGAAATTGGGGTCCAAATTAAAACTTTGTTTGATTTTAACCAAAAAATAATATATGGGGTTCTTTGATATGCTGAATTTAAGTGTATTTAGATTTTGGAATTTGGGTCCTGTTATCAAATTGATTCTCAGTGAGGTCCAAAAGGTCCAAAATAAAACTTTGTTGGATTTCTTCAAAAATTGAATTCTTGGGGTTCTTTGATATGCTGATTCCAATCATGTATTAAGAATTTGGATATTGAACCATAATTGGTATATGTCCAGTTTTAAATTATTTAAGAGCTTATACCACATTCATTCTGTGTCAGAAATTATGCTATTATTAAATATTTAATCAGAATCTAAATTCAGAGATGTATAGCGCAATCAACAGAAATTTTAAGTTGAGTCATAGTTGAAAATAGATACAGCATCATATCTAATTTTAGAGATGAAATTATATATTGATATAGTTTGAAATTTACTTATCATTATTAGATATTTTGAAAATAATTAAAGTAAGTTTTATAGATTTTTTAAAGACTTTGTATTAATGAGGAATAATATATTGGAATTGTTTTTTCTTCATTTTTTTACAATATACTTTGTATAAATTGCTTATTCCTTGACCAACTTCAATGTGGTTTAATTCAAAGTCTTGAATTCATGTGGTTCTTTGATATGCTTATCTAACCATGTATTTAGATTTAAGACTTTGGGCTCCATATTTGAATTGGTACAAGGGTCCAAAATTAAACCGTTTGATTTCTTCAAATATTGAATTATTGGTGTTCTTTGATATGCTGAATCTAAACATGTATTTAGATTTTTATTTTGGGGCCTTCTTTCAAATTGGTCCACATTAAGGCCCAAAGGGTCCAAATTATACTTTGTTTGATTTTTGAAAAATTTTAATTCTTTGGGTTCTTTGACATGCTGAATCTAACTGTGTATTTAAAATTTTTGATTTTGGGACCTGTTTTCAAATTGGTCCACATAGTCCAAAATTAAATTTATTTCAATTTTATGAAAAAATGAATTCAAGGGGTTCTTTGCTAAACTGAATCTAAGCATGTATTTAGATTTTGGATTTTGGGCCAAGTTTTCAGTTGGTCGAAATTGGGATCCCAAATTAAACTTTGATTGATTTCAACAAAAATTGAATATATGTGGTTCTTTGATATGCTGAATCTAACAATGTATTTAGATTTTGGATTTTGGGCCCCTTTATCAAATTGGTCCACATTGATGTCCAAAGGGTCCAAAATAAAACTTTGTTTGAATAAAAAAAAAATGAATTCTTGGGATTCTTTGATATGCTGAATCTAACCGTGTATCTAGATTTTGGAAATTGGGCCATGATAGGTAAAAGTCCAATTTTTCGACCATTCATTCTGTGTCCGAAACCTATGTTATGTCAAATATTTAATCACAATCAAAATCCAGAGCTGTATCAAGCTTGAATGTAGTGTCCATACTTGCCCCAACTGTTCATGGTTCGACCTCTATGGTCGTATCGAGCTGCCTCCAGTGGAGCATTTTATTTAAGTATTGTTTGCCATCATATTTGGATGACCATATTATATCGTCATTTCGGATTAGGACTTTTACTATATTTTGATAATAAAAACACAATGACACTTTGTGACACACAATTTAATTCCTCATTTATACAGCATGGGGAACATTTTGCTAAGATATAGCGTTTTAGCTTTTATTAAATTTTCTAGTCTTGAGCAAAGGCCAAACATTATCTTGCTTTCACAACTGAAAGCATTCCTTGATGCAGTAATTCGTTTATTTTGCTGTATACATGATGGGTGCCACATGTGGAGCAGGGCTTCCAAAATGGTCGTATTGTCTGGACTTGTCCGATAAATTATATTTATGACTTGTTGTGCCGAACCAGAAACGGACATCTAATGTTGGTTTGCCATTTTAACATAATTCAGAAAAAAATTGAAGTTTTGGCGATCTTTTTGACCTGACCTTCTGCCTTAAACAGTCACATTTCCGGTCATAAAAGTGACATAGTGATTAAGTAATATCAAAACAAAACCTACTTAAATACCCTCTCATTACAATCAAGATGAATTAGTTGCCAGACAGTTGAAATTTACCTGTTCAGGTGACAGGTTAGTTTTCTATGTTGTGTTTTGTGTACTGTTGTTTGTCTGTTGGTCTTTTTCTTTTTTAGCCATGGCGTTGTCAGTTCATTTTCGACATGAGTTTGAGTGTCCCTTAGATATCTTTCGCCTCTCTTTTAATTTAGAGAAGTCATTCTTAAGAGCTTCAGCAACTTAATATGCTTCAATTTAAGCAATAAAATTATAAACACTGGTGTGGATCTCTTGCCTTAATTTTAGCAACAAATATTTACAAATCAGCAATTGAAGGCAAAACTAATCTTTAATGAAACTTAAGGCAAACTTTTCAATTACAGAATATCCTATTTATATACTAGGAGATATGGGAGTGTAAGTCAATAAGACAGCAATTATTTCTTTTGGAGACCACTTTAAAAACTTGTCAAGTTAACAGTGACTACTGTCATACAATGTGCTAGTAATTTCACCTAATGAAAATAGTGATAAATAGTTTTATGAGTTACAACTTTATGTAACTGAATCCACATTCATCTGAGTACAGTCAAGTTGCTACACACAAAAAAGCAATAAAGGGTAATAAATTTTGGTCATTGCAAGCAATGCTTTCTATGTGTAATTCATAAAATTAAAGTGCTTGTTCCCGAGATAGCAGTCTCCAGAAAGACATGTGACCCTACACGGACACATTTTGATCCCTTTGCTAACCTTAACCAATCTTTGCTCTTCCTCCTGAATTTTGCATCCTTAGGAATCAACTGGGGATCAAATGAAAAATTTCCAACACTCAAGAGCACGCTATTGCAAGACCCCAGAAATGGTTCTTTCAGGTAAGTGTCTTGCCTTTCAGAAAGAAAATCTGAATATTTCAATATAGTCTTGTGTCTATATTCATATGACGGGAAAAAGTAGGAATAAATAAAAAAAAAATCACAATCACATTGAACACATTTTAATTTTTCAGCTGCTCTCAGAAATAAACTTTATAAAAACACATTATATATACTAAAACTTAAACGTCCATTAAACTATTGTAAATTAATAAATTATATACATAAAAAAACATACAGCACTATTTACCTTTCACTATTCTAAGCTCTTCACATTTCATAAAAAACCATTAAAATCAATTAAAACAATAGAATATTACTACAGTCCTTACAACTACTCTTTCATAATATATCTAGGAAAATAAAATACTGACCTAAGCCATCCTTCCAAAAACAATATTATATATAGATGTTTTAAATTTGTCCTTGATAACTTGATATTTTTTAATTGAAATGAAATAACTTCAAAATAATGTGATATTAAAAAATGTAACCATATAAAAAAACAGAAACCAATACACAAACTAAAATTTGTCATCATCAAAACAAATTCATTATGTTTTAAACACAAAATAAACTAGTGAAAAAGGTATTTACATGTACAAATAAAAATAGCTTTGTTTGAAATATTGAAATGATTTAATTAAAAGAGTGTTTTTTTTTTCTTAATGTCATACCAATTTACCTTGTATTTACTTTTTTAGGAAACATTTTATAAGAAATGCAGGTGAGCAAAGTTTACAGCTTATTTTTTTCCTAAAAACAATTTAAACTTGATGACTTGAATTTTGAAATTAGAATGAAATAACTTAAAAATAATGTGATATTAAACTAGAGGCTCTAAAGAGACTGTGTCGCTCACCTAGGTCTATGTGCATCTTCAACAATGGATACTCTCCATCTTTGTGGACTTTAATAGAGTTCATGACAAAAATCTCTTCTTTGTTGATCTAGTCTTGCTGATCTTTTTTGCTTATTTAAGTTTCTATCTATCAAATATAGTTTTCCAGATAGTAGGCAACAACGCTAAAAAATGATAGAAATCGTCATTAAAGAGAAAAACTCCAATATTAAAGGGGTTATCAGACGATTTAAACCATGTTGACTCATTTGTAAGATCTTGTCTTGCTGATCATTTATGCCTATTTAAGTTTCTGTCTATCTATTATACTTTTGCAGATATAAGACAAAAATGCAAAAAATTAGTAAAAATCGTCATTAAAGGACAATAACTCCAATAAGGGATCATCAGACCATTTCAACTATGCAGACTTATTTGTAGAACTTATCTTACTGATCATTTTTGCTATTTAAAGTTTCTCTCTGTTTATTATAATTTTCAAGATAATAGGCAAAAATTCTTAAAGTTGGTAAAATTCATAATTTAAGGGCAATAACTCCTATAAAAAGTCGTCTGACAGTTTAAAATTAATAGGCAATAGGTAGATCTCATCATTCCAAACATTTTTGTCCTCGTCAGATTTTCTCTATTTATAGTGGTTTTCAAGATAATACTAGTAGACAAAACTTGCATTTTACCCCACGTTCTATTTTTAGCCATCTTGGTTGGCAGGAGGGGTCATCGGACAAATTTTTTAAACAAGATACCCGAATGATGATTGTGGCCAAGTTTGGTTAAATTTGGATCATTAGTTTCAGAGAAGAAGATTTTTGTAAAAGCTAACAACGATGGACGACGACAGACGCCAAGTGATGAGAAAAGCTCACTTAGCCCTTTGGACCAGGTGAGCTAAAAATGTAACCATATACAGAAAAAAACAGAAATCAATCCATTATCTAAAATTGGTCATAATCCAAACAAATGCATGCTATTTTAAAATCAAAAATGTACTTACATACATGTACAAATAGAGTTTTTTTCTGATATCAACTTCACTTACATATTACCTAACTGAACCTTGTCAACTGTTTTACAAAATTTCATGTAAGTTTTAAAATTGCTTCACAAATTTATATTGAAACATGATAAATAATTACTGTAAAAAAAATATAAAACAGTTGGGTAACTTTTAATGTTATCATAGCTTTATGATGTACAACACACTCCTATCTGAAAATGATCCTGAATTGTTTGCATATGTATCTTTTTTTACAGAAAAGTTAATAAATTGGCTATCCACTCTTAATGGTTCTGTAATTAGCTGAACAGAAAAGATGTTGAGACAGCATTATGGCAATTTATGAGAAATAAAATTGTTCCATCACAACATGAAAATTGTAGAAATGAGACAAATTTGAGAGGTTACTTTCTTTCTCTATATTAGCTAACATATCTTATTAATATAGATTCACATAATGTATAACAGTAAGAAGTTCAGACATGACTGCAAATGAGACAACTCTGCACAAGAGAACATATAAAGTAGATTTAAGCAATTAGAGGGTCACTGTATGGCCTTTAACAATTAACAAAACCCATACTGAATAGTTAGCTATAAAAGGCCTAACATGAAAAATGTAAAACAATTCAAACTAGAAAAATAACTGCCTAATTTATGTACAAAACAAAAAACCAAAATGATAGATAACAACCAACACTATATGTGTTAATTGTATAATTCCAAGATGCAAAGCATTCATGTTCAGGGATGCAATATTCATATATGTCAATTTGAAATGGGATCAATATTCTACATTAAAATCCTATCTGAAATTTCAGATATCTGATGTTCCCTTTCTTTCTCTTAGTTCAAATTTCAAAAGGAAGTCTAATGCAGAATATTTTCTGTAAAATTAACTGTAGAGTTATCTCCCATTGATCATAAAATTGTTTAAAACCATTTAACTTTTGTCATTTACTATTTAAGGGCTCTGTGGTGCATTGGTTAGCATGCCATCAGAGGGTTCCGCATTATAATAATATTAATGATGATAATTTCAAGGATAAAATTCATAGCATTTAATTTACACCATTTTGCAAGGATGGTCATGAAAAATAATGCTAGTCAGTGAGATGGGGACAAAAAATAGTGCCACATTTTATGGTGAGTTAATGCAAAAATGTTTTACGATGCTAAAATCTCCTTTGAATGTAAAGCTAATAGAAAATGCAAAAATGGTGTTACATGGCTATTTTCCCAACATGCAGACAGGAGAGGAGTAAGCTTATTATATGGTGTTATATTGTGTTTCCTAATCCATTAAATTTAAAAAAGAATACATAAAAAATGTAAGCCTACATATTCAAACAGAATTCACTGACCTAATTATGACAAATAATCATACTACATAATGTATATATCTACCATTTTTGTTTGGGTCCACATTTTATAACAACAGTAACTTTTCTTTGACAGCACTGGTATTTGATTTTAAATGAAATCTGATAAATGAGAAACAACCTCAATGTGAACAATTAAAATGAAGAAAAATAATTCATGTGTACTGGCTAATTT